>CM026390.1:9435094-9465557 GCA_014843695.1 Archivesica marissinica | reverse complement strand
TGTTCGATCCTCGGACTGGGGAGTATGTGAGATGACACAGTGGTCACCAGATCGAATATGTTCGATCCTCGGACTGGGGGGAGTATGTGAGATGACACAGTGGTCACCAGATCGAATATGTTCGATCCTCGGACTGGGGAGTATGTGAGATGACACAGTGGTCACCAGATCGAATATGTAGGTTTTCTCCCGGTTTCCTGCCACATACACTCTTTCATCCACGCCATTTAAAGTGATTAATATAAATTTGTTACGGCTTGTTTCGCAATTATTGTAAAAAAAAATCAAGTTTATGCTCATGTGTGTCCGAATTCTTTCAAGTGAGGAAACAATCCAGCTGGTTTGCAGATGGTCGCTGGTTCTACCTGGGTGCCGGTCCATGCCTGAAATACTGCTCAGAGGGGGGGCACCCAGGTCTTCCTCCACCAATAATAGCTGGAGAGTCACCATATGACCTAAGCTAATTTAGTTGTTATATTATATATTTTAGAATATTAGTGTAGAAACGTCGTCTATGGCGGAAAATTCAGCTGCAGATATCAATGATCTCTTCAAACAATACACACATGCCTTACAAAGGGAAATCAATGGCACAGATTTGGTAAGCATATTTCTGTATTTCATTGCCATACCTACTCACCTATAAGACGGGATTTTTATAACCACATTATGGCCTCAAAGTGGCTTCCTGTCTTATAAGGCGAGTGATAAAAAAATGTTTAAATTAATTGTTCCAGCTCGATTTTCAAGTAAAGAAATAAGACTTTTGTAATGTACTTTAAAGCTGTACAATCTTATTGTGACTAGGATAAACAGACACTCGCATATAGTGTGTGGGACACTCGCATACAGTGCATTGGACACTCGCATATAGTGTATGGGACACTCGCGTACAGTGTGTGGGACACTCGCATTATGGGACACTCATGTACAATGTGTGGGACACTCGCATACAGTGCATGGGACACTCGCGTAGTGTATGGGATACTCGCGTACAGTGTGCGGGACACTCACATACAGTGTATGGGACACTCGCATACAGTGTATGGGACACTCGCGTACAGTGTGCGGGACACTCGCATACAGTGTGCGGGACACACGTATACAGTGTATGGGACACTCGCGTACAATGTAATGAAAACTCACATACAGTGTATGGGACACTAGCATACAGTGTATGGGACACTCACATACAGTGTGTGGGACACTCACATACAGTGTGTGGGACACTCACATAGTGTGCAGGACACTCGCGTACATTGTGCGGGACACTCACATACAGTGTATGGGACACTCGCATACAGTGTGCGGGACACTCACATACAGTGTATGGGACACTCGCGTACAGTGTGCGGGACACTCGCATACATTATATGGGACACTCGCGTACAGTGTGCGGGACACTCGCATACAGTGTATAGGACACTCGCGTACAATGTAATGAAAACTCACATACAGTGTATGGGACACTAGCATACAGTGTATGGGACGCTCACATACAGTGTGTGGGACACTCACATAGTGTGCGAGACAGTCACATACAGTGTATGGGACACTCGTGTACAGTGTGCGGGACACTCGCATACAGTGTGCAGGACACTCACATACAGTGTATGGGACACTCGCGTACAGTGTACAGGACACTCACATACAGTGTATGGGACACTCGCGTACAGTGTGCAGGACACTCACATACAGTGTATGGAACACTCACGTACAGTGTGCAGGACACTCACATACAGTGTATGGGACACTTGCGTACAGTGTATGGGACACTCACATACAGTGTATGGGACACTCACGTACAGTGTACAGGACACTCGCATAAAGTGCTCAGGACACTCGCGTACGGTGTGTGGGACACTCGCATACAGTGTATGGGACACTCATGTACAGTTTATGGGACACTCGCCTACAGTGTGCGGGACACTCACATACAGTGTATGGGACACTCATGTGCGGGACACTCACATACAGTGTATGGGACACTCGCATACAGTATATAGGACACTCGCGTACAGTGTATGGGACACTCGCGTACATTGTGTGGGACACTTGCATACAGTGTATGGGACACTCATGTACAGTGTATGGGACACTCGCATACAGTGTGCGGGACACTCGCATACAGTGTATGGGACACTCGCATACAGTGTATGGGACACTCGCGTACATTGTGCGGGACACTCGCATACAGTGTGCGGGACACACGCATACAGTGTATGGGACACTCGCATACAATGTAATGAAAACTCACATACAGTGTATGGGACACTAGCATACAGTGTATGGGACACTCACATACAGTGTGTGGGACACTAACATAGTGTGTGGGACAGTCACATACAGTGTGTGGGACACTCACATAGTGTGCGGGACAGTCACATACAGTGTGTGGGACACTCACATAGTGTGCGGGACACTCGCGTACAGTGTACAGGACACTCGTGTACAGTGTGCAGGACACTCACATACAGTGTGCAGGACACTCACATACAGTGTGCAGGACACTCGTGTACAGTGTGCAGGACACTCACATACAGTGTGCAGGACACTCACATACAGTGTGCAGGACACTCACATACAGTGTGCAGGACACTCGTGTACAGTGTGCAGGACACTCGCATACAGTGTATGGGACACTCACGTACAGTGTACAGGACACTCACATACAGTGTATGGGACACTCACATACAGTGTACAGGACACTCGCATACAGTATATGGGACACTCACGTACAGTGTGCAGGACACTCGTGTACAGTGTGCAGGACACTCACATACCGTGTGCAGGACACTCACATACAGTGTGCAGGACACTCACATACAGTGTGCAGGACACTCACATACAGTGTGCAGGACACTCACATACAGTGTGCAGGACACTCACATACAGTGTATGGGACACTCACATACAGTGTGCAGGACACTCACATACAGTGTATGGGACACTCACATACAGTATACAGGACACTCACATACAGTGTATGGGACACTCACGTACAGTGTGCAGGACACTCGTGTACAGTGTGCAGGACACTCACATACAGTGTGCAGGACACTCACATACAGTGTGCAGGACACTCACATACAGTGTATGGGACACTCACATACAGTATAATTTCTCCAGGAATATGACTTTCAAAAACATCGGTCATAAAACCTTGGAAAACATGTTTAAATCCCCAGTTCCAACCCATTGAATCGATTACATCTGCACAACAGATAATTAACCTTAATTGAGAAGATCTGCCAGACTAGTTGAAGCCATTAAAACTGGCTAGGGTGTGAACAACAATGGATTATATTTGTCTATTATCTAGTTTCAGCAGGTATTCACATCTTATTGAGTTGTAGACTCAATAACAAAGAAAACTATTTTAGTATTTACATCACTATTGCATTTCCTTCTATGAACGTATATGTCCTGTTTGTATGCATTTTCGTATGCATTTCCTCACTAATGACATGCAACTGACATGTGTACTTTAATGTGCTGTCTGCACATTCACGGCATTCCTCGCAAGAAAGAGTGTGTCAGTTTACGTTGTTCCAAGGATGATCTATTTACCTGTTCCGACACACGGCAAGTCAAAAATCTGGACTAAATACATTTTTAAATGCGAAGTGTGCTATCATTTTCTTTGCGTCATTAAAAAGAATAATTTATGTAAATATAAGAAATGAATCGTAGGTTAATAGTTTCCATCGGGGTATGAACTACATTGGGCGTATTTAAAGTTACCGTGGATGCCTTCTGTCTCCACACGCTTTAACCACCACAGCCAATGTAGTTCATATCCCAATGTAGTTCATATCCCAATGTAGTTCATATCCCAATGTAGTTCATATCCCAATGTAGTTCATATCCCAATGTAGTTCATATCCCGATGTAGTTCATATCCCAATGTAGTTCATATCCCGATGTAGTTCATATCCCGATGTAGTTCATATCCCAATGTAGTTCATATCCCAATGTAGTTCATATCCCAATGTAGTTCATATCCCAATGTAGTTCATATCCCAATGTAGTTCATATCCCAATGTAGTTCATATCCCAATGTAGTTCATATCCCAATGTAGTTCATATCCCGATGTAGTTCATATCCCGATGTAGTTCATATCCCGATGTAGTTCATATCCCAATGTAGTTCATATCCAAATGTAGTTCATATCCCAATGTAGTTCATATCCCAATGTAGTTCATATCCCAATGTAGTTCATATCCCAATGTAGTTCATATCCCAATGTAGTTCATATCCCAATGTAGTTCATATCCCAATGTAGTTCATATCCCAATGTAGTTCATATCCCGATGTAGTTCATATCCCGATGTAGTTCATATCCCAATGTAGTTCATATCCCAATGTAGTTCATATCCCAATGTAGTTCATATCCCAATGTAGTTCATATCCCAATGTAGTTCATATCCCAATGTAGTTCATATCCCAATGTAGTTCATATCCCAATGTAGTTCATATCCCAATGTAGTTCATATCCCAATGTAGTTCATATCCCAATGTAGTTCATATCCCGATAGAAACTATTAACCCGCGATTCATTCCTTAACCCGTTACTCCATATATACGACATTTCCCGTGTCTATCGATTCCTCCATATATACGACATTTCCCATGTCTAACGACTCCTCCATTGATACAACATTTCCCGTGTCTAACGACTCCTCCATTGATATGACATTTCCCGTGTCTATCGACTCCCCCATTGATACGACATTTCCCGTGTCTAACCTCTCCTCCATTGATACAACATTTCCCGTGTCTATCGACTCCCCCATTGATACGACATTTCCCGTGTCTATCGATTCCTCCATACATACGCATTATCCCGCTTTGTGGAGATCTGCATGCATACGACTTTTCACGCGTCCGTTTTTAAATGTAAATTTCCAATACATTTATTAATATCAGAAACCCCGCAAATGAATTAAAATAAGCATTGAACATTTATGAAACAATAGGCCATGAAAAATAATGGTGTTGCTATTTAAAATACTTACGAAAACGGCATGCGAAAATATCTTGAAATCGAAAGTAGGAATCCCCAATCGTCAGACGCTTGATTTAGAGTTCACAGAAATTCCCAAACATATTTGTTCTAAAAATGTGCTGGATTTCGGAACGAGGCACGGCCAATGATAAAATTTATTCATGAAAACAGGATTCCCGAGAATAACAACCAATGAAATGGATGGATTTCCATATTTCACTCATTACTGTCATGCATAAACAAACTGTTCAATTGTCAACGCCTTCATCATCTACAAGCTGGTTTCAAGCAGGATCACGAAGAGGAAGCGCTACACTCACTTGGACTTCCGAATTGAACTCATCCGAGAGCTGATCGGTGGTTATGCTAAGAGGAAACGATCCGTTGGAGAATTTGGCAACCAAGATGGTTTGGTTGATGCTGAGAACGTTGACGGTCATGTACATAGCAAACTTCCTGGACCACGCCGAACCTGCAAATACCATACCAGATACCTGAAGGAAAGGAAGGAGACAGTCTTCGGCTGCGCCATCTGCCAAGTACATCTATGTAGAAACGGGTGTCACACACGCTACCACAACTTGTGAGGGAAGATAACTATAAACATAAAGATCTGCAAAAATGTTAGAACAAAGTACAAATATGTAAAAATACTAGTGGAAAATTTGAAAAAAGTAGTACAATCAGTGTAAAAAAATCTGCAAAAGTGTGAAAGTATTTATGGAGTAAACCTAGTGAAAACTAAGTGTTTCATAATCATAGTGCACTTTCACGGATTTGGTTCATTTTCATGAATACATAGCTATTTCACGTCTATACAAAAGGAATTACTAAAATTAATATTTATTCTTGTGGAAATTTACGTATTCCAGTGAAAATGGAATAATTTGTTACTGTGTGATGGATATAAGTGTACCGAAGTTTCCAAGTGTCAAACCATTAGCGGATGTAAAACAAAATATGTGTACACGCATATTACATATATTTAATGAGTAATATTAGTAGTTAAGTTTATAAAAGTACTTATTCCACTGGACAATTTATACAGAAATAGTGAAACAGTGAGATGGAATAATTTACTTACTCAGGTAGATGTAACTTACAGGAACTATTCAATCAGATTATATCTCTGTGTGAATTATTAGATGTATTTTTAATGTAAATACTAGGTAAAGAATGTTGTTACGTTTTTGTATGATATTATTTACAGGAACTGGGCCCCGTTTTATCAACGGTCGTAAGTCAGTCTTAGTTAAGATTATTGCTTAAGACCGAGTTACGCCGTCGTAACGTCTAAGTTAAGACCACGGTCCGTTTTATCAACAAAGTCGCAGCTAAGATATCGTAAATAAAGTCTTAACTTTACGACTGGTTCGATGCAGTCGCAACTTCGGAAAAAGTCTTAAAAATGGCGGCCGAATCAGCAGAATCCGTGCATCAGAGACGTGATACAAGAATATTCAGGGCCGGTAGAGACATTGGAGACGTGTGACACCAATATCCTGTCCCGATATCGCAGGACGAGGCTATGGATTGTCTTGCTTGATGATATGGTGGGGGGAATGACTTGGACAAGGGGACCAACCACTCTCATTCGATACCCGGTTTGACCTAGGTAAAGTGAAATTGATATATTTCTATATCTTGCATTATTAAGGTGCATATCAGTGTTATTTGCGTACACATTTCTGTACAGTAGGCCCTTATTTCTATTTTAAGATTACAAGGGAGGCTACTTCCATAAGAATCTATTGCTATTTATATCGATACTACACACAAGTGTTATTATGATTTTGGAACTGAATGACGATACGTATTCTGTTTCTGCAACGCATTAACTAAGTAAATTGATACATTGTGCAGGTAGGGAATTAAATGCTTGTGTTTATAATGTTGTCTGTTTCTTTTTAAATGCTCGTGTATTGATACAGTATTCGTACACATAATTAAACGTCCCCAGTGTCCAAATGTTTTTCTGGACAGGCTTAGCCGACCTAAGCGGTTAACCAGTACTAAACTATGTATGTGAGGTGACTTGCTCAATGACACTACATACGTGGACTGACCGAGTATCGAACATGGGACAGTTTGATTTCAAATCCGACACCATGCCACGGACACCCGGAGGAAATCGTCCTGTTCAATCTGTCACCGTACCATATCACATACTGTCCATCGAACCAGGGTTGAATTGGTGAGAAGCGAGCATGGCTAACTACTGCGCGAATTGGACAGCCAAAAGAAGTGTAATCCATATTACAAGTTGTCATGATTGATCTTAATGCGATGATAGACACGATGAGTCGGGATGACCATAATTATATATAGATACACTGTCCAGTTTGAAATCAATCAGAATATATCGAACTCTGTGTTTACATGTATATTGGGTTATGAACTACTACCACAACAAATGACCACAAAGTTGCATTGTAATATAATAATAGTGTGTTGAAAACACTGACTGTTTTATGTATCAATAATAGTTGAAACGTTTTGTTCATTTCAGATGCTTATTGATTTAGATACCTATCAAAGGGTGATGTATTGTCCAAAGTCGCAGATTTTCATGGCATCAACAGGTAGGTGAACTCTGTTCGACGTGATCATTAATTGCTAAGTTTATTCGATTATCTGTCTGATTAGCGTAGTGATTAGCACGCTCGCTTCTAGTCAATGCATTCCGGGTTCCTTACAATGACTGAGAAGTGTGTGAGATGGTACGGTGGTCCCCAAATTGGACATGTGAGTTTTCTCCGGTTATGTCCCACACAAATTACTACATAATTATACGCTTTCAATGAGAGTGCTTAATATTATAATCTTGTTTCGAAAATGTTGTAAAGTAAATAATATTTATACAGTTGATTATTCTAACATTAACAATGAAGAACGATGTAAAAACACAAAAGTTAACCATAGTTTTTTCAAAAACAGAATTAGACCGAACTCCAAATATATTTAGTTTCGTCACAGCAACCCAGATTTATGGAATAGTTTCCATCTTATTAATGTACATACACTGTACTAATCACTTATACATTGTTTTTAAAAAAATTAATATCTGTCAGGTCCACCCTCACAAATGCATGTCCAAATTTGTTCACAATCATTCCAGTGTTCAAATTTAGCAGATAGAAATGTAGAACTTTGATGTTAATAGAGTTTTTATATGTTATTTCTTGCAGATTCCCTGATGATATGGCTTTAATTGATGTACAGCAGGATTTTTATCGGAAGTGCCATATGATACAGAATACAGTTGGCTCAGTTGATGGTCTATTGATCTATGATTGTGTGATAGCATGGCCAAGAAAACCAAGAGTGGACAACACTATTTCAACAGATCAGTTCAACACCACTTGATTTAAGGACACTAATCTTAGCTGTCATATTTACAGTTTAGAAATCTTGAAAACTGATGAAAACTGAGCAACTATCCGGTGATACAAATGCATACTGTTTGGTACTTTTCTTTTATAGACTATTAAGATTTCATTTTGACAAGCGGCACAGTTTTAAAAATTATGAAAGAAATTTAAGGTTTCCACAAATAAAGCAAACAATAGATATATATATATGTATGCCAAACAAGCAAAATTAGATGTGCATGAAAACACCCTGGTAATTATATGGTATGTACAAACAAGATTGTCTATCATACTGTGTTCACTACAGATCTTCAATCTATATCTTGTGCAACTATGAAATCAGAAATGATGATGCAACAAAACACGAAAATAGATTCACAGTAAATATAATTTGTTGTATCAGATTGCATAGGGTGTGACAGACAGACTTTGGTGTGAAAATGTAACTGCTTCAATATACTTCCCACTACACTGTAACAGAAGCTGTAACATTACACAAAGCAATCCGATACAATATATATGTTGATATACATAATACATGAATACCTGTGAGTGTTTTACGTTTATTTATCATAGTTACCAGTTGCCCATTTTAGCGACACCTACTGAAGAGATTAGTTATATTAGATTTGGAGGATAGTGCAATGATGTCTCCTCCAGTTCTTTTATTTGCATTGTGTAAAGCACCGGCACAAGACCTCTGTTTAAATTCTCATCTGAAAGACTATGATTTTAGTATGGTATAGCAGGGTCTCGAATGGGGTAAAAAGCCCATGTGATCTAGTTTTTTATTGTTTTTTCTTTCTTGTTCCTACGATATAATTATAAGAGGATATGTGTTTGTTTCAGTGTATGATCGAATAATATTTCACCAAATGAACATTGAAAGCATTATTACCAAGTGTGAAGCTAGTCACGAGTGGTATTAATAGCTTTCTATGTTTTTGAGTAAAGTATTATTCGATCATTCACTTAACAAACAAATTTTCTTTTTATTTTGGCTGACGTGTTTTTATGATAGAAAATGATGCAAATGTGCCATGGGCTAAATCGTACTTAGACAACAATATGTGACGTAATAAATGACTGCTCGAGTCCTTAAATGTACGTGCTGCCAACATTTCAACAAACACATTCTTTGTACCACAAATTCAAAGCATTGTTACTTTTAGCTTCCTACTTAATCCTTTTCATTATGTATGTTGTTGTATGTTATATGTGTTTTATGGTTTGCAATAAATATTGTGTAAACCAATTCATCTTGGCAATTCTATGATAATTCTATTCCATATATGCGAGGATTAAAAACTGCATTACCATATTATCAGTAATGTTACAAGTGTCAATATGTATCTCTATATGTATTATAAAATTATATTGGGGTATATTTGCAGTGACATTATAAATAATGAAATTTAGAATAGTTCCGTTGTTTTATTTCTACTTCCTAACATCCATGATTGTGCTGGTTATAATTAGTTTCAATATAACTTACCGACCAAGTTAACTTGACAACAATTTGGTAGTTAAAGCGACCATTTATCATCATCTTTGATCTATTGTGTTTTTTAGCTTAATTATCGTCGCTACCGGTTGCCCATATGAGCGACGCCTCTTGAAGAGATTAGTCATTTTAGATGTTTGAGGATATTGCAGTGATAGAGACAGAGACGGAGTATGTGGTTGATTGGTTAATGTTGTTGACTTCGAATCACTTGCCTCTCACAGCTGATGTTTACACTCTCACCAGGGGTGTCGGATTATTTCGTGCAAGGAAACTATTCGGAATGTTTGTGGTTCTACCCAGGCAGGTGACCTTTCACACTTGACATACTGTATGGAGGGGCGCCCAGGATCTTCCTCCACCAATAATAGTTGGAAAGTCACCATATTTCTTGAGCTGTTGGTGATACATTAAACCCAAAAACAAACAAGAGACCCATGCCAGAGTATTATCTGGGTTTTTTACGTGAACGGTGTTATTCACGGACTTAAAGACTGATGATCGAACCTTGGATCTACAGACCAATGTGTTCACCACTGAACTATTGACCCGTCTGTATTTGATCCATTAATCTCATCACACAGATATATACGACTAATGTATGACCAGTCTATGACAGCTTGTACATTTGTATATTATATATGCTAGAATCGCCGTTATAAAAAGACATGCTGATACAAAAGTGTGTATTAATGAATGGAGTCTATTCAGTATTTACATCACTAGATATTGTGGTAACATGTAAATACCGTAGGCCCTATTCAATTGCCTCAACATTATTTACAGTCACAAATCTGGAACATACCCTTGAAAATGAAATAATATTTAACAACATAATCCTATTAGCAAAGAAGTTTTGGGGTGGGAGCACTGTTTTGCATTTACGCAAAACGATGTATAAGTTATTTAAAGTATAATAAAAAAGTCTGAAATGTTTAACAATTCAATATATGAAAACAACGTATCAGATTTAAAATATTGTTGCACGATGGAATCATACCAGTTATACTGAAATAGATTATACATGCACTGTACCAAGGAAGATTTAGTGGGGCCGTGTTTTCCTTTCCAATACCGGCGTGTTAAAACATCTCTTTTACGGATTTGACCAACTACGTCGTATTGGATTTAATATATATTGCATGTCTGGAGAGGCCTGTGCGTAAGGTTTAATTCGATATAAGAAATATTAACATATTCCAAGATATAAAGAAGTTATGAATAATATATACAGGGGCGCCGTGTTTTAAACATGTCCGATGTTGACATTTGCGCGCGAAGATGTGTGCACCGGAAGTTTACATTTCGGACTGTGTCACTGTTTTTAAGGTCGTACGACGAAAGAAAATCTTAGCTGCGACCGAAGACTTACGACCGTGTTGATAAAACGGTCGTACGATTGTCGCAGGAAACGTCGCAAGTAGCGGTCTTAAGATAAGACCGACTTGCGACCGACGTTGTTGATAAAACGGGGCCCTGGAGTTATATAGCCTATGAAATTAAAAACATTAAGTTTAAATTTGACAGAAAAATTAGTTTTCCATTTTCTTTACTGCCCAACTGCAACAGAAATATTTGTCCCACCAGTATGAAACTTGCATCACTGAAAAGATAATTTAATTCTATAAAAACGTTACATTCATCACAAAATGGTAAAACTAATACTTCATACATTAATTTTGCCTAGAATAAGACAGGTATCAGGTCTTCATTATTTCCCCAATAACCTGTATGGAGACAGTGCAGTAAATGCATCTCTTATCTATGTCCTCTATTGATCATTGAGTATCAATTATACTGTGTATTATATGGACATGGGATAGCAGATAAGCCTATATTGATATGGAGTAACGGGTTAAGTGAATCTATTTCATCATATATTGCGTAGATTTATGTTAATACGTGCGTTTCTTGGTTTCCTGTCCATGTGAAGCAGCAGGCAACGTAACTAATATAGTATGTTCTGGTGTGTTAACGAGTAGATTAAGTTTAGCCTATATATAGTATTTCAACATGACCACAGATACACGGCAAGGATGCAAACTTCGTTGCCACAGTGATAGCTTCGGTGAGGAAGGATTTACAGACCGAGTCGTCTATGCTGGAGAACTACACGGTGCTGCATGGAGAGTTCTCTACGCGGAAACTCACAATACAACCGTGGCTAGATACTTCGCCAACATTCTCAGAACTGCAAGAGACTAGAAAACAGCTCCGATGTCTCAAATCAAAACTACGGCATATACAAGCCGACAAAATTGATCTGGAAGAGGTAATCACATGCTTACTTACATTATCTGTGATGAATCATGCTCTTTTTTAAGGTGATTTCCTCTTTAGGGGAAAATTAAAAGTCTGATTTGGTTTAAGCGTGTCTGAATAGATATTTTTTGACAACAATTGGTATGTGGATTTCAGTGTTTTAGCATATTTTCCCTTGTTATGCCCCTAAAGAAATTTCTTAGGATGCATATAGTTTTTGCACTGTTCGTCTGAGTCAATATTTCCTGTCCCAGTTGCAACTTCTTCGGCTATGGAGGGATTTCAAAACTAATGTGCCACAAATGTTTGCCATATAGAAATGATGTATCATACACAGGACCCAGGTCCATAGCTTCAAGGTCACACTTCGGGTGGCGGGGGGGGGGACTACTGTGATATTTCTTGTTTGGATTTCTTGCCATTCTCAGCCCTGTATATTGCATTATGTAACCATATCATGGTGAAAGTGTCGTGAAACAGAAAAGAAACATTGTTGACTCGGAGCTCAAAGGCCAGGCTCATTAGTTTGGGAGATATGATTTCTCCATCCAGAAGATTTATGGAGAAGTCACATTTTATTTCAGTGATAAATTTCTATATTTCATTGGAAAGCATAAAATAAAATAATATATTATGTATCACTTTGTGATATTAATGTTGATATATATATATGTTTGGTTGTGTACAGAGCGGTTATGTGGGAAACCTGTGATATTAATGTTGATATATATATGTTTGATTTTGTACAGAGTGGTGATGAGGGAAACCTGTGATATTAATGTTGATATATATATGTTTGGTTTTGTACAGAGCGGTGATGAGGGAGACCTCGACAATATACGGGAAGAGGAAGGCAAGATACGTGCACAGATCCATGCAGTACTAGCTCACTCTGATACACTGCTCGTAAGTTAATATCATCAAGTCATGTTTTATGGGTTCGATCCTCGGACCGGGAAGTATGTGAGATTTTACGGTGGTCGCCAGATCGGACAGGTGGGTTTTCTCCGGGTACTCCGGTTTCCTCCCACACGATTGACCACATATACGCTTTCATCCGCGCCAATGAGAGTGATTAATATAAGTTGTTAAAGCTTGTTTCGCAATCGTTGTAAGATAAATAAAGTTTTAGGTTTTATGGCCGTGTAGTTGTGATCGACTCCAAATCACATTCCCCTCACCACTGTACGTTTGAATCTCACTAGGGGTGCCCATCTCTTTCCTGTGAAGAAGCTTTCATTCTGGTTTGTGGAAGATTGTGGGTTCCAACTTTATGGTCGCCCATGGCCTAAATACTGTTTGTGTGATAGAAAGTGATACAACCCTTCTGTAGATGACACTCATAGATGGAATTATTGACACTCATAGATGGAATTATTGACACTCATAGATGGAATTATTGACACTCATAGATGGAATTATCAACACTCGTAGATGGAATTATTGACACTCATAGATGGAATTATTGACACTCATAGATGGAATTATTGACACTCATAGATGGAATTATCAACACTCATAGATGGAATTATTGACACTCATAGATGGAATTATTGACACTCATAGATGGAATTATCAACACTCATAGATGGAATTATCAACACTCATAGATGGAATTATTGACACTCGTAGATGGAATTATTGACACTCGTAGATGGAATTATTGACACTCATGGAATTATTGACACTCATAGATGGAATTATCAACACTCATAGATGGAATTATTGACACTCATAGATGGAATTATTGACACTCATAGATGGAATTATCAACACTCATAGATGGAATTATTGACACTCGTAGATGGAATTATTGACACTCATAGATGGAATTATCAACACTCATAGCTGGAATTATTGACACTCATAGATGGAATTATTGACACTCATAGATGGAATTATTGACACTCATAGATGGAATTATCAACACTCATAGCTGGAATTATTGACACTCATAGATGGAATTATTGACACTCATAGATGGAATTTTCGACACTCATAGATGGAATTATTGACACTCGTAGATGGAATTATCGACACTCGTAGATGGAATTATTGACACTCATAGATGGAATTATTGACACTCATAGATGGAATTATCAACACTCGTAGATGGAATTATTGACACTCGTAGATGGAATTATTGACACTCGTAGATGGAATTATTGACACTCATAGATGGAATTATTGACACTCGTAGATGGAATTATCAACACTCGTAGATGGAATTATTGACACTCATAGATGGAATTATTGACACTCATAGATGGAATTATTGACACTCGTAGATGGAATTTTCGACACTCATAGATGGAATTATCGACACTCGTAGATGGAATTATTGACACTCATAAATGGAATTATTGACACTCATAGATGGAATTATTGACACTCATAGATGGAATTATCAACACTCATAGATGGAATTATTGACACTCATAGATGGAATTATTGCCACTCATAGATGGAATTATTGACACTCATAGATGGAATTATCAACACTCATAGATGGAATTATTGACACTCATAGATGGAATTATTGACACTCATAGATGGAATTATTGACACTCGTAGATGGAATTATCAACACTCGTAGATGGAATTATTGACACTCATAGATGGAATTATTGACACTCATAGATGGAATTATTGACACTCATAGATGGAATTATTGACACTCATAGATGGAATTATCAACACTCGTAGATGGAATTATTGACACTCGTAGATGGAATTATTGACACTCGTAGATGGAATTATTGACACTCGTAGATGGAATTATTGACACTCATAGATGGAATTATTGACACTCGTAGATGGAATTTTCGACACTCGTAGATGGAATTATTGACACTCATAGATGGAATTATCAACATTCATAGATGGAATTATTGCCACTCATAGATGGAATTATTGACACTCATAGATGGAATTATCAACACTCATAGATGGAATTATTGACACTCATAGATGGAATTATTGACACTCATAGATGGAATTATTGACACTCATAGATGGAATTTTCGACACTCATAGATGGAATTATTGACACTCGTAGATGGAATTATCGACACTCGTAGATGGAATTATTGACACTCGTAGATGGAATTATTGACACTCATAGATGGAATTATCAACACTCGTAGATGGAATTATTGACACTCGTAGATGGAATTATTGACACTCGTAGATGGAATTATTGACACTCATAGATGGAATTATTGACACTCGTAGATGGAATTATCAACACTCGTAGATGGAATTATTGACACTCGTAGATGGAATTATTGACACTCATAGATGGAATTATTGACACTCGTAGATGGAATTATCAACACTCGTAGATGGAATTATTGACACTCATAGATGGAATTATTGACACTCATAGATGGAATTATTGACACTCATAGATGGAATTATTAACACTCGTAGATGGAATTATTGACACTCGTAGATGGAATTATTGACACTCGTAGATGGAATTATTGACACTCATAGATGAATTATTGACACTCATAGATGGAATTATTGACACTCATAGATGGAATTATTGACACTCGTAGATGGAATTATTGACACTCATAGATGGAATTATCAACACTCATAGATGGAATTATTGCCACTCATAGATGGAATTATTGACACTCATAGATGGAATTATTGACACTCATAGATGGAATTATTGACACTCATAGATGGAATTATTGACACTCGTAGATGGAATTATTGACACTCATAGATGGAATTATCAACACTCATAGATGGAATTATTGCCACTCATAGATGGAATTATTGACACTCATAGATGGAATTATCAACACTCATAGATGGAATTATTGACACTCATAGATGGAATTATTGACACTCATAGATGGAATTATCAACACTCATAGATGGAATTATTGACACTCATAGATGGAATTATCAACACTCGTAGATGGAATTATTGACACTCATGGATGGAATTATTGACACTCATAGATGGAATTATTGACACTCATAGATGGAATTATCAACACTCATAGATGGAATTATTGCCACTCATAGATGGAATTATCAACACTCATAGATGGAATTATTGACACTCGTAGATGGAATTATTGACACTCATTGAATTAACGTCTAAACAGATTGGGTTCGACCATTTTCATGGTTACCATGTTTTAAATTGTTTAAGCTTTATTTATTTTACCATGTTTTAAATTGTAGTGGCTAGGAACCATTATTAGTTATTGGGTTTGCTACTGACCCTCCACGGAGTTATGTGGTGTCAGTAAAATCGGGGGTGGGGGGGGGGGGGGGTTGCATCGACAACATTTAATTAAAAATATATTAGAATTAGTGTATGGATTCAGAATTTTAAGTGTTTAATTGTTTTATGGACTTATTTTAGTGAAATAAATCGGCGTCAAAATGTAGTTAGAGGGTGACTGCTGGCAAGAAGAAAATGTAAATATATTTTCGGTATTTAAACTTCCTTTGCTCCCATTTTCGTTGACCTTGACATTATATTACGGATGTAAACAATGGATGCGGAAAATACATTGTTCCGTTACTAACTGGGAACTGGAAGCTAGCAGACTATCGATTCATTGTTCCGTTACTAACTGGGGAACTAGAAGCTAGCAGACTATCGATTCATTGTTCCGTTACTAACTGGGGAACTAGAAGCTAGCAGACTATCGATTCATTGTTCCGTTACTAACTGGGGAACTAGAAGCTAGCAGACTATCAATTCATTGTTCCGTTACTAACTGGGAACTGGAAGCTAGCAGACTATCGATTCATTGTTCCGTTACTAACTGGGGAACTAGAAGCTAGCAGACTATCGATTCATTGTTCCGTTACTAACTGGGGAACTAGAAGCTAGCAGACTATCGATTCATTGTTCCGTTACTAACTGGAAACTAGAAGCTAGCAGACTATCGATTCATTGTTCCGTTACTAACTGGGAACTGGAAGCTAGCAGACTATCGATTCATTCTAACTACATGATTACTCCGATTTATTAGAAAGCAGCAACTTTTTCTACTGGCCCTACAGGAGATATTTACTCACCCTCCACAGTCCCATGTAGGGTCACCACATGACTGACTGCCTTTGACCAATGGAAAGTATAGAATTTAATAGAAGGTGCAAAAAAAGCATAGAGCAGTGAGAATAATATGTAAGCAGCAACTTTCTACGATTCCTTGGAGAGCATAAGATCAATGCTCTCTTTTTTGAGTATTTTCAGGGCTCATTCTGGAGGGCGACTTGGATGAAATAGACGCCCTAGGGCCCTCACTTTGCCCCTTAGAGGCTCCACTAAAAAAAAATTGTTTTTACAAAATTCATACAAGATTTTGTCCAGAAATATACACTCAGCTATTATAAAGCACTCCTTCTATTCAACTATTGTATTTAATGGCCATACTGTGTAATTTAACCTTATTTTGTTGAAATGTATTAAAGAACACCATTTAAGGATGCAATCACGTGCTTTCTCACTTCTCCCAAACATTCTCACCTAGAATGAGCCCTGATTTTTGTCACAGTCAGCGAGTCCTTTGAGTTGATCAAATTAGATTTTTACAAACCTCTCGGCATTCTCTAGCTTGTCCATTGTTTCTGTTTTTCAGCATGATGTAGCAACGCTTGCAGATTCCAACTTCCCAGAGCTGATTGTGCAATATCCAGACCTCGGTATCGATAGTTACTTGGTATGTTCTCAGAAATGACTAATCAATACTGCAGTGATGAACACATTGGGACTGCGAATCCAGGGATCGCAGGTTCGATCTCCTGTCCCTAATAATATTAACAGTCTTTCAGATTGGACGACTTTAAGCAGAGGTCTCTTTACACTGTGCACGCAAAAAGAACCAGAGGAGACTGGAATGTGTCTCTGTCTGTATCATTGCACTATCCTCCAAAATGACTAATATCTTCAGGAGGCGTTGCTCATATGTGCAATAAATAAACATAAAACACAAACACCGGTAGCGACGATAAATAAACATAAAACACAAACTCCGGTAGCGACGCTAAATAAACGTAAAACACAAACTTCGATAGCGACGCTAAATAAACATAAAACACAAACACAGGTAGCGACGATAATAAACGTTAAACACAAACACAGGTAGCGACGATAAATAAACGTAAAAACACAAACACCGGTAGCTATGATAAATAAACGTAAAACACAAACACCGGTAGCGACGATAAATAAACATAAAACACAAACACCGGTAGCGACGATAAATAAACATAAAACACAAACACAGTAGCGACGATAAATAAACATAAAACACAAACACAGGTAGCGACGATAAATAAACATAACACAAACACTGGTAGCAACGATAAATAAACATAAAACACAAACACAGGTAGCGACAATAAATAAACATAAAACACCGGTAGCTACGATAAATAAACGTAAAACACAAACACAGGTAGCGACGATAAATAAACATAAAACACAAACACAGGTAGCGACAATAAATAAACATAAAACACCGGTAGCTACGATAAATAAACGTAAAACACAAACACAGGTAGCTATGATAAATAAACATAAAACACCGGTAGCTACGATAAATAAACGTAAAACACAAACACAGGTAGCGACAATAAATAAACATAAAACACCGGTAGCTACGATAAATAAACGTAAAACACAAACACAGGTAGCGACGATAAATAAACATAAAACACGAACACAGGTAGCGACGATAAATAAACATAAAACACAAACACAGGTAGCGACGATAAATAAACGTAAAACACAAACACAGGTAGCGACAATAAATAAACGTTAAACACAAGCACAGGTAGCGACAATAAATAAACGTTAAACACAAACACAGGTAGCGACGATAAATAAACGTAAAACACAAACACAGGTAGCGACGATAAATAAACATAAAACACAAACACAGGTAGCGACAATAAATAAACATAAAACACCGGTAGCTACGATAAATAAACGTAAAACACAAACACAGGTAGCTATGATAAATAAACATAAAACACCGGTAGCTTCGATAAATAAACGTAAAACACAAACACAGGTAGCGACAATAAATAAACATAAAACACCGGTAGCTACGATAAATAAACGTAAAACACAAACACAGGTAGCGACGATAAATAAACATAAAACACAAACACAGGTAGCGACGATAAATAAACATAAAACACAAACACAGGTAGCGACGATAAATAAACGTAAAACACAAACACAGGTAGCGACAATAAATAAACGTTAAACACAAGCACAGGTAGCGACAATAAATAAACGTTAAACACAAACACAGGTAGCGACGATAAATAAACGTAAAACACAAACACAGGTAGCGACGATAAATAAACATAAAACACAAACACAGGTAGCGACGATAAATAAACATAAAGCACAAACACAGGTAGCGACGATAAATAAACGTTAAACACAGGTAGCGACGATAAATAAACATAAAACACAAACTTCGGTAGCGACGATAAATAAACGTAAAACACAAACACAGGTAGCGACAATAAATAAACGTTAAACACAAACACAGGTAGCTATGATAATAAACGTAAAGCACAAACACCGGTAGCGACAATAAATAAACGTTAAACACAAACACCGGTAGCGACGATAAATAAACGTAAAACACAGGTAGTGACGATAAATAAACGTAAAGCACAAATACCGGTAGCGACGATAAATAAACATAACACAAACACTGGTAGCGACAATAAATAAAAGTAAAACACAAACTTTGGTAGCGACGATAAATAAATGTAAAACACAAACACCGGTAGCGACGATAAATAAACGTAAAGCACAAACACCGGTAGCGACGATAAATAAACATAACACAAACACTGGTAGCGACAATAAATAAAAGTAAAACACAAACTTCGGTAGCGACGATAAATAAACATAAAACACAAACACCGGTAGCGACGATAAATAAACGTAAAGCCCAAACACCGGTAGCGACGATAAATAAACATAAAACACAAACACAGGTAGCCACGATAAATAAACGTAAAACACAAACACAGGTAGCGACGATAAATAAACATAAAACACAAACACCGGTAGCGACAATAAATAAACATAAAACACAAACACAGGTAGCCACGATAAATAAACGTAAAACACAAACACAGGTAGCGACGATAAATAAACATAAAACACAAACACAGGTAGCCACGATAAATAAACATAAAACACAAACACAGGTAGCGACGATAAATAAACATAAAACACAAACACCGGTAGCGACAATAAATAAACGTAAAACACAAACTTCGGTAGCGACGATAAATAAACGTAAAACACAAACACAGGTAGCTATGATAATAAATGTAAAACACAAACACAGGTAGCGACGATAAATAAACGTAAAACACAAACACCGGTAGCGACGATAAATAAACGTAAAACACAAACACAGGTAGCGACGATAAATAAACGTAAAACACAAACACCGGTAGCGACGATAAATAAACGTAAAACACAAACACCGGTAGCGACGATAAATAAACGTAACACACAAACACCGGTAGCGACGATAAATAAACGTAAAACACAAACACCGGTAGCGACGATAAATAAACATAAAACACAAACACCGGTAGCGACGATAAATAAACGTAAAACACACATGTTCTCTAATGAATAGAAAATAATTGCATTAATTTTGTGATATTTCTGTAGAATGTGTTACTATGAGGTTTAAGTATATCATGTTATCACGTTGGTTGGCCACGTAGTTAATGCTCTTGTCTATCAATCAGAAGGCCAGTTAGTACCGTTTATTTCAGGTGTATTATATGCACTGTTTATGGTGTATTATATGTACTGTTTATGGTGTATTATATGTACTGTTTATGGTGTATTAGATGCACTGTTTATGGTGTATTATATGTACTGTTTATGGTGTATTATATGTACTGTTTATGGTGTATTATATGTACTGTTTATGGTGTATTAGATGCACTGTTTATGGTGTATTATATGTACTGTTTATGGTGTATTATATGTACTGTTTATGGTGTATAAGATGTACTGTTTATGGTGTATTATATGTACTGTTTATGGTGTATTATATGTACTGTTTATGGTGTATTAGATGCACTGTTTATGGTGTATTATATGTACTGTTTATGGTGTATTATATGTACTGTTTATGGTGTATTATATGTACTGTTTATGGTGTATTATATGTACTGTTTATGGTGTATTAGATGCACTGTTTATGGTGTATTATATGTACTGTTTATGGTGTATTATATGTACTGTTTATGGTGTATAAGATGTACTGTTTATGGTGTATTATATGTACTGTTTATGGTGTATTATATGTACTGTTTATGGTGTATTATATGTACTGTTTATTAGGGGTGTAACGATGCATCGAAATATCGATGCATCGCAATAGACAGCGTCACGATAGTCAACCATCGATGGTAAATATGACCATCGATAGTATTGACTATTGCGGCAGTACTATCGCAATAGTTTCGATAGTTGCCAGGGATGGCGAAATCGGTCATTTGTTACGCCGGGCAAGTAGATTTTCGAATGTAACTTGTCCGTGGACAAGTAAAAATACCGGCGAGTGCATTTACTTTATGTTCCCATGGCATTTAAATCGTATTTTAATGAGAAAGCATCGGCAAATGTTCTTGTTTATTTTCCTGCGGAACTTCCGCAATAAACACAAGCCAGCCGACAACGGTGGCGGACAACATTTCCAGCCGACAATAACCTGAATAAGAACCGGAAATGTCAAGAGTTATCGCCCGTCACATAAAAACTGTGTAAAATGCGGTGGGTATGCAATGTATTTTCCGCTCAAAACAAGCCAGCTGTCAATAAGAATAACTACTGTCGAAAATGGCTTCTTTGGTACTGAATAGTGAGCAAAGTAGGCGATGTGACCCCCATAATCCCGGGTATGGGTAATTTAAAGTGCTATAGCGCATGCGTCAGTTACAAGTATACTACGCGGTCGCTAAATCGATATACGGGAACGGGTACGTGACGCAGCCTTATTATTGAAGACGACAGGTAAACAATCATGTAACTTAGCGGGACTGTGTATCGATTTTTAAATAAGGTTGGTTTATATTATTTAAACATATAAAGTTCGGATATACGGGCAAGTGGGTTTTCAACTTTTCACTACGGACAAGTAAATTAGTGCAGTGTGTTCGATGTCATGATAATAAAGAAAAAATTGCATGCTAATAAATAAATACACAGAACTTGTGTATTCCATACGAAACAGAATATTTTTTTAATTAATATGTATTTACACAATACTATTGCAATAGTCCTACAACTATCGCAATACTATCGCAATACTATCGCAATAGTATTTTAACTATCGCAATACTATCGCAATAGTAAAATTGACCCCAATAGTCACCCCTACTGTTTATGGTGTATTAGATGCACTGTTTATGGTGTATTATATGTACTGTTTATGGTGTATTAGATGTACTGTTTATGGTGTATTATATGTACTGTTTATGGTGTATTATATGTACTGTTTATGGTGTATTATATGTACTGTTTATGGTGTATTATATGTACTGTTTATGGTGTATTATATGTACTGTTTATGGTGTATAAGATGTACTGTTTATGGTGTATTATATGTACTGTTTATGGTGTATAAGATGTACTGTTTATTTCAGGTGTATAAGGGCATTGTAAAGGCTAATAGAGATATTGACCAATATTGCCTCATGCCTGGTTTCCGTCCTGGTATCCATCTTACGACCTTCAATGGGGAACCAACCTTGATACAGGTAATGTTGTAATACATGTATATTGATTGATCTGTTTACAACCTGCCATGTTGCATAACTGTAATTATTAACACTTTCATGTGAGGAAACTATCCAAATGGCTTGTAGAACATCGGTGGTTCTACCCGGGTCTGTGTCTGATACATTGTTCGATGGGGCACCCGGTGTTTGCCTCAACCAATAATAGCTTGGACTAAGCTGTTTATACGACTTTAAAGCCCAAAAACAAACAAAAAAACTCATTCTTAACATGACATTAGATTTCCATAAATAAATGGTTGTCGTTGTTTACTTCAAATAGTTTGCTTCTCACCTTTGTCCGTTGGAATCCCACGAGCATTGTTGAATATTGTGAATGGGCGTGAGTTGGTTTCCTGTCCCTGTTTATAGTAGTGATGTGCAATTTGTTTATCAACCGATTCATCATTGCAGACTGATCACTACTGTTGTTTCAAAGTAACGTAATAACGCTTATAAATCAATACAATATTCGCATTACAGGTAAGTCAGGTTCGTCGCAATATTACATTATAGATATTTAGAGTTATTATTGGTAAGCGGCATTGTCGTGGTGAGGAACGGTCGATTTGTAATTTCCATATTTTGACCCGGTTGGGTATAGATACTGTTAGTTTAAACAATATTTATTTCTTTGAATCAACATGTTGTGTGTAAATATGCATTTAATCTTTTTGAATTTGTGCTGAATAATCAAACAATATGATTATATACTTGTTAGCCATTATATGATATATTGCCATACCTGTACACTATTGTAATATTCCAACGGTTTTATTACTTTACTTTAAAGCAGCATTACATCGTATGGCATAAAATATATTTGAAAAATTCAAATTTTACGTATGGTAATGCTGCAACGCATTCTTATATTATAATTTGTATAATTATGTTCAATTAGTAAACAGTGTTTTTTGGCAATAAAACAAACTCAAAACCGAAAGTAAGACTTTCCGAGTCGACCAGGTCACGCGCATTTGTTTACAATCGGAACCGGATGTACATTCGGGATGAATCGTCCACCTTCGGCAATGATGACAAAACGTGGAATTTTGCCGTCAATATTCCAGCAAGATTGAAGTATGAACGATTAAAGTAAGTTGAAACGGCCTCAATTATTATTACAATGTATCTCAAATGATGTAAATGTGATTGGGTTTTAATTGGAAACCGTGCAAAATGTTTCATATGCCGAATAAGTATTAAATTAATGTGAAACCACTTCAGAAGTTGTCATTGGGGCACAGGGGCGCACATGGGATATTTTTAACATAATTTTCATAAATCATTATAAAGAAAATACGATTGTTTTGCAGAATTTGAGCATCAAGTATCTGGATAATCTTTATTAATTAATAGCTTCGTGGGGGCGGAGGATTTGCTTACATATCCTGTTTTTTATTGTGGCTAAAGTGCATTTCATGTATTTAGTTTATAAAAATTTATTTTAGCTCTATTGCGAAACAAGTTCTTAAACTTATATTAATCACTCTCGAGACCGCATTGTCTCCTGATGGAATCCATCGCCACGAGGGAGAGAATAGGCAACGTGGAATTTAAATGGGCATAATCGTAACGGCTCCAGCGGGGCTTGAACTCCGGACCTTTCGTCCGTGGTCCAGCATCGCATTTGGAATTGAACGGTCCCAGGTGTCATTGAGCAAGGCACCTTACACACATGGCTTAGTACTGTTTAACCGCCTAAGTCGGCTAAGCCTGCCCAGGACAACATAATAGGCCCACAAGGGGTTCGACATTAATGGAACATACATACATACCAATTTGTTTGTTTTGGAAAATGTCGCACTTGCCCGGGATTCATACGTGGATTACCACTATAATATTACTGAGGCGACCACAGGCGAGAACTGTTTGTTGCCCGGTACCGAGTTGACCAGAGCTGGCACAAGCGAGAACTGTTTGCTACATTGAATATATACGACGTAGTCTATAAAAATGTACAAATGTGAATGCTTAAATGGTAAAGGAAGAATTAGAAAGAACAGAATTGCAATAAATGTAATTCAGTGGCAATCAATGATGATTTTCTGCCACTCATTCTAAATGCAACTACATGCAAATTGTACAATACTTCGTATATACATATATTACATGTCGTCTATTGTTGCAACCGTATATAATAATGAACATGTATTATTTACTTTTCACAGCCATTATAGTGAAAAGATGGAGAATAGCCTGGCAGGGATGTAAAAGTTCAGAGGGGTTGTGGTAGGGGTGGCACAGAGGAAGTTCTAGGAGTAGAAGTATAGGAAGAGGTAATTATGAATGTTCCATTTATGTTGAAGAAAAACCTTGCGTGACCTAGACATGTTTTCCTGGGCAAGCTTGATAGTACTAAGCACTGTGTATGAGGAGCCTTGCTAAATGACACTACATTTGTTCCGTGACCGAGTATCGAACCTGGTACCCTTCAGGCATTCTATTCCAAATCTGGCGTTCTACCATGGGTGTCACACAATTAAATACACATTCCAGCTTTATGTCTTATAACTAACATATCTTGAAATCTAAGCCATCAAAACATCAGTAGCAACATAGATTTTTGTTGTTTTTGCAATACCTTTGATGATGTTTGCTGTGCAGACATACATGGCCATACAGTATTGTGCGCGAGTGGTAGTCCTTTTAGAGGTACATTTGCTCATACGGATGCGTGTCAATGGTATATAAAGTGTTCATCACTGAATCATGGATGTCACACAGGGCCACGTCACACATACAGTGACTGACACACCATCACAATGAAGTCACATTGGAAAAAAGAGAAGGGTGTATTTGTTTAAAATGTTTTAATAAGATACTGTATTTTTTTCTTAATGGGATTCTGGCTGTTTATATATGTACCTCATAGAAAATTCATTGCATTTACAGATTGTCATTGAGCACATGGGTGTTGAGAAGTTGCAGAATCTGGTGTGGACATTGCAACGAGAAGTTGGGCAGACTTGAACAAATAGTGTGGATGTCTGCCCTGCATTTCAATGCGCAACATAAGAATATATTCCAGTCATATATAGAGTATCAGTCAAATATGACTGTGCCAGTGCAAGTCATAAATGTTTGGATGATATTTGCATCACCTAAAGTGTTACAAATGGAAGTTGATTGTGTGTGTGTGTGTGTGTTTTACGGATATTTAACGTCGCTACCTTTTGTCCATGTGAGCTACACCTCTTGAAGAGATTAGTGATTTTAGTGGATTGTGCAATGATACATACAGATATGCATTCCATTGTGTCCTCTGCCTCGTTTACATGCACGGTTTAGAGTCTTATCCGAAAGACTATGATGTGAGTCATTTTAGTATGGTATAGTGGTGAGTTTAACCTGCGTGTTAACCACTGGACCGCTACATAATTGAAGTTGATTCTGATCAACCTCCTGGTTGTGGCTGTCCGATGCTCGCTTCTCACAAATGCAACCCGAGTTCGATCATCCTCACACAAGTATGTGAGATGGTACGGTTGTCACCAGATCAGATAGGTGGGTTTTCTCCGGGTACTCCGGGTTCCTCCGACATGAATGACCACAAATACTCTGTCATCCGCGTGATTAATATAAGATGTTACAGCTTGTTTCCCAGTCATTGTTAAATAGATAAAGTTTAAACTTAACCTCACACAGTTGTTACAGGTGACATCGGACATCATTGATATACCTCATCCCCCCTTCCCTTATGTCATAATGTTAATTGACGAAACTTCAACATTTTAAAAATCATCTTTAATATCAGAAACCATAATTCTCAGATAATGTGGCTAGTGGATATGTATACTAGCTGTGTTGCAACTATAAGCATTCATTGGGCGACCTGTTAAACTAGCATTAAATAGAATAAAAATAGTGTAAAGTATTGTTTATTTTAATGTATTGAAAGGGCCAGCCATTTCTGGCGAGGTTCGAATTTTCGACCTCCCGCTACATATGTGGACGGACGCCTTAACCACTAGGCCACGGAGAATATGCAAACGTTCCAGATACTGTTTTTGTATAACCCTTTGAACTCTGGTGAGCACACTGAGGCCTTCAAAAGTTCATGGTGCTCTTGTTTAAATTAACTTGCATCCTAGATATTACTAACCTCAAATGTCACTAATACATTCAGACTTTTATGATAATTTACTCTCGTTTCAGATTGAACGGTTGGTCCTAGACGGACAGGTTCTGACAGTGTCTTCGGTACTACATGGAAATGTTGGGACGCAATGGAATATACATGGAAATGTTGGGACGCAATGGAACAAACTAATAACCAAATAAATTTGATATTATGGATCTTAATGAAATGAATTGCTGTTTAATCATCTGGAATAAAAATGCATTAAATGACAATTGTTCTCTTTCATTTCTTTGTTTCAAATAAAGTTTTAGTTTGAGGGGGAGATAAGTTACAGTCAGTAATCCTCGAATCATGTTGAGGCGGCACAGTTTGTTCTGTCCGTTTTTCTTCACTGCATAGTGTCTGGATATGATTGGCATTATCGCATATATATCCATACTACTTCGGTTCTTTCACAGCATGTGTCCAGTTGTTGCTATATTCTTCATAGCCTGTAAATAAAATACAATATCAATAATACTGGTACTAAACCAAACTAGAACCAGTTTACCCTGACAAACCAGACAATGGTTAAAATTATCGTCAAACTACTGATCTGGCTTTGTACGAAGCAAATGTTGTGTAAATGAGTTATCACACAATTCAGTATTGTAAGCTGGCCTAGTTTTACACAATGATCCCATTTTAACTGGGAAGTTTATATGAAGCTATTGACAGAATGCTACATCCACTATCTGTCTGCAACACCCACTATATCTCCATAGATGAGTATCTAAAGTAGTCGGTCACCTGCTTCTCAACTCTATAGGTTCAGTTCCACTGGTGGTGTCCAATTATATCAGGTTGGTGGTTTTACCAGATACATACAATACTGCTCAGAGGGCACCTGTATACATAAGCTGTTATGCTGTCGGTAATATACAAATTTCAGAATGACCATAAAATATAGATCTATAAAACTAGGGAATAGCACTTGGATTGGTGGTATTTGACAAAAGATTAGCATGACCCCGATTCGACATTGAAAGGTCAAACGCATGGTATTGTTTATTTGACAGTTCATACAAGGTTTCCTACTATAGAAATCAATTGGAGTGGATCCGTCGCTGATCACACAGACATTTGACCGAATTCACACACAATCGTACACCAGCAAACATCCACAAAGTCTATCAACATATTTTTGAGATACCCTGTCCCCAGACAGACGTAGCTATAAACATTAGCACACATTCCTATTACATGGTTAATTATTGATTGATGGAAAAAACAAATTACATTCTCCAAGTAATATGAACATTTCTTTAGGTGGTGGCATATTCACGACCCTTTGAGGAGGGTTATATAGTGTCCAAAGTATCGGTATACAGTCAATAGAATAAACTATTACATGGTCATTCAGGCATTATAAATTTATACCTGTTTATATAATAATAATAAATTAAATAAGGTGTGAGAATCTGGTCTATTAAAATAAAATAATTAATATGCGACACAGCTGCTTTAGTGTAGATTCAATGTATTAATGAAGTTACCTTATGAATGATCTCTCTGTTATTCAATATTGTGGTGTTTCCGTCCTCGTTCATCTTGTGGACACTCGACAGTACCCTGATGCCTGACATGTCTTCAATAATACACAGTTCTGATCTAAGATCTTGATTTCTGCAACAAGAATGACACATACCCATAACAATTCATAATTTTAGCTGGGTGAATATCTTATCTAGTTTATTCAAATTGCTTGATTGCGAAACAAGTTATTTCATCATTAGTTTAATTGATCTCGCTGCCTCATCCCCTTAATGGAACACATTGTCACCAGGAAGAGGCTGTTTTGATTTAAACGGCTTCACTACATACATCATCACTATGGTTCTGGTGGGGCGCAAACTCACACCATTATGGTATATTATTAAAACCTTTCAAATTACATGTAAAGGGTAGTGCATACATGTGGGTATGCAAACTCACAAAATGAAATGGGTGTTAATTAGATTCCTGGCAAAACGAACAACAGATGCCTAGCAGACCATGTGTTAAGGTACAACTATGTAATTTGCAGCTGTCCCTAAACAAAGACCCCCTGTTGAAGCAGGTTGTCAACCCTGCCCCCCACCCTCGCCATTTTAGAAAGGTGTATGATAAGTGGAGTAACATGTAGATGTGTTGCCAGAAAAAAACCCACCCAAAATGCAAACTGGTTGTGACGCCACCCCCGACAAAAGAACGTCCAAGGGGGGGGGGGGGCTATTTTTCCGAATAGCCTTTAATGCATGAGAATCAGTAATAGAAATGTATACAATGATTCGTAATAATTATGTATCAATCTTTGTTATGGTACGAACATATATAGGCGATAAAGTAACTGTCTTCTCTCTCAAATATGTCTTGGTTTTATACCACGTGAGGGGCCCCATAAATTATAACGATTGTTTGACAAAAGGTATGCCCAGTTTGTCCACTGGCATATACCATAGTGTGTTGATTTTAAGCGCTACAATGACTAAATAACTACTGGTAGTTATAAGATGCATCGTTAGTGCTCAAAACTAAAATAATTCTTACAAAATAAAACATAGCAACAAACCTTGCGTTTAGCAGTTTAGTAGATAATACGCGACAGCATTGGTGAATTTCAATGTCTTGTCTTTCTAAATCCTCCCCATTTGCCCCACATCGTCTGTTTTAATTGAATTACTTGATATGTTGATTTCATAACCACCGTTGTCTAGGTCCTCGCAAGGGGTTTGACATTAATGGGACATACGTCATGTTCAACGTGCTTTTCTACATCCGCTGTTTCACGCATGCGCGCTGTGCGTGTTTACATTTTGGTTTGTTGATAAACAAATTCGCGTATACGACGCTTTGTATTTATTGGAATTTTAATTGTTTCTGAGCGACTATTTCGATTTTCTAAAAACACATTAGTATTTATATTTTACACAAAACATCCTTTATTACGATGTAATGCTGCTTTAAGACGTCCGAATATATTTGCAAAAATGAAATTAACTGTCATAAAATCAGATACTTTGTTTTCTTTTGAAACCATCGTAAAACCTTCCAATACAAAAGTGGGATGTGTGAATAAATTATGTTGTGGTTGCATCCATGGTAGTTTGCCATGTAATCGGATAATTACAGTATGTGGTGTTAAGGTAGGTAGTGTTTAATTATGATGTCAAAACTGTTTAGACAGAGAATGAAATAGTACACATACGGATCAGTAGTCCACGTTGGACAGGTAATCCAGGGATCATAGGTTCGATCCCCCATCTGACCCTAATAAAATTAAGTCTTTCAGGTCTAGTGTCGGTGCTTTACAACGTGTACGTAAAAGAACCCGAGGAGACTCTGGAATATATCTCTGTCTGTATCATTCCACTATCCTCCAAAGATCTAAAAT
>CM026390.1:9345699-9434094 GCA_014843695.1 Archivesica marissinica | reverse complement strand
ATCGCCATCCGAGCCTAGTCCTGCAGGTTATCGCCATCCGAGCCTAGTCCTGCAGGTTATCGCCATCCGAGCCTAGTCCTGCAGGTTATCGCCATCCGAGCCTAGTCCTGCAGGTTATTGCCATCCAAGCCTAGTCCTGCAGGTTATCGCCATCCAAGCCTAGTCCTGCAGGTTATCGCCATGTTCCACTCTGTTGATTTCTGACGGGAAGTTGTAACCCTTTGAAGATTTAAGAAATGCCTGCAATCTCGATGTGAATTATGCCTGCAGTATCAGGGTCCAGTTCATATGTTGTGCTCGGATGTGAATTATGCCTGCAGTATCAGGGTCCAGTTCATATGTTGTGCTCGGATGTGAATTATGCCTGCAGTATCAGGGTCCAGTTCATATGTTGTGCTCGGATGTGAATTATGCTTGCAGTATCAGGGTCCAGTTCATATGTTGTGCTCGGATGTGAATTATGCTTGCAGTATCAGGGTCCAGTTCATATGTTGTGCTCGGATGATTTGTCATTAGTCCTTGAACTTAGTAAATGAAATGATTTCCCCCCCCATTTCGGGCCCCAATCGGCATAACCCCCATTAGTTTATCAAAATATTATTTTCTTTTACCAGAATGAGGCTCTTGTGGACAACCTGACATGTTTTGTGAAGTATTTGACGGAGGAACAGCACAAGCTTGTCCCCGGCTCACAGGTGATCTGGTACGATAGCGTGCTCAATACGGGAGAACTCGACTGGCAAAATGCCCTTAATGATAAAAATAAGTATGTTGTTCATCGTTGCATACTGCTGTTTGTATTGCATGATTCTGTACATATTAACAAAATGCATTAATCACTAGGATCAGTATATACTGGTATATGAAATATTATACCAGGATGAAGTACTTGTTGCGACTAGAAATATCAATTTTATGTTAATTAATCATTTCAAAGCTGTTATAAATTATAATTAAGAAATAATACATGTTCTTTTGTCGAAGTTAAATTTGTTTAATGTTCTTTAACCACGCACAATGATATCAACATTACAGGACATAAACGTTACATATATGTTACATGATGTCAATGTTACAGGACATAAACGTTGCATGATGTCAACGTTACAGGACATAAATGTTACATGATGTCAACGTTACATGATATCAACATTACAGGACATAAACGTTACATGATGTCAATGTTACATGATGTCAATGTTACATGGTGTCAATGTTACATGGTGTCAATGTTACAGGATGTCAACGTTACATGATGTCAATGTTACAGGATGTCAATGTTACATGATGTCAATGTTACAGGATGTCAATGTTACATGGTGTCAATGTTACAGGATGTCAATGGATGTCAATGTTACATGGTGTCAATGTTACATGGTGTCAATGTTACAGGATGTCAATGTTACATGGTGTCAATGTTACATGGTGTCAATGTTACATGGTGTCAATGTTACATGGTGTCAATGTTACAGGATGTCAATGTTACATGGTGTCAATGTTACAGGATGTCAATGTTACAGGATGTCAATGTTACATGGTGTCAATGTTACATGGTGTCAATGTTACAGGATGTCAATGGATGTCAATGTTACATGGTGTCAATGTTACAGGATGTCAATGTTACAGGATGTCAATGTTACATGGTGTCAATGTTACAGGATGTCAATGTTACATGGTGTCAATGTTACAGGATGTCAATGTTACAGGATGTCAATGTTACAGGATGTCAATGTTACATGATGTCAATGTTACAGGATGTCAATGTTACAGGATGTCAATGTTACATGGTCAATGTACAGGATGTCAATGTTACAGGATGTCAATGTTACATGATGTCAATGTTACAGGATGTCAATGTTACATGGTGTCAATGTTACAGGATGTCAATGGATGTCAATGTTACATGGTGTCAATGTTACATGGTGTCAATGTTACAGGATGTCAATGTTACATGGTGTCAATGTTACAGGATGTCAATGTTACAGGATGTCAATGTTACATGGTGTCAATGTTACAGGATGTCAATGTTACAGGATGTCAATGTTACAGGATGTCAATGTTACATGATGTCAATGTTACAGGATGTCAATGTTACATGGTGTCATTGTTACAGGATGTCAATGTTACATGGTGTCAATGTTACAGGATGTCAATGTTACATGGTGTCAATGTTACATGGTGTCAATGTTACAGGATGTCAATGTTACATGGTGTCAATGTTACATGGTGTCAATGTTACAGGATGTCAATGTTACATGGTGTCAATGTTACATGGTGTCAATGTTACATGGTGTCAATGTTACATGGTGTCAATGTTACAGGATGTCGATGGATGTCAATGTTACATGGTGTCAATGTTACATGGTGTCAATGTTACATGGTGTCAATGTTACATGGTGTCAATGTTACAGAATGTCAATGTTACATGGTGTCAATGTTACATGGTGTCAATGTTACAGAATGTCAATGGATGTCAATGTTACATGGTGTCAATGTTACATGATGTCAATGTTACAGGATGTCAATGTTACATGGTGTCAATGTTACAGGATGTCAATGTTACATGGTGTCAATGTTACATGGTGTCAATGTTACAGAATGTCAATGGATGTCAATGTTACACGGGGTCAACGTTACATGGCATCAACGTTACATGAGGTCAATGTTACATGAGGTCAATGTTACATTGCGTCAACGTTACATGAGGCCAATGTTACATGAGGTCAATGTTACATTAGGTCAACGTTACATGAGGTCAATGTTACATGACGTCAACGTTACATGAGGTCAATGTTACATGAGGTCAACGTTACATGACGTCACATAAGAGGGCGTTACAGTCGTTGACTTCAAATCACTTGCCCCTCACTGCTACATGTTTGAATCACACTTGGGTGTCTTCTTGCATGTGCGGATGCTATCCAGCTTGCTTGCAGAAGGCCATTGGTTCTACCCAGGTGCCCGTCCATGCCTGCAGTACTGCGGCCGGAGAGCCGCCATTTGATCTAACTGTTGGTGCGACTTTAAGCCAAAAAACAAACAAAAACGACAACATGTTGGTATAACTTTGAACCAAGAAAGAAACACCTATTTATTCATATTGTAGACAATTCTTTGACGGTTGTGATGGAATCTTCCTAAACTATTGTTGGACAGATGAACACCTCCAGACTTCAAAAACCTTCGCCCTCAAAGGCAATCGACCATTTGATGTCTATGTAGGGGTTGATGTATTTGGAAGAGGTTGCCTTGGTAACGGAGGGTACAACACAAGACAGGTTGCTTCTTACTCATAATTGTAAAACTGTAATTAACACAATGTGAAATGTGAGCATGCTAACAAGGTAGTATAAGGTAGGGTCGCTAAATGATTTCGCACGCATGTTATGTCAAGTAGCGTATGAATGATATACATATCTATCCCAGGTGTTAATCGTAAGGTACGCATGTTATTCCACGCTCAACAATCGAAAAACTACTATTGATATTGATTGTATGTGTTATGAGTGCAGAAATGACTTGAATAGTGTACTTATTAGTAACCTACCATACTCACTGTCTGTCCTTACATATCCCCCACCCCTCCAAATCCATTCCCACCTAACAATCCATCACCTCCATATCCACCCCCACCTAACAACCCATCACCTCCATATCCATCCCCACCTAACAACCCATCACCCCCATATCCATTCCCACCTAACAACCCATCACCCCCATATCCATTCCCACCTAACAACCCATCACCCCCATATCCATTCCCACCTAACAACCCATCACCCCCATATCCATCCCCACCTAACAACCCATCACCCCCATATCCATCCCCACCTAACAACCCATCACCTCCATATCCATCCCCACCTAACAACCCATCACCTCCATATCCATTCCCACCTAACAACCCATCACCTCCATATCCACCCCACCTAACAATCCATCACCTCCATATCCATTCCCACCTAACAATCCATCACCTCCATATCCACCCCCACCTAACAATCCATCACCTCCATATCCATTCCCACCTAACAATCCATCACCCCACCCCCATATCCATCCCCACCTAACACCCATCACCTCCATATCCATTCCCACCTAACAATCCATCACCCCACCCCCATATCCATCCCCACCTAACAACCCATCACCCCATATCCATCCCCACCTAACAATCCATCACCTCCATATCCATTCCCACCTAACAATCCATCACCTCCATATCCACCCCCACCTAACAATCCATCACCTCCATATCCACCCCACCTAACAATCCATCACCTCACCCCCATATCCATCCCCACCTAACAATCCATCACCCCCATATCCATCCCCACCTAACAATCCATCACCTCCATATCCATTCCCACCTAACAATCCATCACCTCCATATCCACCCCCACCTAACAATCCATCACCCCACCCCCATATCCATCCCCACCTAACAATCCATCACCCCACCCCCATATCCATCCCCACCTAACAATCCATCACCCCACCCCCATATCCAGCCCCCACCCCCATATCCATCCCCACCTAACATCCATCACCCCCCCCCATATCCATCCCCCACCCCCCTATCCATCCCCACCTAACAATCCATCACCTCCATATCCATCCCCACCTAACAATCCATCACCTCCATATCCATCCCCACCTAACAATCCATCACCCCCATATCCACCCCCACCTAACAATCCATCACCTCCATATCCACCCCCACCTAACAATCCATCACCCCCATATCCACCCCCACCTAACAATCCATCACCTCCATATCCATCCCCGACAACAATCCATCAAAACCACCTCGCCACTCCATCTTCCCACCCAACAATCCATTCACCACCCTCTTCATATCAATCCATATATCCATCCCCAAACAACATTAGGTATCCATCCCCACCAAACAAACCATCCACACCCCCACACTATATATCCCCATCCAAAATCGAGTCACCCACTCTTCCACCAACCCATCAAGTCAAAGGTCAATCTAATAAAGGACATTGCTGCATTCATTCGACATGTGCATCATGCACGCTTAATATTGTGACGTCGCTTTGCATTATGGTCAATGGAAAACCTAAACAAATGGGATTTTGACATCACACCATTGTCCTGTAGGACCTATAGTAAAAATGACAAAATTGCAACATTTGACACACCAGATGTAATAAGTCAATTAGTTATTATCAATTAATTTATTAATTAAAGACTAATAAGTTGGAAGTACATGCAATTATTAGGGATGGGACCGAATAGCTAAATGGTATTCGAAAGTGGTATTTGAATAGTATTCGAATATTCGATGAATATTAAAAATCAAATCCTAATTTTTTCCAATCTGACCCACCGGTTCACCGGTACACGCGTGTACTTTACACGTCGTGAAATTGGCTTCTATTGACATGGATTTAGTTATGGCTTGTGGAGGTCTATATCAACTACCAGTATATGCTAAGAACGGGCTGTTTCTATTGTTTAATGAACAAAAGTATGCGACAATAAATGAGAAAGTTTTACTTTTTTATTTCTATGCGACCACCCCGATTTTGAGACCACCCCGCTATTGCGAACGATTTTTTTCAGAACGGAAGATTTCACTATATATGTCAATGGTCGTTGACCCCGATAACCAGACCACCCTGTTATTCCATAATACGACCAGTTAATTCAGACAAATGCCATTAATCCTATGCTAAATGAACCCCTAATACGACCGCGGGCGATTTTCTCACTTTCATTGATCACCCGACATGATAAAACATTTTTAATTATGTCCCAGTTTTACGACAATTAAGGACCACTTTATGGTATCGGTCAAGGTTAAGTGAGATAAACACGGAAGTGTTGATTGTAAATGATTGGTTTTGATTGCTTTAAATCTTTTGTATATTGTCTGGAGTACAAACTGTTGCTAAAGTCAAAGATGAGATCGAGAAACAATCTGTGAAAGTGAAGTGTTTAAATAAGCAGTCAACCGAACGTTTTTTTAAATAATGAATGATTGATGATGATATGTACTTTTCACGGAAACTACTGTGCTTGGTATGCACAATATAATTAATGAAAACAAGAAAATAAATTTTGAAAATAAATGGATCAACTCATTTACATTGTACTTTATTTTATTATTAATTAATTAATTGTAATATAAAGTTGTATATGAATGGATTTTCAGAAGTACAATCCTAAACCATAGAAACAACCAACTCTTCTGTAATTAAAACAGAAAAACCAAGAAATTAGCATGTGTGAAAGTACATTGTACATGTAGTAAAATTATCATAATTTGGTCTTCTTGACCAAACTCGATAAAGAGACCACCCACTAATAAGTTATTAGAACACTTTTTGGAAGTCCCATAGGTGGGCTTATTATAGGGGTTTTACTGTATATACAAATTGGTGTAAAAATGAAGATTGACTCAATATTATTGAGTAAATAATTAATTATAAAATATCCAACAACATTTGCCATTTTAATCCCCTCGGGGTAACGCTTTGAAATGGTATGTTGTTCACAAACAGGCAATTACCATTCTTTTTCGTTTTAGTGACCATATTGATCATTTTATGTAAATAAGGTACTGATCGATTTGTATATGTAATTGCCCCCATTAAAACAACACCTTGTACAAAGCTGAGACGCCCCAGGGCGCGCTTGATTGGGAAACAAACAAACGCACAAGGAGGTGCAAATCAGTGGACTTTATGGATTGAAATAACTAGAAAATGACCAATATTAAAACAAAAATCAATTTATTTTATTTTTTGATATTCGAATACCGAAATATGATTCGAATATTCGGTCAGGTATTCGAATATTCAGTCCCATCCCTAGCAATAATATATTGACTCATTATTAGGACTTGAGCTAGCGTGTAATTGCCTCACATCTCCCTCGTTTCTACTCATCACTTATCTAATGTAGGACATATAGCGGGCTGCCTGTACCAGGTCCTAGAACATTTTTGTACTGTAGCAAAAAAAAATTGTTTTTAAATGTCTAGCTTGAGTCCTGCTTCATACCTGTAGTCACTTGTCTATAACAGGCCTTGGAAGTAGCCAGGAAGCACAATCTGTCAGCAGCAATATTTGCCCCAGGATGGGTTCTCCAGGAACAAGGTGTAGAAAACTTCACACAGAATGAGAACAAGTAAGTCTTTAAACTAATGTGTGCGCTTTAGAAAAAGGGATTCAAATAAGTTACTACGTATCTCCCACCCCCCCAATCCTAACTGTTTTGTTCCAACTATTCCTGTGTTATGTCTTATTCTTGAATAAAATATTGTTTTAACTAAAGTGTGCATGCTTTAAATATCTGTCACCTGATGTCAACAGCCAGTTCAAATCCCCCCCCCAATGAAGACCATTCTATTATACCCCCGCGTATTAGCGGACATTTTGCCGTTATATTTCATCACAAAATGCCATTTTCCCACTGCACTAGACGGCTATGTAACAACCTAAACAATGTATGTCAAATGTGTGAACATTCAATCAACACGGCCGTGTCAGCTTCAATTACCGTACCCCGTTGTTTGTAATCCGTGTGAATCATACGGATTGATATGGGTTGAGGTGTTGAGACAGTTATTGACACAGACGGATATGTAGTCCAGTGGTAACACGCTGGACTGGTAATTCATGGATCGCTGGTTCGATCCCCCGTCTGACCCTAATAAAATTAACAGTCTTTCAGATGGGACGTTAAACCGAGGTCTCGTGTCGGTGCTTTACACCGTGCACGTAAAAGAACCAGAGGAGATTCTGGAATGGGTCTCTGTCTGTATCATTGCACTATCCTCCAAAATCTAAAATAACTAATCTCTTCAGGAGGTGTCGCTCATATGGGCAACCGGTAGCGACGATAAATAAACATAAAAAAAACAAAAAAAGTTATTGTCCTTTTTACGTTCATGTGTACTTCTCAAAAGGACCCATCATAATAATGTTTTAGCACCCATTCAGGATTTTGTATACATATTCTAGTAATTATTTCTTACAGGAATATCCGGGTACTTGGTTTAAACATATTTATTTTTCTATCATGTACATGGTTATTTACAACATTTGAAATAAGGAATTGGACAGAAAGCTATGCAGCTTATGTTTGTCCTCTCCTTACTACGGAAATAAGGAATTGGACAGAAAGCTATACAGCTTATGGTTGTCCTCTCCGGGTACTTGACAGAAAGCTATGCAGCTTATGGTTGTCCTCTCCGGGTACTTGACAGAAAGCTATGCAGCTTATGGTTGTCCTCTCCGGGTACTTGACAGAAAGCTATGCAGCTTATGGTTGTCCTCTCCTTACTACGGAAATAAGGAATTGGACAGAAAGCTATACAGCTTATGGTTGTCCTCTCCGGGTACTTGACAGAAAGCTATACAGCTTATGGTTGTCCTCTCCGGGTACTTGACAGAAAGCTATACAGCTTATGGTTGTCCTCTCCTTACTACGGAAATAAGGAATTGGACAGAAAGCTATACAGCTTATGGTTGTCCTCTCCGGGTACTTGACAGAAAGCTATACAGCTTATGGTTGTCCTCTCTGGCTACTTGACAGAAAGCTATACAGCTTATGGTTGTCCTCTCCGGGTACTTGACAGAAAGCTATACAGCTATGGTTGTCCTCTCCGGGTACTTGACAGAAAGCTATACAGCTTATGGTTGTCCTCTCCGGGTACTTGACAGAAAGCTATACAGCTTATGGTTGTCCTCTCCGGGTACTTGACAGAAAGCTATACAGCTTATGGTTGTCCTCTCCGACACAAAACACAACACAAAAGCTAAAGCTTATGGTTGTCCTCTCCGGGTACTCAGAAAATACAGCACGGTGACAGAAAGCTATACAGCTTATGGTTGTCCTCTCCGGGTACTTGACAGAAAGCTATACAGCTTATGGTTGTCCTCTCCGGGTACTTGACAGAAAGCTATACAGCTTATGGTTGTCCTCTCCGGGTACTTGACAGAAAGCTATACAGCTTATGGTTGTCCTCTCCGGGTACTTGACAGAAAGCTATACAGCTTATGGTTGTCCTCTCCGGGTACTTGACAGAAAGCTATACAGCTTAGGTTCCTCTCCGGGTACTTGACAGAAAGCTATACAGCTTATGGTTGTCCTCTCCGGGTACTTGACAGAAAGCTATACAGCTTATGGTTGTCCTCTCCGGGTACTTGACAGAAAGCTATACAGCTTATGGTTGTCCTCTCCGGGTACTTGACAGAAAGCTATACAGCTTATGGTTGTCCTCTCCGGTACTTGACAGAAAGCTATACAGCTTATGGTTGTCCTCTCCGGGTACTTGACAGAAAGCTATACAGCTTATGGTTGTCCTCTCCGGGTACTTGACAGAAAGCTATACAGCTTATGGTTGTCCTCTCCGGGTACTTGACAGAAAGCTATACAGCTTATGGTTGTCCTCTCCGGGTACTTGACAGAAAGCTATACAGCTTATGGTTGTCCTCTCCGGGTACTTGACAGAAAGCTATACAGCTTATGGTTGTCCTCTCCGGGTACTTGACAGAAAGCTATACAGCTTATGGTTGTCCTCTCCGGGTACTTGACAGAAAGCTATACAGCTTATGTTGTCCTCTCCGGGTACTTGACAGAAAGCTATACAGCTTATGGTTGTCCTCTCCGGGTACTTGACAGAAAGCTATACAGCTTATGGTTGTCCTCTCCGGGTACTTGACAGAAAGCTATACAGCTTATGGTTGTCCTCTCCGGGTACTTGACAGAAAGCTATACAGCTTATGGTTGTCCTCTCCGGGTACTTGACAGAAAGCTATACAGCTTATGGTTGTCCTCTCCGGGTACTTGACAGAAAGCTATACAGCTTATGGTTGTCCTCTCCGGGTACTTGACAGAAAGCTATACAGCTTATGGTTGTCCTCTCCGGGTACTTGACAGAAAGCTATACAGCTTATGGTTGTCCTCTCCGGGTACTTGACAGAAAGCTGTACAGCCTATGGTTGTCCTCTCCGGGTACTTGACAGAAAGCTGTACAGCTTATGGTTGTCCTCTCCGGGTACTTGACAGAAAGCTGTACAGCCTATGGTTGTCCTCTCCGGGTACTTGACAGAAAGCTGTACAGCTTATGGTTGTCCTCTCCGGGTACTTGACAGAAAGCTATACAGCTTATGGTTGTCCTCTCCGGGTACTTGACAGAAAGCTATACAGCTTATGGTTGTCCTCTCCGGGTACTTGACAGAAAGCTATACAGCTTATGGTTGTCCTCTCCGGGTACTTGACAGAAAGCTATACAGCTTATGGTTGTCCTCTCCGGGTACTTGACAGAAAGCTATACAGCTTATGGTTGTCCTCTCGGGTACTTGACAGAAAGCTATACAGTTTATGGTTGTCCTCTCCGGGTACTTGACAGAAAGCTATACAGCTTATGGTTGTCCTCTCCGGGTACTTGACAGAAAGCTATACAGCTTATGGTTGTCCTCTCCGGGTACTTGACAGAAAGCTATACAGCTTATGGTTGTCCTCTCCGGGTACTTGACAGAAAGCTATACAGCTTATGGTTGTCCTCTCCGGGTACTTGACAGAAAGCTATACAGCTTATGGTTGTCCTCTCCGGGTACTTGACAGAAAGCTATACAGCTTATGGTTGTCCTCTCCGGGTACTTGACAGAAAGCTATACAGCTTATGGTTGTCCTCTCCGGTACTTGACAGAAAGCTATACAGCTTATGGTTGTCCTCTCCGGGTACTTGACAGAAAGCTATACAGCTTATGGTTGTCCTCTCCGGGTACTTGACAGAAAGCTATACAGCTTATGGTTGTCCTCTCCGGGTACTTGACAGAAAGCTATACAGCTTATGGTTGTCCTCTCCGGGTACTTGACAGAAAGCTATACAGCTTATGGTTGTCCTCTCCGGGTACTTGCGTTAACCGACACCTGCTCACCTGAAACTGCCAAAAGCGAATTTCGCAACCAACTTAAATTTGACAATCCTGACATTTGATTGTCTTCATTCTTTAAATATATAATATGATCACGTTAAGCATGATTTTAAATGTATAATATGATTATGTTAAGCATGATTTTAAATGTATAATATGATCATGTTAAGCATGATTTTAAATGTATAATATGATCATGTTAAGCATGATTTTAAATGTATAATATGATCATGTTAAGCATGATTTTAAATGTATAATATGATCATGTTAAGCATGATTTTAAATGTATAATATGATCATGTTAGCATGATTTTAAATGTAATATGATCATGTTAAGCATGATTTTAAATGTATAATATGATCATGTTAAGCATGATTTTAAATGTATAATATGATCATGTTAAGCATGATTTTAAATGTATAATATGATCATGTTAAGCATGATTTTAAATGTATAATATGATCATGTTAAGCATGATTTTAAATGTATAATATGATCATGTTAAGCATGATTTTAAATGTATAATATGATCATGTTAAGCATGATTTTAAATGTATAATATGATCATGTTAAGCATGATTTTAAATGTATAATATGATCATGTTAAGCATGATTTTAAATGTATAATATGATCATGTTAAGCATGATTTTAAATGTATAATATGATCATGTTAAGCATGATTTTAAATGTATAATATGATCATGTTAAGCATGATTTTAAATGTATAATATGATCATGTTAAGCATGATTTTAAATGTATAATATGGGCCGCACGTCGCATTCTAATAAACCACGGTACTACGCATAAACGCAAAATGAATCACAATGACAGAAAGAGTAAACCAAGATGGTGCTGGACCTGTGAAGACCCGTCAGGCAGGTACAGTGCCGTGTTCCATACCTCGAAGGAACCCATCCGTAGCTACTGGAGGTCACCCTAAGCCGCCCTGTGGAGTCAGGGGACGGCGAAGGACAGCTACTGGCCGAAACGTGAAGCAGAAACCTCTTGTGCTCATGCAGTGGAATGCTGAAGGAGTCTTTAACAAAAAGACTGAACTGGAGCAAGTACTACAGGACAAAGAGGTAAGTGTTTGCTGCATACAGGAAACACACCTGAACAAAGACAAGACGTTCAAAGTACGAGGCTACCAGTGCCTCCGAGCAGACCGACAAGACAGACACAAGGGTGGTGTGCTCACTCTAGTCCGTAACAACATCAATGCGAGCGAAGTGAAAACCTACCTTGAAGGAGCGGAATACCAGGAGTTCAAGATCAAGACCAAATCATCTGAGTTGAACCTCGTCAGCTACTACTGCCCAAATGACAAAGCCCTTGCCCTTGACACTATTGAAGTTTCAAACAGTCGATACATGGTTATTGGTGACTTCAATAGTCATTCCCAGAGTTGGGGATATGCACAGTCTGATAGGCGTAGGGATGAAGTGGAGGACTGACAGAATGAGCACAACTTGATTCTTGTCAACCAGCCCTATGATGTACCAACCTTCTACTCTAGGCGATGGCACACTACTACCTCTCCAGATCTAGCATTCTGCACAGAGGACATCCAGAAATGTACGGTTAGAGAAGTTGGCGATCAACTTGGTGGAAGTGACCACAAACCAGCAACGTTGGCAATCGACCGGTCAATAAGATTATTGACCAGGCCGGTGGTCAATACCGGTCAAACTGGTCAATACTGGTCAATATCGGTCAATACTGGTCGATTGAAAATTTGGCTCAAATATGCACTTACAGTGTCCACTTAATTATTCTTAAAGTGTTAGTAGTGTGTTGTAGTTTATTTTCTTATATAGTAAATCATAAAATATTGATCATTGAATGTTTTTTTAGTGAATATTGTTAAATATAATTAAATACTTTTTAGTGAATAGCAATATTATAGCATATACCAATTACCATATACTTATTTGTTCAGTGGTCAATACTTGTGCACATGGTCATAACTATGCCTAAGATGCTAGTTAATATACTCCCAAGGTATGTGAAATAGCTATACAAGCAGTGGGACCCTTTCAACAACATCTCAACAAAATTAATTTAATTACACACACTTATTACATTGGGGTATACATGAGGCAGTCAAACATGAAACGAAACAAGACATACTTACAAAGTACAAACAGGTTTAGAAATAGAGTATTTGCATAAATAAACATTAATATATGTATGCTTATTTATAGTATTGTGCATGTCTGTTTAAATAAAAATTAAATGTTGAAATGTGAAATTCTTACTTAATAATACCATCTATACTAGAATATGAATACGCTTGGTTGCTCAAGGAAAGAAGGCTAGAAAAGTTGTTTCACTTGGTTTATACCAATTTATTTAAGCTCGATTGTGAAAGAAGTTCTAAGATTAATCAAGCTCAAGTCTCAACGCTTGCTTCACTTGCTTGAGTTGCTTCTGCATGACACATTTAATGATTTTAGTAATGATCAGCAATCGACCACCTGAATCGACCAGCAAATATATGCCACTTTGTGAGTATTGACCATACCCAATAGGGTATTACAATCACATGAACAGCCCAAAGGTAGCAACACACATTATTGCACAATGCAGAGTATAATGATTGACTAAAATCATAAATTCTTTGTTGAATTTAGTATTGACCACCAATTGACCAGTATTTACCACTTTGTGAGTATAATATTATTGACCACTTCGTGAGTATTGACCCTATAGAGTACAATAATCACATAAATATATTCTCAATACAACCCAAAGTTAGTAACACACATTATAGCACAATGCAGAGTATATAAAACCATTAAATAATGTTTTATTTAATATTGACCACCAATCGACGAGTATTGACCACTTTGGGAGTATTGACCGGGGCGGTTTTAACCGGTTAAAACCGGTGGTTTAAACCGCCCCTCGAATCGACCGGCCAACGTTGCAAACCAGTGTTCCTCACACTCAGCAGTGAAGTGATACAGACAGACCATCCCTACCCTAGATGGAACTACAAGAAAGCCAAGTGGAGTCTCTTTGCTATTCGGTCCAATTCTCTTACTCGAGACATACAGGTACAAGGAAGAGATGTTAACAACGTGGTGAAAGAGTTCAACAACTGCATACTCAAAGCTGCCCATGAAACCATCCCTAGAGGTGCGAGAAGAGAATACAAGCCCTACTGGACCAATCAGTTGCAGACCCTCCAAGATGAACTCACTGAAGCTAGGAACAGGGCAGAAGAACAGCCATCACAAGATAACCATGAACAACTTCAGAAAGCAAAGGCACAGTTTCAAATCTAAACTGGAACCTACACAACGAAGTTGGACGGAGAAAACTGCTGCCCTGAACCTTGAGAAGGACGGGAGGAAGTTGTGGAGGCTCACGAAACAGCTAAATGATGAAGAAAATAGCAGACAGAAAATCACGTTGGATGAGGATGGGAAACTGTTGACCGGCAAAGAGACTGCAGACTGTCTGGCCAAAGCCTACCAGAAAGAGGGCAACATCAAAGTCACACGCCAACAGCAAAGAGAGGCACGGAAAGAACAGAAGGATAGAAGTAAAAGGCATACGGAACAAGACTCCATGAAACTTCCACTTACATACCAGGAACTGTACACAGCGCTCAGACAACTGAAGAAGAGGAAGTCACCTGGACCAGATGGAATCTCCAATGAGATGCTAACTCATCTTGGATGCTCAGCCATGCTGAAACTTCTTGACATCTTCAATCTTAGCTGGGAAGAAGGCATAGTTCCGCAGATCTGGAAGGAAGCCAACGTTATCCCAATCTACAAGAACGGCAAGGATAGAAAGAAAGCTTCCAGCTATCACCCTATTAGTCTCACTAGCTGTGTGGTCAAGACAATGGAGAGGATAGTTAACAAGAGACTCATGTGGTACCTTGAGACAGAAAACCTCCTATCCAAGGAACAAGCAGGATTCCGACAGTTCAGATGCACAGAGGACCAGGCAACATACCTCGCTCAGGAAGTTGAGGATGCATTGCAAGACCAGAAGGTAGTTTTTGCAACCTGGATAGACCTCCAGAAGGCTTTTGACAAAGTCTGGACTGATGGGCTGCTGGCCAAGATGCAACGATGTGGAATTGCCGACAAGATGCTCCGATGGACCAAATTCTTCCTACACAATCGCAGAGCCAGAGTACTTGTTGACAACCAGTAGAGCAAGAAATTCCTCATCCGACACGGTGTTCCTCAAGGAGTGATCTCGCCTACGCTGTTCCTCATCTTCATCGATGACTTGCTTGCAGAGCTCCCAAAAGGTATCAAAGCAGCACTCTATGCTGACGACTTGGTCATGTGGTGTGTTGAAGAACATGCAACGACTGCCACATACAGAATGCAGATGGCCGCAGACAAGCTCACAGCATGGGCAGAAGACTGGTGCATCTCTATTAATAAAGAGAAGTCGTCAACCACACTCTTCACACTTTCCACCAAACAGAAAGCTGGAACCATCAAAGTCGGTGGAACTGCCTTGAAGACGGACAACGAGCCAACATACTTGGGGGTGACATTTGACAGACGGCAGACATGGAAGCCACATATCCAGAAAGCAGAGGCCATAGCCAAGCGCAAGCTTGCAATCCTTCGGAAGCTTGCTGGCACCACATAGGGTGCCAATGATCGCATCTTGAAGACTATTTACCAAGGTGTGGTCAGGCGTCACCTGGAATATGGATCCACCACCGCCTGGACCAACCAACAGACACTCGACAAGGTTCAGAACAATGCTCTCAGGCTGATCACAGGTGCAATGAAGCGCACTCCAATCAAGGCCATGGGGAAAATTACTTCCATCCAGCCACTGCAAGAACGTCGCGACACAAGAATTCTTCTACAGACAGAGAAGTTTCGATGTCAGGAAGAACAACCGATGAAGCAGAGAGTTGAGGCACTAATGAAGAATCATCTAAAGCAAAGCAGTTTCATCCACCAGTCCAAGAAGCTTGCTCGAAAGCACACCAGCCATCTCCCAGCCAAGACATTGCCTCCAACGCCATTTCTATCCAAGCCATGGTTGACTAGCGATGAATCCAAGGTTACCATCTGCAGTACAATCCCATACATGACATCCAGAGATAGACAACAGGATGACGTCAAACGTGCCCTCACACTAGCACACATCGACAAGAGTTATCCTGGAGAAGCATGGTTACAAGTCTACACAGATGGTTCAGCCACAAGAGCAGTAGCAAACGGAGGAGCAGGCGTGTATGACCGACACCCAGATGGACACACACAGTCAGTTGCTCTACCTACTGGAGTACACTGCAGCAACTATGGGGCAGAAGTACAGGCCCTTGAAACAACAGCATCTCTAGTACACAACACTGTGGAGTGTGCCCAGGTTGTCTTCCTGACTGATGCGCTCAGTTCTGGATGCCCTGTCTAACAACAAAGAACCCCACCTGATGGAAGCCCTTCGAACAGTCAGCGTAACTAAAAGAACTGTCCTCCAGTGGGTACTTGCACACATAGGCATCCCTGACCAGCTTGCCAAGCAAGATTCTACCGAGAGGCAACCAGACAAAGATTTGACTTACAAGGAGAAATGCACCATAATCAAAGCCAACAGTCGAGAAGGATGACTACCACCTTCTCACCAGACAGGAGCAAGTCACGATATTCCGGCTTAGAACAGGGCATAACCGCCTGAACTTCCATATGTGTCGGAAGCTTGGATTAGCTCCATCAACTGCCTGCAGCTGCAACGTAGGGGACCAGACTGCAGAACATATCCTCCAGGAGTGTCCCAATCTTCATGGGCTGAGGAAAACAACCTGGCCAACAGATACTTCTCTCCAGACGAAGTTACATGGCTGCCAAGAGGATCTGAGGAGGACGGCCCATTTCGTGTTTGCTGCCGGCTTGTCCATGTGATTCGCGAACGACAAGAAGAAAATGTATAATATGATCATGTTAAGCATGATTTTAAATGTATAATATGATCATGTTAAGCATGATTTTAAATGTATAATATGATCATGTTAAGCATGATTTTAAATGTATAATATGATCATGTTAAGCATGATTTTAAATGTATAATATGATCATGTTAAGCATGATTTTAAATGTATAATATGATCATGCTAAATGTGAGTGATGGAAGTACTAGGTAGGAATGTGATGGAAGTACTAGGTAGATGTGTGATGGAAGTATTAGGTAGAAATGTGATGGAAGTACTAGGTAGATGTGTAATGGAAGTACTAGGTAGAAGTTTGATGAAAGTACTAGGTAGAAGTGTGATGGAAGTACTAGGTAGATGTGTGATGGAAGTATTAGGTAGATGTGTGATGGAAGTATTAGGTAGGAATGTGATGGAAGTACTAGGTAGGAATGTGATGGAAGTATTAGGTAGATGTGTGATGGAAGTATTAGGTAGAAATGTGATGGAAGTACTAGGTAGAAATGTGATGGATGTACTAGGTAGATGTGTGATGGAAGTATTAGGTAGATGTGTGATGGAAGTATTAGGTAGGAATGTGATGGAAGTACTAGGTAGGAATGTGATGGAAGTATTAGGTAGATGTGTGATGGAAGTATTAGGTAGATGTGTGATGGAAGTATTAGGTAGGAATGTGATGCAAGTACTAGGTAGGAATGTGATGGAAGTATTAGGTAGGAATGTGATGGAAGTACTAGGTAGGAATGTGATGGAAGTATTAGGTAGAAATGTGATGGAAGTACTAGGTAGATGTGTGATGGAAGTATTAGGTAGATGTGTGATGGAAGTATTAGGTAGGAATGTGATGGAAGTACTAGGTAGGAATGTGATGGAAGTATTAGGTAGATGTGTGATGGAAGTACTAGGTAGATGTGTGATGGAAGTATTAGGTAGATGTGTGATGGAAGTATTAGGTAGGAATGTGATGGAAGTACTAGGTAGGAATGTGATGGAAGTATTAGGTAGATGTGATGGAAGTACTAGGTAGGAATGTGATGGAAGTACTAGGTAGGAATGTGATGGAAGTACTAGGTAGGAATGTGATGGAAGTACTTGGTAGGAATGTGATGGAAGTATTAGGTAGGAATGTGATGGAAGTACTAGGTAGATGTGTGATGGAAGTATTAGGTAGATGTGTGATGGAAGTATTAGGTAGATGTGTGATGGAAGTATTAGGTAGGAATGTGATGGAAGTATTAGGTAGATGTGTGATGGAAGTATTAGGTAGGAATGTGATGGATGTACTAGGTAGAAATGTGATGGAGGTACTCGGTAGGAATGTGATGGAAGTATTAGGTAGATGTGTGATGGAAGTATTAGGTAGATGTGTGATGGAAGTATTAGGTAGATGTGTGATGGAAGTATTAGGTAGGAATGTGATGGAAGTACTAGGTAGGAATGTGATGGAAGTACTCGGTAGGAATGTGATGGAAGTACTAGGTAGATGTGTGATGGAAGTATTAGGTAGATGTGTGATGGAAGTATTAGGTAGATGTGTGATGGAAGTATTAGGTAGATGTGTGATGGAAGTATTAGGTAGATGTGTGATGGAAGTATTAGGTAGGAATGTGATGGAAGTACTAGGTAGGAATGTGATGGAAGTACTCGGTAGGAATGTGATGGAAGTATTAGGTAGATGTGTGATGGAAGTATTAGGTAGATGTGTGATGGAAGTATTAGGTAGGAATGTGATGGAAGTACTAGGTAGGAATGTGATGGAAGTATTAGGTAGATGTGTGATGGAAGTATTAGGTAGGAATGTGATGGATGTACTAGGTAGAAATGTGATGGAAGTACTCGGTAGGAATGTGATGGAAGTATTAGGTAGATGTGTGATGGAAGTATTAGGTAGATGTGTGATGGAAGTATTAGGTAGATGTGTGATGGAAGTATTAGGTAGGAATGTGATGGAAGTACTAGGTAGGAATGTGATGGAAGTACTCGGTAGGAATGTGATGGAAGTACTAGGTAGATGTGTGATGGAAGTATTAGGAAGATGTGTGATGGAAGTATTAGGTAGATGTGTGATGGAAGTATTAGGTAGGAATGTGATGGAAGTACTAGGTAGGAATGTGATGGAAGTATTAGGTAGATGTGTGATGGAAGTATTAGGTAGGAATGTGATGGAAGTACTAGGTAGGAATGTGATGAAAGTACTAGGTAGATGTGTGATGGAAGTATTAGGTAGGAATGTGATGGAAGTACTCGGTAGGAATGTGATGGAAGTACTAGGTAGATGTGTGATGGAAGTATTAGGTAGATGTGTGATGGAAGTATTAGGTAGATGTGTGATGGAAGTATTAGGTAGGAATGTGATGGAAGTACTAGGTAGGAATGTGATGGAAGTACTCGGTAGGAATGTGATGGAAGTACTAGGTAGATGTGTGATGGAAGTATTAGGTAGATGTGTGATGGAAGTATTAGGTAGATGTGTGATGGAAGTATTAGGTAGGAATGTGATGGAAGTACTAGGTAGGAATGTGATGGAAGTATTAGGTAGATGTGTGATGGAAGTATTAGGTAGGAATGTGATGGAAGTACTAGGTAGGAATGTGATGAAAGTACTAGGTAGATGTGTGATGGAAGTATTAGGTAGGAATGTGATGGAAGTACTAGGTAGGAATGTGATGGAAGTACTAGGTAGATGTGTGATGGAAGTATTAGGTAGATGTGTGATGGAAGTATTAGGTAGGAATGTGATGGAAGTACTAGGTAGGAATGTGATGGAAGTATTAGGTAGATGTGTGATGGAAGTATTAGGTAGGAATGTGATGGAAGTACTAGGTAGGAATGTGATGGAAGTACTCGGTAAGAATGTGATGGAAGTACTAGGTAGAAATGTGATGGAAGTACTAGGTAGGAATGTGATGGAAGTATTAGGTAGATGTGTGATGGAAGTACTAGGTAGAAATGTGATGGAAGTACTAGGTAGAAATGTGATGGAAGTATTAGGTAGATGTGTGATGGAAGTATTAGGTAGGAATGTGATGGAAGTACTAGGTAGAAGTGTGATGGAAGTACTAGGTAGACATGTGATGGAAGTACTAGGTAGACATGTGATGGAAGTACTAGGTAGGAGTGTGATGGAAGTACTAGGTAGACATGTGATGGAAGTACTAGGTAGAAGTGTGATGGAAGTACTAGGTAGACAAGTGATGGAAGTACTAGGTAGACATGTGATGGAAGTACTAGGTAGGAGTGTGATGGAAGTACTAGGTAGAAGTGTGATGGAAGTACTAGGTAGAAGTGTGATGGAAGTACTAGGTAGAAGTGTGATGGAAGTACTAGGTAGAAATGTGATGGAAGTACTAGGTAGAAATGTGATGGAAGTACTAGGTAGAAATGTGATGAAAGTACTAGGTAGACATGTGATGGAAGTACTAGGTAGAAGTGTGATGGAAGTACTAGGTAGAAGTGTGATGGAAGTACTAGGTAGAAGTGTGATGGAAGTACTAGGTAGAAGTGTGATGGAAGTACTAGGTAGACATGTGATGGAAGTACTAGGTAGGAGTGTGATGGAAGTACTAGGTAGACATGTGATGGAAGTACTAGGTAGGAATGTGATGGAAGTACTAGGTAGACGTGTGACGGAAGTACTAGGTAGAAATGCTATGAAAGTACTAGGTAGGAGTGTGATGGAAGTACTAGGTAGACATGTGATGGAAGTACTAGGTAGGAGTGTGATGGAAGTACTAGGTAGACATGTGATGGAAGTACTAGGTAGGAGTGTGATGGAAGTACTAGGTAGGAATGTGATGGAAGTACTAGGTAGACATGTGATGGAAGTACTAGGTAGAAGTGTGATGGAAGTACTAGGTAGACAAGTGATGGAAGTACTAGGTAGACATGTGATGGAAGTACTAGGTAGGAGTGTGATGGAAGTACTAGGTAGAAGTGTGATGGAAGTACTAGGTAGAAGTGTGATGGAAGTACTAGGTAGAAGTGTGATGGAAGTACTAGGTAGAAATGTGATGGAAGTACTAGGTAGAAATGTGATGGAAGTACTAGGTAGAAATGTGATGAAAGTACTAGGTAGACATGTGATGGAAGTACTAGGTAGAAGTGTGATGGAAGTACTAGGTAGAAGTGTGATGGAAGTACTAGGTAGAAGTGTGATGGAAGTACTAGGTAGAAGTGTGATGGAAGTACTAGGTAGACATGTGATGGAAGTACTAGGTAGGAGTGTGATGGAAGTACTAGGTAGACATGTGATGGAAGTACTAGGTAGGAATGTGATGGAAGTACTAGGTAGACGTGTGACGGAAGTACTAGGTAGAAATGCTATGAAAGTACTAGGTAGGAGTGTGATGGAAGTACTAGGTAGACATGTGATGGAAGTACTAGGTAGGAGTGTGATGGAAGTACTAGGTAGACATGTGATGGAAGTACTAGGTAGGAGTGTGATGGAAGTACTAGGTAGGAATGTGATGGAAGTACTAGGTAGGAGTGTGATGGAAGTACTAGGTAGGAGTGTGATGAAAGTACTAGGTATAAATGTGATGGAAGTACTAGGTAGGAGTGTGATGTAAGTACTAGGTAGACATGTGATGGAAGTACTAGGTAGACATGTGATGGAAGTACTAGGTAGGAGTGTGATGGAAGTACTAGGTAGAAATGTGATGGAAGTACTAGGTAGAAGTGTGATGGAAGTACTAGGTAGACATGTGATGGAAGTACTAGGTAGAAGTGTGATGGAAGTACTAGGTAGAAGTGTGATGGAAGTACTAGGTAGAAATGTGATGGAAGTACTAGGTAGAAATGTGATGGAAGTACTAGGTAGAAATGTGATGAAAGTACTAGGTAGACATGTGATGGAAGTACTAGGTAGAAGTGTGATGGAAGTACTAGGTAGAAGTGTGATGGAAGTACTAGGTAGACATGTGATGGAAGTACTAGGTAGAAGTGTGATGGAAGTACTAGGTAGAAGTGTGATGGAAGTACTAGGTAGACATGTGATGGAAGTACTAGGTAGGAGTGTGATGGAAGTACTAGGTAGACATGTGATGGAAGTACTAGGTAGAAATGTGATGGAAGTACTAGGTAGAAATGTGATGGAAGTACTAGGTAGAAGTTTGATGAAAGTACTAGGTAGAAGTGTGATGAAAGTACTAGGTAGAAATGTGATGGAAGTACTAGGTAGAAGTTTGATGAAAGTACTAGGTAGAAATGTGATGTAAGTACTAGGTAGAAGTGTGATGGAAGTACTAGGTAGAAGTGTGATGGAAGTACTAGGTAGAAGTGTGATGGAAGTACTAGGTAGAAATGTGATGGAAGTACTAGGTAGAAATGTGATGGAAGTACTAGGTAGAAATGTGATGAAAGTACTAGGTAGACATGTGATGGATGTACTAGGTAGAAGTGTGATGGAAGTACTAGGTAGAAGTGTGATGGAAGTACTAGGTAGACATGTGATGGAAGTACTAGGTAGGAGTGTGATGGAAGTACTAGGTAGACATGTGATGGAAGTACTAGATAGGAATGTGATGGAAGTACTAGGTAGACGTGTGACAGAAGTACTAGGTAGAAATGCTATGAAAGTACTAGGTAGGAGTGTGATGGAAGTACTAGGTAGACATGTGATGGAAGTACTAGGTAGGAGTGTGATGGAAGTACTAGGTAGACATGTGATGGAAGTACTAGGTAGGAGTGTGATGGAAGTACTAGGTATAAATGTGATGTAAGTACTAGGTAGAAATGTGATGGAAGTACTAGGTAGAAATGTGATGGAAGTACTAGGTAGAAATGTGATGAAAGTACTAGGTAGACGTGTGACAGAAGTACTAGGTAGAAATATGATGAAAGTACTAGGTAGAAGTGTGATGAAAGTACTAGGTAGAAATGTGATGAAAGTACTAGGTAGAAGTGTGATGAAAGTACTAGTATGGATGAGAAATAAGTATTTAAAAAAAAAAAATTTAGATTTAATATAGCAATTTGCCAAGACAAGAATAGTATTTACATTATAAACCATAGAAGAGCTGATAACCAAACTTCATAAATTATTGTTGTGCATCAATATTCTTTTAAACTTTAAACTTTATTTATTTTACAACGATTGCGAACAAGTTCTAACAACTTATATTAATCACTCTCGTTGGCGTGGGTGAAAGCATAAATAGTGTCATTCGTGTGGGAGGAAACCGGAGTACCCGGAGAAAACCCACCTGTCCGATCTGGCTGCCACCGTACCATATCACATACTTTCCGGTCCGAGGATCGAACCCGGGTTGCATTGGTGAGAAGCGAGCACGCTAACCACTGTGCTAATCGGACAGCCAGTATTCTTTTTGGATTTGTAATAGAATAAAAGTCAATCAGATATCTCAAATTTACACAAAGATTTCGTACAAAGACCATTGTCGTAATGTCACACGTCCGTATAGTACCCTCCTATGAAGGATCCAGCTTAAACTCACCTTTTTCAAACCAATAATTGACGCTCGAATTATGGCCGAGATCGACTTATGGCCGAGATTGACTTATGGCCGAGATCGACTTATGGCCGAGATCGACTTATGGCCGAGATCGACTTATGGCCGAGATCAACTTATGGCCGGGATAGACTTATGGCCGGGATAGACTTATGGCCGAGATCGACTTATGGCCGAGATCGACTTATGGCCGAGATCGACTTATGGCCGAGATTGACTTATGGCCGAGATTGACTTGTGGCCGGGATCGACTTATGGCCGAGATTGACTTATGGCCGGGATCGACTTATGGCCGAGATCGACTTGTGGCCGGGATCGACTTATGGCCGAGATCGACTTGTGGCCGGGATCGACTTGTGGCCTAGATCGACTTGTGGCCGGGATCGACATGTGGCCGGGATCGACTTGTGGCCGAGATCGACTTGTGGCCGAGATCGACTTGTGGCCGGGATCGACTTGTGGCCGTGATCGACTTGTGGCCGAGATCGACTTGTGGCCGAGATCGACTTGTGGCCGAGATCGACTTGTGGCCGAGATCGACTTGTGGCCGAGATCGACTTGTGGCCGGGATCGACTTGCGGCCGGGATCGACTTACGGCCGGGATCGACTTGTAGCCGGGATCGACTTGTGGCCCGAGATCGACTTGTGGCCCGGGATCGACTTGTGGCCCGGGATCGACTTGTGGCCGGGATCGACTTGTGGCCGGGATCGACTTATGGCTGGGATCGACTTGTGGCCGGGATCGACTTGTGACCGGGATCGACTTAAAATGAGGTTGAATGGATAGGTGGGACTGACCATTATAAACACGTTTAAATGATGTTAATTTTCAGGTTTTGGAGTTTGCTTCAAGATCTATGTTACCCTTGTAACTATACAAATCTGCCGATTAACACAACATTCTGCCAAGGATTTGGGGAAAGATTCTTTGATAATGGTGTTGTAAGTAGAATGTTTAGCTCTGTTATTTTATAGGAGGCTGTGATAGATACCTTTGCATTCATATCTACACTGCCTATCTCCATCCACACTGCCTATCTCCATCCACACTGCCTATCTCCATCCACACTGCTAACCTCCATCCACACTGCCTGCCTACCTCCATCCACACTGCCTATCTCCATCCACACTGCCTTTCTCCATCCACACTACTAATCTCCATCCACACTACTAATCTCCATCCACACTGCCTATCTCCATCCACACACTGCCTGCCTATCTCCATCCACACTACTAATCTCCATCCACACTGCCTATCTTCATCCACACTACTAATCTCCATCCACACTGCCTATCTCCATCCACACTGCCTATCTCCATCCACACTGCCTATCTCCATCCACACTACGAACCTCCATCCACACTGCCAACCTCCTTCCACAATGCCTATCTCCATCCACACTGCCAACCTCCATCCACAATGCATATCTCCATCCACACTGCCAACCTCCTTCCACAATGCCTATCTCCATCCACACTGCCAACCTCCATCCACACTGCATATCTCCATCCACAATGCATATCTCTATCCACACTGCCAACCTCCATCCACAAAGCATATCTCCTATCACACTGCCAACCTCCATCCACACTGCCAACCTCCATCCACAATGCATATCTCTATCCACACTACCTATCTGCATCCACACTGCCAACCTCCTTCCACACTGCCTATCTGCATCCACACTGCCAACCTCCATCCACAATGCATATCTCCTATCACACTGCCAACCTCCATCCACAATGCATATCTCTATCCACACTGCCTATCTGCATCCACACTGCCAACCTCCATCCACACTGCCTATCTGCATCCACACTGCCAACCTCCATCCACAATGCATATCTCCATCCACAATGCCTATCTCCAGCTGCAATGCTGATCTCTATTCACACTGCCAACCTCCTTCCACAATGCCTTTCTCCAGCCGCAATGCCAATCTCCATCCACACTGCCAATCTCCATCCACACTGCCAACCTCCATCTACAATGCATATCTCTATCCACAATGCCTATCTCCATCCACACTGCCTATCTCCATCCACACTGCCTATCTCCATCCATACTGCCAATCTCCTTCCACACTGCCTATCTCCAGCCGCAATGCTGATCTCCTTGTAGCAGTGCATAGTTTCTTGAAGAGAGCATTAAACAGTCTCTCGGAGGTAGCGCTAACCAGTTTCTTGAAAGTAGCATTCAACAATTTACTTAGCCGATCAGGTAATGCCTTACTTCTTTACATATTTCACAATCTGTTAACTTTTTCAGCCTGTGGGCAACCCCTGGTGGAATATGAACGTTCAACAGCTCCAACCAACTTTTACACAGTCACAATTTACAAGCACGCAGTCTGTGGACTCACAGACTTCACAAGTTACAGAGACAAATACAAACCAGTCTGCTCAGTCTGGTACCCAGCCTAATATTGACAACCAGTCTAATATTGGCAACCAGCCTGTGGAACCGAGTGCTCCAACCCTGTCAAAAGGGTGGAACCAGTCTAACCAAGCACCTGCTGATTTAGAACAGGAACCAGTCATGGATATATGTACAGATGATGCTTTTGTTGGAGGATCCTGTTTGAGACTGGAGGCAGACGTTGTACACAGCAAATTTATCAAATATAGGTGAATAGTTTTATGTGCCCGTGGCGTGTGTGTGGGGGGGGGGGATAAATAGATTTACCCATGTCTGCACCTCTGTGTGCCAGTTTTGTCTACCTGTGTGTCCAATTTTACCTTGTCCATGCTTTGTCTACAATACACCTTATTGGATTTTCATCAAGCTTGGCGGGAAGCATCGGTGTTACGTCTGGTTGTGCATATTGTAATCACTTTCGTGCTGGGTGCTGTTCTGGGGTTTTACGGACTTTGAACAATTTTTGTCTATTCTTTTGTCCAGTTTATGATTGTCTTCGCTTCATTTCTAATGCACAATGATGGATTTTCACCAAAGTTAGCAGAAAGCATCAGTAGTATATGTCCAGTTGTGCATATTTTAATCTATGATTTTATGCGGGTTTACTCTTTCAACAATTTTATAACACAGGCTGTCTTCATCTCCAAAACTCCTTGTTGATTTCTAATATAAAAATCAGTGTTTTGTCTCTTGTGAAAGGTTACAATACGATATGCTATTCTCTATCCTACAATACGATTGGCTATTCTCTATCCTACAATATGATTGGCTATTCTCTATCCTACAATACGATTGGCTATTCTCTATCCTACAATACGATTGGCTATTCTCTATCCTACAATACGATTGGCTATTCTCTATCCTACAATACGATTGGCTATTCTCTATCCTACAATACGATTGGCTATTCTCTATCCTACAATACGATTGGCTATTCTCTATCCTACAATACGATTGGCTATTCTCTATCCTACAATACGATTGGCTATTCTCTATCCTACAATACGATTGGCTATTCTCTATCCTACAATACGATTGGCTATTCTCTATCCTACAATACGATTGGCTATTCTCTATCCTACAATACGATTGGCTATTCTCTATCCTACAATACGATTGGCTATTCTCTATCCTACAATACGATTGGCCATCTCTACTCTACAATACGATTGGCTATTCTCTACTCTACAATACGATTGGCTATTCTCTACTCTACAATACGATTGGCTATTCTCTATTCTACAATACGATTGGCTATTCTCTATTCTACAATACGATTGGCTATTCTCTATTCTACAATACGATTGGCTATTCTCTATTCTACAATACGATTGGCTATTCTCTATTCTACAATACGATTGGCTATTCTCTATTCTACAATACGATTGGCTATTCTCTATTCTACAATACGATTGGCTATTCTCTATTCTACAATACGATTGGCTATTCTCTATTCTACAATACGATTGGCTATTCTCTATTCTACAATACGATTGGCTATTCTCTATTCTACAATACGATTGGCTATTCTCTATTCTACAATACGATTGGCTATTCTCTATTCTACAATACGATTGGCCATCTCTACTCTACAATACGATTGGCTATTCTCTACTCTACAATACGATTGGCTATTCTCTACTCTACAATACGATTGGCTATTCTCTATTCTACAATACGATTGGCTATTCTCTATTCTACAATACGATTGGCTATTCTCTATTCTACAATACGATTGGCTATTCTCTATTCTACAATACGATTGGCTATTCTCTATTCTACAATACGATTGGCTATTCTCTATTCTACAATACGATTGGCTATTCTCTATTCTACAATACGATTGGCTATTCTCTATTCTACAATACGATTGGCTATTCTCTATTCTACAATACGATTGGCTATTCTCTATTCTACAATACGATTGGCTATTCTCTATTCTACAATACGATTGGCTATTCTCTATTCTACAATACGATTGGCTATTCTCTATTCTACAATACGATTGGCTATTCTCTATTCAACAACACGATTGGCTATTCTCTATTCTACAACACGATTGGCTATTCTCTATTCTACAACACGATTGGCTATTCTCTATTCTACAACACGATTGGCTATTCTCTATTCTACAACACGATTGGCTATTCTCTATTCTACAACACGATTGGCTATTCTCTATTCTACAACACGATTGGCTATTCTCTATTCTACAACACGATTGGCTATTCTCTATTCTACAATACGATTGGCTATTCTCTATTCTACAATACGATTGGCTATTCTCTATTCTACAATACGATTGGCCATCTCTACTCTACAATACGATTGGCTATTCTCTACTCTACAATACGATTGGCTATTCTCTACTCTACAATACGATTGGCTATTCTCTACTCTACAATACGATTGGCTATTCTCTATTCTACAATACGATTGGCTATTCTCTATTCTACAATACGATTGGCTATTCTCTATTCTACAATACGATTGGCTATTCTCTATTCTACAATACGATTGGCTATTCTCTATTCTACAATACGATTGGCTATTCTCTATTCTACAATACGATTGGCTATTCTCTATTCTACAATACGATTGGCTATTCTACAATACGATTGGCTATTCTCTATTCTACAATACGATTGGCTATTCTCTATTCTACAATACGATTGGCTATTCTCTATTCTACAATACGATTGGCTATTCTCTATTCTACAATACGATTGGCCATCTCTACTCTACAATACGATTGGCTATTCTCTACTCTACAATACGATTGGCTATTCTCTACTCTACAATACGATTGGCTATTCTCTATTCTACAATACGATTGGCTATTCTCTATTCTATAATACGATTGGCTATTCTCTATTCTACAATACGATTGGCTATTCTCTATCCTACAATACGATTGGCTATTCTCTATTCTACAATATGATTGGCTATTCTCTATTCTACAATACGATTGGCTATTCTCTATTCTACAATACGATTGGCTATTCTCTATTCTACAATACGATTGGCTATTCTCTATTCTACAATACGATTGGCTATTCTCTATTCTACAATACGATTGGCTATTCTCTATTCTACAATACGATTGGCTATTCTCTATTCTACAATACGATTGGCTATTCTCTATTCTACAATACGATTGGCTATTCTCTATTCTACAATACGATTGGCTATTCTCTATTCTACAATACGATTGGCTATTCTCTATTCAACAATACGATTGGCTATTCTCTATTCTACAACACGATTGGCTATTCTCTATTCTACAACACGATTGGCTATTCTCTATTCTACAACACGATTGGCTATTCTCTATTCTACAACACGATTGGCTATTCTCTATTCTACAACACGATTGGCTATTCTCTATTCTAAAACACGATTGGCTATTCTCTATTCTACAACACGATTGGCTATTCTCTATCCTACAACACGATTGGCTATTCTCTATCCTACAACACGATTGGCTATTCTCTATCCTACAACACGATTGGCTATTCTCTATCCTACAACACGATTGGCTATTCTCTATCCTACAACACGATTGGCTATTCTCTATCCTACAACACGATTGGCTATTCTCTATCCTACAATACGATTGGCTATTCTCTACTCTACAATACGATTGGCTATTCTCTACTCTACAATACGATTGGCTATTCTCTATTCTACAATATGATTGGCTATTCTCTATTCTACAATACGATTGGCTATTCTCTATTCTACAATACGATTGGCTATTCTCTATTCTACAATACGATTGGCTATTCTCTATTCTACAATACGATTGGCTATTCTCTATTCTACAATACGATTGGCTATTCTCTATTCAACAATACGATTGGCTATTCTCTATTCTACAACACGATTGGCTATTCTCTATTCTACAACACGATTGGCTATTCTCTATTCTACAACACGATTGGCTATTCTCTATTCTACAACACGATTGGCTATTCTCTATTCTACAACACGATTGGCTATTCTCTATTCTACAACACGATTGGCTATTCTCTATTCTACAACACGATTGGCTATTCTCTATCCTACAACACGATTGGCTATTCTCTATCCTACAACACGATTGGCTATTCTCTATCCTACAACACGATTGGCTATTCTCTATCCTACAACACGATTGGCTATTCTCTATCCTACAACACGATTGGCTATTCTCTATCCTACAACACGATTGGCTATTCTCTATCTATTCTCTATCCTACAACACGATTGGCTATTCTCTATCCTACAACACGATTGGCTATTCTCTATCCTACAACACGATTGGCTATTCTCTATCCTACAACACGATTGGCTATTCTCTATCCTACAACACGATTGGCTATTCTCTATCCTACAACACGATTGGCTATTCTCTATCCTACAACACGATTGGCTATTCTCTATCCTACAACACGATTGGCTATTCTCTATCCTACAACACGATTGGCTATTCTCTATCCTACAACACGATTGGCTATTCTCTATCCTACAACACGATTGGCTATTCTCTATCCTACAACACGATTGGCTATTCTCTATCCTACAACACGATTGGCTATTCTCTATCCTACAACACGATTGGCTATTCTCTATCCTACAATACGATTGGCTATTCTCTATCCTACAATACGATTGGCTATTCTCTATCCTACAATACGATGGCTATTCTCTATCCTACAATACGATTGGCTATTCTCTATCCTACAATACGATTGGCTATTCTCTATTCTACAATACGATTGGCTATTCTCTATCCTACAATACGATTGGCTATTCTCTCTTCTACAATACGATTGGCTATTCTCTATTCTACAATACGATTGGCTATTCTACAATACGATTGGCTATTCTCTATCCTACAATACGATTGGCTATTCTCTATTCTACAATACGATTGGCTATTCTCTATTCTACAATACGATTGGCTATTCTCTATCCTACAATACGATTGGCTATTCTCTATTCTACAATACGATTGGCTATTCTCTATCCTACAATACGATTGGCTATTCTCTATCCTACAATACGATTGGCTATTCAAGTTTGTCATGCATCAATGTGATATGCTAATATTCTCATGTTTTATATTTTCAGCCTATTTTGCCTGGATGTAGAACTGAAACAGTACTCGTCGGTGTATGTATCCTTCACCTACAAGGTTCTCCAGGATCCAGACTGTGATATATTTGTAGAACTACATCTCCAGCATGACGAACAGTCTATCGTACTGGTTCTCTTGCCATTCCCTGATGGAGATAAGCCGGTTCCCACATATGGCAAGGATACTGCCTGCATGTATGTGCATGCCACAAACCAGTCGAGTCTACCAACGTTACTGTCCCTATCTTGTCCTCAGTCAAACAACACAAGATGGAAAACAAAGTAAGTTGTGATAGGTGGATCTGTAGTCCAGTGGTAACACGCTGGACTGGTAATCCAGGGATCGCAGGTTCGATCCCCCCGTCTGACACTAATGAAATTAAGTCTTTCAGGTGGGACTTTAAACTGGAATGGGTCTCTGTCTCTATCATTGCACTATCCTCCAAAAATCTAAAATGACTACAGTAATCTCTTCAGGAGGCGTCGCTCATATGGGCAACCGGTTGCGACGGTAAATAACGTAAAACACACACAAGTTGTGATAAGGTTTTCGTTGTTATACTGTATAGAGTGTGTTAATTGTGTGGTTTATTTTACAGACCTTGTCTTATTTCACAGATGTAAATTATCCACTAAGATAAACACTGTAGATTTGGGGTTTAGATACTGGGGGAAACATTCAACGTATTGACAAATTTAGCATTAATTCATCATCTGTAAACTCTTGTTGAACAATTTGGGAAATTTTTAATTCCAGAAATCTGTAAAATAATGCTACTATGAAATTGCTTCAATATACAATATGAGTAGTGTGTGTTTTACGTTTATTTATCGTCACTACTGATTGCCCATATGAGCGATACATCCTGAAGAGATTAGTCATTTTAGATTTTGGAGGATAGTGCAATGATACAGACAGATGATACAGATACCCATTCCAGAGTCTCCTCTGGTTCTTTTACATGCACGGTTTAAAGCACCACCCACGAAACTTTGGTTTAAAGTCCCTTGAAATCTGAAACACAGTTAATATTATTATTGTTAGACGGGGGGGATAGAACTGCAAATAATAGTAACAGTCGTTCAGATGGGAATATAAACCAAGATCTATTGTATCGGTGCTATACATCGGGCATGTAAAAGAACCAGAAATGCCTTTATTATTAACCAGTCGCCAATTGCCATAGCGCTCCGCCCATAAGATCACGTGATGAGGTAACGCGTAACCTCCGACAAACAAATACAATATGGCTATATGATATATAGAACTATGGATTGAACCAGGACTATAGATAGATAAAACAGTAACGCGTAACCTCCGACAAACAAATACAATATGGCTATATGATATATAGAACTGTATGGATTGAACCAGGACTATAGATAGATAAAACAGTAACACGAAACCTCCGACAAGCAAATACAATATGGCTATATGATATATAGAACTATGGATTGAACCAGGACTATAGATAGATAAAACAGTAACGCGAAACCTCCGACAAACAAATACAATATGGCTATATGATATATAGAACTATGGATTGAACAAGGATGATAGATAGATAAAACAGTAATGTGAAACCTCCAACAAACAAATACAATATGGTTATGTGATATATAGAACTATGGATTGAACAAGGATGATAGATAGATAAAACAGTAATGTGAAACCTCCAACAAACAAATACAATATGGTTATGTGATATATAGAACTATATGGATTGAACCAGGACTATTGGTAGATAAAACAGTAACGCGAAACCTCCGACAAACAAATACAATATGGCTATATGATATATAGAACTATGGATTGAACAAGGATGATAGATAGATAAAACAGTAATGTGAAACCTCCAACAAACAAATACAATATGGTTATGTGATATATAGAACTATGGATTGAACAAGGATGATAGATAGATAAAACAGTAATGTGAAACCTCCAACAAACAATTACAATATGGCTATATGATATATAGAACTATATGGATTGAACAAGGATGATAGATAGATAAAACAGATTCTGATTGACCATGTTAAATTTAGAATTTGCCGGAAATATTCATCAGATGGGAGTTGTGTCAGAAAATACAGTGAAACTAGTTATGTTATACCAGCACTACACTAAAATCAGCATAATTGTATATAATACACATGGATTAAACACTTGGGGCATCACATATCATGCAGAATTTTACGCTGGCGATAGCCAATGTCGCCATTGGCTAAAAATGCCAAAATTGGCTAATGAAAACTCAGTTTGGCGAAAATTATAAAAACAGCAAAAAGCTGTAAAATTTCCGTATATTGGTAATCCCCCCAGTCTATTTATGGCTTATAATGACCAATTAAAATTCAACAGAAGAATGATGGTCTTTTTACAACAAACATTGCCAATAACGGACTAAATAAATATTTTAATTTATATGTGAAATAAATGTCTATGTTTGCTAAACAAGCATGAATATCGTTAATATTTGCCCGTTTATCTTTCTTTATATTATTATTATTATACCACATTTATATAGCACCCTTTTCATATCAGATACGTTCAAAGGTGCTTTACAATAAGAGTCTGCAAGTAAAAACAGTAAAACATGTAATAAAACAATAGTATAACTTAAAGTAATGTAAAAATGTATCCTAACTAATTTAGTCAATGAGGTTTTAAAAAAATGTAAGGGTCGCATACCAGGCCAACCCTCGCCTGCCAGAGGCCCCTGTCCCCATGGCAGAAGAGGGAAAGCGTGGGTGTACTTCAAAGCAAGAACTAAAAGGCATACGCCATAAGACTAAGATATGCAGTTAAAGAGTATGTATACCAGATATATATGTTAAAAGATTTAAGGATTGTTTGTTAAAACAATATAAATAAGCACAAGATAAAACTACTTCAAACATTCTTAATGTTGAAGTTGTCAAAACACTTCTATATGCACACCAGTTTAGTGTCCATGTATTTGTAAGAAAAAGTGTGTTTTAAGTGATGTCTTAAAACTAGATACTGATCTAGACTCTGATTCCTGCTGGGAGAGCATTCCATAGTCTTGGTGCAGCAGTAGCAAAGCTTCTGTCACCGTACATGACTTTGCGGCCTCTTGGCACCACGAGTGTAGTGGCATTGTTCTGCGACCGCAAGTTTCGTGTACACATACACATTCATACACATGAAGTAGATTTTGGATGTATACAGGTGATTCACCATGCAAAGCTTTGTATACTGTGACCAGCATTTTAAACTGAACCCTGTATTGCACAGGCAGCCAATTTAAGTAACTAGCTTGCATTTTTATCTGTATATACAAGTAATATGTGTTTATATACAAGTAATATGTGTTTATATACAAGTAATATGTGTTTATATACAAGTAATATGTGTTTATATACAAGTAATATGTGTTTATATACAAGTAATATGTGTTTATATACAAGTAATATGTGTTTTATACATAATAAACAGTAATATTGTTTATATACAAGTAATATGTGTTTATATACAAGTAATATGTGTTTATATACAAGTAATATGTGTTTATATACAAGTAATATGTGTTTATATACAAGTAATATGTGTTTATATACAAGTAATATGTGTTTATATACAAGTAATATGTGTTTATATACAAGTAATATTGTTTATATACAAGTAATATGTGTTTATATACAAGTAATATGTGTTTATATACAAGTAATATTGTTTATATACAAGTAATATGTGTTTATATACAAGTAATATGTGTTTATATACAAGTAATATGTGTTTATATACAAGTAATATGTGTTTATATACAAGTAATATATGTTTATATACAAGTAATATGTGTTATATACAAGTAATATGTGTTTATATACAAGTAATATGTGTTTATATACAAGTAATATGTGTTTATATACAAGTAATATGTGTTTATATACAAGTAATATGTGTTTATATACAAGTAATATGTGTTTATATACAAGTAATATGTGTTTATATACAAGTAATATGTGTTTATATACAAGTAATATGTGTTTATATACAAGTAATATGTGTTTATATACAAGTAATATGTGTTTATATACAAGTAATATGTGTTTATATACAAGTAATATGTGTTTATATACAAGTAATATGTGTTTATATACAAGTAATATGTGTTTAATGTTTACATACAATTAATTTCCACATCTAATAAAAGGTTGACCATTATTTTCTACGTTTAAAACGCCAGTTTTCTCGGTACTGCAATGCAGTTTTCATGGTAGCTAAGCTTGTCGGAGGATATTATTTCGAGATATGTGTTGTGTGAAATAACGATAGCCGATTGGATTATTGATTAGTATGATTGACAGGCAGCGACTGGAGAGTCTTCTGTATATTGCATTATCCTCCAGAAAATGAAATGAGTAATTTATTTCAGGATATGGCGTCCTGATTAGCTTTGGGGTAACGATAGATGCACATATCCATGCCCGATTAGCTTTGGGGTAACGATAGATGCACATATCCATGCCTGATTAGCTTTGGGGTAACGATAGATGCACATATCCATGCCTGATTAGCTTTGGGGTAACGATAGATGCACATATCCATGCCTGATTAGCTTTGGGGTAACGATAGATGCACATATCCATGCCCGATTAGCTTTGGGGTAACGATAGATGCACATATCCATGCCCGATTAGCTTTGGGGTAACGATAGATGCACATATCTATGCCCGATTAGCTTTGGGGTAACGATAGATGCACATATCCATGCCTGTATTTATTTCAGGATGTTTCCAGTTTATAGCTTGTATTTGAAATTCTGCAAGTTGAAATTGGTGAAAGTTGGACTAACCACAACTGATCCGCAGCCAAAAAAGTGTATTGCCTTGATAGGAGATCTTAAGGTAATGTGAATTGTGATATCAGACAGGTATGTCATATGTAGTGAAGAGACCTTCATCTTTTATGAGGTCAGGTACTAGTCGGATGTTAGCAGTCATTGGTAGCGGCTCTTGTTGGAACATTATCCCCTAATAATAAATCTGAGAGAGCTACTGATTGGCTATCTTTGTAATCCCCCACTGATCTGAGAGAGCTACTGATTGGCTATCTTTGTAATCCCCCACCGATCTGAGAGAGCTACTGATTGGCTATCTTTGTAATCCCCCGCCTATCTGAGAGAGCTACTGATTGGCTATCTTTGTAATCCCCCACCGATCTGAGAGAGCTACTGATTGGCTATCCTTGTAATCCCCCGCCTATCTGAGAGAGCTACTGAATGGCTATCTTTGTAATCCCCACCTATCTGAGAGAGCTACTGATTGGCTATCTTTGTAATCCCCAGCCTATCTGAGAGAGCTACTGATTGGCTATCCTTGTAATCCCCCACCTATCTGAGAGAGCTACTGATTGGCTATCCTTGTAATACCCCGCCTATCTGAGAGAGCTACTGATTGGCTATCCTTGTAATCCCCCACCTATCTGAGAGAGCTACTGATTGGCTATCCTTGTAATCCCCCACCGATCTGAGAGAGCTACTGATTGGCTATCTTTGTAATCCCCCACCTATCTGAGAGAGCTACTGATTGGCTATCTTTGTAATCCCTCACCTACCTGAGAGAGCTACTGATTGGCTATCTTTGTAATCCCCCACCTATCTGAGAGAGCTACTGATTGGCTATCTTTGTAATCCCCCACCTATCTGAGAGAGCTACTGATTGGCTATCTTTGTAATCCCCACCTATCTGAGAGAGCTACTGATTGGCTATCCTTGTAATCCCCCACCTATCTGAGAGAGCTACTGATTGGCTATCCTTGTAATCCCCCACCTATCTGAGCTAGCTACTGATTAGCTATCTTTGTAATCCCCCACCGATCTGAGAGAGCTACTGATTGGCTATCTTTGTAATCCCCCACCTATCTGAGAGAGCTACTGATTGGCTATCCTTGTAATCCCCCACCTACTGATTAGCTATCTTTGTAATCCCCCGCCTATCTGAGAGAGCTACTGATTGGCTATCTTTGTAATCCCCCACCTATCTGAGCTAGCTACTGATTGGCTATCCTTGTAATACCCCGCCTATCTGAGAGAGCTACTGATTGGCTATCTTTGTAATCCCCCGCCGATCTGAGAGAGCTACTGATTGGCTATCTTTGTAATCCCCCACCTATCTGAGAGAGCTACTGATTGGCTATCCTTGTAATCCCCCGCTGATCTGAGAGAGCTACTGATTGGCTATCTTTGTAATCCCCCGCCGATCTGAGAGAGCTACTGATTGGCTATCTTTGTAATCCCCCACCTATCTGAGAGAGCTACTGATTGGCTATCCTTGTAATCCTCCGCTGATCTGAGAGAGCTACTGATTGGCTATCCTTGTAATCCCCCACCGATCTGAGAGAGCTACTGATTGGCTATCTTTGTAATCCCCCGCTGATCTGAGAGAGCTACTGATTGGCTATCTTTGTAATCCCTCACCGATCCGAAATGGGTAAAGGGGCCACATTTTATTGTATGTTTTGAAATATCCGTCTAAACAACAATCATGTTTTACTGTATAAAATTGAGGGGTGTGGGCAACTGGCACCAATGGAATGCTGTATGAGACATCAGTCAAACCTGTCTTAAGCAGTCAGCCAAGGGAGTATTGAAAAATGGCTGTTTAGACAAGGTAGCTGCTCCACAGAGGTTAATTGTTTAACAACTTGCCATATTGGGAATGCTGGCTGCAGGTTTGCTACTGAACTGTCCTAGCGGTTAAGGCATGGGAGATCAAAGGTTCGAACCTTGTCAGGGGTTTGTTCTGATATGGCCGGTTGGTGAGCCGCCAGCTAGTTAAATAATTGTTACCGATTGCCTACCAGCCTGGCCTATGAATAGGATTCGGGAAGTAATCAGTAAGTAAGTAACTAACACAGGTTTGACTGTATAGCGATCATTTCTAATGGCCAACTTTATAGAGAATCATTTCTGGGAGTGGATTACAATGGGGGGAGGGGGACAATGACAGTTATTGCTGTGTAGAACGAGTGTCTCGTTAATGCAAAGTCATGATATCGCAGTGGTGGCGCTTTCGCTACAGGTGCGAAAGGCCATTACGATTGTGCCCTTAGGCAAGGCATTTAAGTTCCTTCTCTCTCCCTCTTGGCGATGGATTCCATCAGGAATGAGGTCTCGAGAGTGATTAATATAAGTTGTAAGAACTTGTTTTTGTATAAACTTCAGATTTTACCGGGAGATGGTTTACCGGAAGCATTCCCAACGGTGGAGTTTATCTCTGTGGAGGCCGACACCTCTACATATCTCACAGATCATGTGGTGAAATCACTAATGTTTGTTTTGTTTTCCTTTGTTACAGGTATACTCCAAGTTTAGTCGAGTAATACATGTATACAACCTCTAAGACTAATCTCTAAACCTAACCTCATTTACAACAGTTTACTCGACTATACTATTCTATAGACTCATCAGCTATGGATCGGTTTCTCAAGCCAAATAAATTCTACACAAATCCAAACAGTCCGACTGCAGCTAAAGAATGGTTACATTGGAAAAGGACGTTTACTAACTTCTTAGACTCGTTCAATGGCGGCGATATAACTCCTGATGAGCTAAAGACTCTTATTAACTTTGTATCAGCTTCAGTATTTGAATACATTGCGGATGAAGCGATAGATGTCATTGAAGCCACATATGTTCGACCGAAAAATGAAATTCTCACTCGTCATTTACTCGCAACTCGTCGACAACAGCTGGGTGAAACACTTGATCAATATCTGCAGGATAAACGCCAACTAGGAAAGGAGTGTAACTTTAAGTCAATGACAGCTGAAGTTCATAGAGAAGAAAGTATTCGCGACGCTTTCATCAATGGGCTGTCTTCCCACATTATTCGTCAGCGACTGCTTGAAAACAAAACATTAGATCTACAAACAATGTTCGATCAAGCTAGGACTATGGAATCTGCTGAGAAAAGCAATGAATTATGCACTCAGCCTGTCTCTTCTGTCAATGCAGCAGCTAGTGTTCCTGTGGATAATAAACATTCTCAACCAGACAATGCCGATCTTAATACACATACGTCTTACACAACTGTCTCTGCATTAACTCGCGGAAACAACAACCCTGGCGCTCGAACACAAATCAACAGAGATGTTTCTTTTGTGACGGAAATGGTTTCCACCAGCGTAGATTTTGTCCAGCAAGGGAAGCGACTTGTTCGAACTGTCAAAAACAGGGACATTTTGCCAAGGTTTGCCGTTCTCCAACTGTAAATTCAAAAGGAACCTCCGCATCATGTACACCTGTACTCGCAGTAGTGACAGCTGCTGCTCCACAATGTTTGGCTAAAGCAGTTATTGACGTATCAATAAACAACAGGAAGTGTAAAGTACATGTATTGGTTGACACTGGAAGTTCTCAAAGTTTCATGGACATGAAATTGGCTAAATTGTTGAATCTGACCATCATACCAGCATCAGGGGTTGTCTCAATGGCCTCAAGTTCACTAACCAGTCCAATATATGGTGTTTGTGATGTGTCATTGAACTATGATAATCAAGAATACAAGAATGTTCGCTTGTCTGTGCTTTATGGATCGACATAAAAGTGTTTCGATCAGTTTTGGAGGTACAGGCCAACCCATCGATATCAAGAACACTGTTTGTAGCTTGGCTTCTGCTAACATTGAACCTAAATTGCAACTAAATCTCGTCGATACAGCGCAGATGATAAGAAGTTTATAGAGAATGAAACAAGGCGCTTACTCAGTGAAGGAATAATTGAGCCCTGTACTTCTGCTTGGCGGGCTCAAGTACTTGTGACCACCAACGAACGACACAAAAAGCGTCTTGTAATCGATTATTCGCAGACAATCAATAAATTCACAGAACTAGAGGCTTATCCATTTCCAAAGATCGATGAACTTGTGTCTGATGTTGGTAAATACTGCGTGTTCAGTACTCTAGACCTCAAAAGTGCTTACCACCAAATACCGTTGCAAGAAGATGAGAAGAAGTATACAGTATTTGAAGCAAATGGCAGTCTATACCAGTTCCGTAGAGTTCCGTTCGGAGTAACTAATGGAGTTTCATGTTTCCAGAGAGTTATTGACAAAATTAAACGAGCTAAAGGGAGTTTTTGTATATCTTGACAATATCACGATTGGAGGGATGGACCAAGAAGAGCATGTTGACAATCTGAGAAAATTCATAGAGGTCTCAACACGATACAATTTAACATTCAATGAGGACAAATGTACATATTCTGTTCGAACCATAAACCTTCTGGGATACTCAATCAGCCACGGCTGTCTGAAGCCGGATCCAGAATGAATGAAACCACTACGAGATCTGCCGTTGCCGCAAAACGTAAAGTTGTTGAAGAGAGTGATGGGTTTGTTTTCCTATTACAGTCAATGGATACCGCGATTCTCCGATAAGATATGTCCACTAGTCAGTGTAACTAACTTTCCTTTGGACAAAGACGCAGTAGCTGCATTTAATCTACTTAAAGAGGAAGTGGAAAATTCAAGCGTTAAAGTAGTTGATGAATCTCAAACATTCTTTTTGGAAACTGATGCTTCAGATGTAGCTATTGCCGGAAGTCTGAATCAAGGTGGACGTCCTGTAGCTTTCTTTTCACGCACGCTACATTCGCATGAGCTGAGTCATTCTCCAGTCGAAAAGGAGGCTTGCGCTGTAATAGAATCTGTTAGGAAATGGAGGCATCTGCTGACTGGAAGTCGCTTTACCCTAGTCACAGATCAGGAAGCCGTGTCCTTCATGTTCGATATAAAAAACAGAGGAAAAATCAAGAATGATAAAAATAACTCGCTGGCATTCTGAGTTAAGTTGCTACAGCTATGATATTATATACTGAGTCAAAAAAGAAACGATACCAAACTAAAACTGACGTAAAACGGATAAAACCATAGAAAGGTTTAATATATTATTACGTATCAGTACCGGGTATCTTATTGCAACGTCAGCCAACCATAAACACAGGTAAATAAACACCAGATAATCCTGGAACGCCGAATTTCCGATTTGCACGTGCTCGTCAACAAAGACAACTTCCTACACATGTACAAATCGGAAAACCGGTTTATTGTACTGGTATTGCATTATCATCGAGGAAAAACACCTTACATACCCATTGTTACCTCTAATAAAATGCCTAGGCTAAACCACAATCAGAGAATGCGTGCCATTGGCATGATTGACGGCGGTTTACGTCGCAAATCGACTCGGGGGGGTTACGCGGATCACGATAACACGTCTACTTCGACGTTATCGAACACATGGATCGGTGGACGACCGTCCAAGATCGACCACGTGTGACGACGCGTGAACAGGACCGTCACATTTACGTGACCGGTTCCTACCTGCTACGCACACAGCTGCCGTTACTCCTGGGATGACCAACAATCGCATCAGTGCACAAACAGTCAGGAACCGGCTCGGTGAACGTGGCATTCGTGCCTATCGGCCATACGTTGGACCCATCCTGACACGACGTCACCGTGACGTACGGCGGGAATGGACGACGGAACGTGCTCGCTGGACTCGGTTACAGTGGAATTCGGTGATGTTTAGCGATGAATCGCGGTTCTGTTTGCGTCGAGCAGATGGCAGAGAGCGGGTATATCGCAGACGCGGTGAACGTTACGCCGACGCATGTGTACGTCAGGTCGATCTGTTCGGGGGCGGAAGCGTTATGGTGTGGGGCGGTATCACCTTCGGCAGTCGCACTGAACTGTTAGTGGTGGACGGGAACCTAAACGCCCAGCGGTACTGTGATGAGATTCTTGCGCCAGTTGTTGTGCCGTTCTTTAACGCCAACAGAAACGTCACACTGTTCCAACAGGACAACGCCAGTTGTCATACTGCTCGGATTTCCACCACATTATTGGAGCAGAACAATATTGAAACCCTGCCGTGGCCTGCTTTGTCACCAGACTTGTCACCCATAGAACATTTGTGGGATACGTTAGACCGCCGCGTCAGACGACATCAGCCTGTAACGTTAAACCAACTGAGGGATGTTTTGCGTCAGGAGTGGACAAATATTGACCAGCAAGAGATTCAGACACTCTTCCGTTCGATGCGACGGCGGTGCATTGCAGTGAGAGACGCAAATGGTGCCCATACTCGGTATTGACGTCTGTGTGAAAACTCCATTAGACCCCTGTCCGACGAATTACGTCATCACGCAGCAGACAGTTTCGGAGGCTCATTATGCTTTATGCGCTCCTCTTTCAAACATGTTGGACTATCATCTTATGAATTTTCAAAGAATTTTCTTAATAAATGTTGAAATTATAGACACATAAACACCAGGTATCGTTTCTTTTTTGACTCGGTATATATAAACCTGGGAAAGATAATGCCACTGCTGACTGTTTATCCCGAACAATCTACTCATCAGCAACATGTGATATGCTACAGGAGCTGCACAACTCATTGTGTCACCCTGGTGTGACTCGTCTCATGCATTTTGTCAGGTCAAAGAATCTTCCATATTCAGTGGAAGATGTGAAGCGTATTGTCAAGCAATGTCCTGTATGTGCTACGGTTAAGCCCAACTATTTTGACCAATCAACTTCTTCACTCATCAAAGCTACACAGCCATTTGAGAGACTTAGTATTGACTTTAAGGGACCTTTACCTTCATCATCAAGAAACCGTTACCTGTTGACTGTGGTAGATGAATTTTCGAGATTTCCATTTGCTTTCCCCTGCTCTGATATGACATCAGAAACTGTGATAAAGTGCCTCACTCAATTGTTTTCATTATTTGGAATGCCTTCTTACATACATTCAGATCGTGGACCTTCATTCATGAGTGCAGAGGTGAAGTCATTTTTGCAGGCACATAGTGTTGCATCTAGTAGAACAACTCCATATAACCCTCAATGTAATGGACAATGCAAACGTTATAATGGAAGGCAGTTACTTTGGCACTACACACTAAGGGAATGAAAGACACTCAGTGGGAATCTGTTTTGCAAGATGCCCTTCATTCTATTCGCAGCCTACTATGCACTGCTACTAACTGCACACCTCATGAACGATTCTTAGGATTCCAGCGCCGTTCGTCTACTGGTCGATCAATACCCACATGGCTCATGGTACCGGGTACTGTACTGTTCAAAAGACATGTGAGAACCAGCAATTATGATACGCTTGTTGATAGAGTAGAGTTATTGGAGGCAAATCCCACCTATGCACATGTTCGACTTCCAGACAGCCGCGAATCAACAGTATCCCCGAGAGATCTAGCTCCTTGTGGTAAAATGACACTTCTTCTACAAACCAAGTCAATCACAATGCACCAACAGATACGAATGATCTTTCCAATGTGGGTGATATTGCAACTCCAGAATCAGATTCAGATGATTCACAAGAAACCGGTGTTTCAGAACATTGGGTTAGACGATCAGCCAGACAATCCATACGGCCTAATCGTTTAGGTTTCAGTGACTGATCTATTACTGGTTGTATTTCAGAAGAAATGTTGTATTGTGAACAATATGTTGATTAATATGTGTTAGGTTCAAGCAGAACAACTTATGTGCTTATTAATATTTGTGTGATGTTCAAGGAGAACAATTTGTTGACTAACAGTTTCGATAGAGGGGGAGCATGTGGTGAAATCACTAATGTTTATTTTGTTTGCCTTTGTTACAGGTATACTCCAAGTTTAGTCGAGTAATAAATGTATAAAACCTCTAAGACTAATCTCTAAACCTAACCTCGTTTACAACAGATCATGTTAATGCAAAGCTATTAATTACAGATTTTACCGGGAGATGGTTTACCGGAAGCATTCCCAACGGTGGAGTTTATCTCTGTGGAGGCCGACACCTCTACATCTTACCCACTGATTGATGTAGGCAAAAACAACTTTGAACCTGACGAGGATGGCTGTCGGAACAATCCAAATTGTATAGAATGGGGAGGTAAACGATGATTACTGTTATATACCAATCTATTGTAATAGGCACTTCCCTGTGCTGGGAGATAATTGGGCTGTGTGCTATAGGGGGTAAAGAACTCGGCTGTTCCCACAATGCTTGTGTGGGTCGGGAGATTGCGGTGCTGAATGGCTAGGCTGTTTACTACAGACTGTATGTACCCGGCTGTTCCCACAATGCTTGTGTGGGTCGGGAGATTGCGGTGCTGAACGGCTAGGCTGTTTACTACAGACTGTATGTACCCGGCTGTTCCCACAATGCTTGTGTGGGTCGGGAGATTGCGGTGCTGAACGGCTAGGCTGTTTACTACAGACTGTATTTACCAAATGTTCCCGGTAATGATGGTAGATAGAGAGAGTAAAGGGCCAGGCTCCTACCATAATCTGTCCCCACGGTGCAGTGGTTGGGTGAGTGATAGAATGGCAGGCTTTTATAACGAGCAGTCCCCACAGTACTGGGACGTTGGAAGAATTAGTGGGACTATAGAGCCAGGCTGTGGCTAAGAGCAATCCCCACATTACTCGAAAATGGTGGGATGTATAATTCATATCAACCAAAAACATGCTGTATTTATACTCGACTTGCATTAGATTACCTTGGCAACGGAGAAATTTGTTGAACATGCAGATTTCAGTAATAAATAGCTTGTCATAGTTGAACATTCACGTAAGATCTATTTATGCATGTTGTCCAGTGGGTTTTCCATCATCAGTTTGTAAATGACCACATTTCCTCTGAATGTGCATTACCAAACTCCGGCTGCTATTGTTACATATATAAATGAGGTCAATCTTTCATTGGGACAATCAAAGGAAAACATTCAATAACATTATTTTAATATTGCCTAATCCTCAGAAAGGGGTATTACATGTGTGTTGAAATAAGGTCCATCCTGAATAGAATGGGGTATTACATGTATGTTGAAATAAGGTCCATCCTGAATAGAATGGGGTATTACATGTATGTTGAAATAAAGTCCATCCTGAATAACCTCAGAATGGGGTATTACATGTATGTTGAAATAAAGTCCATCCTGAATAACCTCAGAAAGGGGTATTACATGTATGTTGAAATAAGGTCCATTCTGAATAGAATGGGGTATTACATGTATGTTGAAATAAAGTCCATCCTGAATAACCTCAGAAAGGGGTATTACATGTATGTTGAAATAAGTTCCATCCTGAATAACCTCAGAATGGGGTATTACATGTATGTTGAAATAAGTTCCATCCTGAATAACCTCAGAATGGGGTATTACATGTGTTGAAATAAGTTCCATCCTGAATAACCTCAGAATGGGGTATTACATGTGTTGAAATAAGTTCCATCCTGAATAACCTCAGAATGGGGTATTACATGTGTTGAAATAAGGTGCATCCTGAATAACCTCAGAATGGGGTATTACATGTATGTTGAAATAAGTTCCATCCTGAATAACCTCAGAATGGGGTATTACATGTGTGTTGAGATAAGGTCCATCCTGAATAACCTCAGAATGGGGTATTACATGTGTGTTGAGATAAGGTCCATCCTGAATAACCTCAGAATGGGGCATTACATGTGTGTTGAGATAAGGTCCATCCTGAATAACCTCAGAATGGGGTATTACATGTGTGTTGAAATAAGGTGCATCCTGAATAAGAACTCTGTTCAACATTTAAGGCTAATGATAAACAAGTAGTCAAAATAAGACATTTTTCGATTGTTAATCGTGGAATAACATGCATATCTTACGATTAACATAGATATGTATATTATTCCGTTTATTGACAAATAAATTGAAATATGACAAATAATGGATTACAATGTGTCGGCAGCCATTGTTGATTTTGTGACTGGTATTATTAAGCTAATTACAATGTGAATAGCAAATGAAACTTGCTTCTCGATTTTGGACGATGTGTACAGCAAAAGTTTATAATATTGTGAGAAATATAGATTAAATAATAAATAATTAAATGTATTTAAATTTGTTTGTCTAGGAAATAGTCCATAGAAATTTTATCCATTTTTTTAAATTTGTATATGCCAATATACCAATGTACCAATTCTTAAGAGTGTATGTCATTTTTATTATTTTTTTGGCATGTACCATGTACACGATGTCTTTATGTACATACATGCTATATATATCTGTAGATTTGATCAATAGTTGTGTGCTTGCTTGTCTTGAATATCAATTTCTTATAGTTGTGATAGCACGTTCGCTTCAGGTGCGAAAGGCCCAGAGTTTGCGCGTGCTGGAGCTGTTACAATTGTGCTCTTAGAGGCATTTAAATTACACATACATTGCCCTTCTCAAAATCGCTTGTGGCGATGGATTCCATCAAGAATGAGGTCTCGAGAGTGGTTACCGTAGTTACTCGCCTATAAGGCGACTCGCCTATAAGATGACCCCCCTACTTTGGTTCTGTAATCTGTGGTTTTGGCATGGACTCGCATATAAGACGGGTTGATAAAATTTACAGCAGAATAAACAATTTTGGCCAGTGCAAGTTGAAGAAATTTTCAATGTCAGAGTACTTTCTTTCCTAATTATCATATGGATACATCTAACACATTTACTGTGGTATCAACCTATTAAGTTTGTTTGTGGTTACTCGTGAAATTGAGTCACAGTTACACAAACAATCACAAGCCACAGTTACACACAAAATAATCCAAACTAATAAGACAATCACAATATTGCATAGATTTCTAAATAATATCCGATATTTGATTCATGAGATTTTTTGCACACAATAAAATAATGTTTGATCTTTTATTGCATGCTAATTACTCAAAAACATACGAAATATGTAAATTAATCCATGACAAAATTATACAAGGACAACCTTTCTTACAGACACAGCCAATCATTAAACGGTTAGTCCGCATATGATCACCTTAGACACGAGACAAGTTGTGAAATTATCAACAAAACATGACTAGACTGTTTGTTGCAACTGTTTATCTAACTGCCTGCCTGGTCCGTAGAGCTGTTTGATAGAGCCTTTACACCTGCTGCAATGATTGTGAGATCAAATGATAACGCGGCATGTTTTGGCAGACAGAAAACCTTTGAAACGGGACAGCCTCTTTATGTCATTATACATACGAGGGTTGTCAAAGAATTACGCAGACAAATGCTATAGTGGGCTAGCCATAGATGTAAATAAGATGAAATTGTATGTAACAACCCTCGTACATTATTGGTCATTGTAAAATAATGTTTTAAACAGTTTTCTTCCATAACAATTAAACCCAATTTGGAATTATTCGAGTGCTAGAAATTTTGTATTTGGTGCACCCGGCGATTATAAACAGTTCGGTAATTATTGTGATTTGCACGAACAATTACGAAGGCTTTGACAGAGATTAATTTGTCTCAGTTTAATGTTGCCAAACAATATAAATGCAGATAAACACTTCTGTATGACTGACTTTTTGAAAACTGTGACCAATTGGTACCATTGTTAACTTTTCCACATATTTAATGAAAATAATATTAATATTGCATGAATATATGAATTAACAAATATGTATATATTTAATGTCAGTTATTATTACATTTAATATCCGTCAAAAAGTCGGTGAAAAAAAGTATAAAAAGGGATCAAATTGGCCAAAAAAAATGAAGCACATATGGTTCGCTGGAGGCGAGGGTAAATAAGCTCAATCATCATCCAAAAAAATGAGAAACATCAGCAGACAGATCATATGGGCACAAACATTTAAAATTCTAACAGAATTATAGAACCACAACATTATATATCTACAGAATGTTATAGTTATATATAGCCTCTTGAACTGATATGAAATATTCAAGTGTAGATAACAATAAGCTAGACGTAATGTTTTCATTAAAACATTGTATATTTTAAGCATAAAGTATGTAATTATATTAGTCATAGTCACAGTTTGTATTATTAACATGAGTACAGGTTCTTGCAGTCACAAATTTGCTCTGAGCTAGGCTTCCAAAAACGGATAGTAAATCAACCAATCCGTAAACAGTTCGAGCTAGGACCAAAAAACGGATAGTTTTTCTACCAATGAAAAACATCCTTACAAACACTGGATCTAGCCGAAAACATTCAAACGTTAAACTGTTTCTGATGTCCGTTTTTGGAGATTTGTGACTGTTTGAACCATAAAAAAGACGTATAAACGTCGAGAAACATAATAAATCGGGTCGAGAATTGGTCGCGTGTCGCGTGCGGAGACACCGAGATCAGAGCACATGGAAATGAAAAAAGATATAAAATTACAAGAGATACGAGGACAGTTTAGAGTGACCCCTAAACAGACCCTATGTATGTTGATGCTTGTAGCCTAAGTTATGGTCGGGTTATCAAATAACATTACCCATCTAGTTCACACATTATAGAATTAAGATGCGTGTTAGTACAGCGTGACTCCTGTACCGACTCTATATATTTTGGTGCTTGTAGCCTAATCTATGGCCGGGCTGAGCATGCAAATAATATTATACATCAAACATATTCATACATTTACGAATATGAGATGTGAGACAGTATAGAGTGACTCCTGTACTGACCCTATACATTTTGATGCCTGTAGCCTAATCTATGGCCGGGCTGAGCATTCAAATCGTATTATTAACACACACAACTTAATCACCTTAGTTTATAATTTATGCGTGTTAACTAAACTTCTTAGTACGCTCGCCCATATGGTTCGCCGGAGGCGAGAGTAAATAAGCTCAATCATCATCATCAAAAAATATATAGCTGGCTGACATTTAGAAAATGCCAAACCAGCTGATAATGACTGAAAAAATTTAGGTCATGTTTTGTGACCCTCTTATAAGACGGGACCCTGACTTTGAGCCTTAAATCAGCGGGAAATATCCCCGTCTTATAGGCGCGTAAATACGGTAATATAAGTTATACAAACTTGTTTCGCAATCGCTAAAATAAATTTGTATAAACTAGTATCAAATTCTGTTTTCCTATAATTGTGTTTCATTGATTTCAGTGGATGCGTATGGCAATCCAATAAACATCCCTTACAATGAGCTTGACAAGATGCGCGTGTCATGTCACACCCTGCGCGAGTTCCGTCCAGGCATCGGCGGTCAACTCTGTGAGGTCCTGTACCAGCTCATCACAAGCCTCGACTGTTTCACGCTTCATTGGAAGACGGACAATCCGGAACTGGTCGACCATTATCGAGTCTATCAGATCAAAATTGACTCTGGGGTGGCTAAACTGCTTGGACATGTTACTCAACCGTATTTCAAAGTGACTTGGTTTGAAATTCCAAATTACGAAAAGGACGAAACGACTCACCATTTTAAATTTGTCATACGGCCTGTGTTGAAAAATGGCATAGCAGTACCTCTTGACTATAGCTATTGCAAGTTATTTCATATAGCATCGAAGAAAGAGACTGTTATGCTTGTGAAGGATTCGTGCACAGGGATGGTAGACGGCGATGGACAGGATAAAGCGGCAATAAGTGATGACAAGGATAGTGAGACGGAAGGTAGGACATGCGATGGTGAAAACTGTGAGGCAGAGTCGAATGGAGAAGAAAGAAGTGCTGAGATTATGAAGGAGGAGAGTGCAGAGAGAATAGAACATCTGACGCAGAGACTACATATATCTGACGAGTGATCTGACGCAGAGACTACATATATCTGACGCAGAGACTACATATATCTGATGCAGAGACTACATATATCTGATGCAGAGACTACATATATCTGACGAGTGATCTGACGCAGAGACTACATATATCTGACGAGTGATCTGACGCAGAGACTATATATATCTGACGAGTGAAGTGATAACCGACTCTAGAACCAGTGGTGGAACCTATCGCAGTGTATGCTAGTGCTAGGCATAAATCGTCGTTTTCATTGTTTTTCAAGTTTTTACCACGTATAAGATAATAGTTTTACCGGTAGCATATGCCTGAACGGACAAAATGGTACCTTTGGAGTTTGAATGTATACTTGTATGATTATGTACAGCACATGCAATCTCTAGAACATGGTTCATTTCAGTGACCTTCCCCAAACAGCTTGCACGTTCTTACTCAACATGTTCTCGAAGACTCTTTTTCTAAATTTCAATTCTGTAGCCGTGGCAACAGTTACCCTAAAACCTAGATAGCTGATGCAATTCATGAGTTTGATAACATAAATAACATAAGCTGATTACCTTAGTCGTATAGCAAAATTCATGAATATAGAATTACTGATGACTTGAAGAAATGTTCTAATGTTGTCGTCATAAAATATTATAATAGTGTACGTAATATGGCCAAATTGTAAAATATTATAATACTGTACGTAATATGGCCAAATTGTAAAATATTATAATAGTGTACGTAATATGGCCAAATTGTAAAATATTATAATACTGTACGTAATATGGCCAAATTGTAAGACAACGTAGATATCTTGCTGAAATATTCAGGAAATTTGAATAAAATATAAAAATAATAAATTCCCTATTCTATAGGTATTTGAGAATTTATATCCAAAGGTACCTTTTTGCACACATATGTTTGATTAACTTCCATTTGTTGTCTTTACGGATCTCTAAAATTTTGCAAACAAAAAAAAGTTTGAATTTGGATATGTACACTATATGCAAATTAGCTTTAACAATTGGACGGTTCAGTCATTCAAAATAGTTTTTAAGAATTAAAGATTCTGGTTGGCACCAATTTCTACCTCTCAATCATAAACAGGTCTTGAATTGAATTTTTAAAGCAACAAAAACTGCTTCGGTTTGGTACAATATTCGGATTTATAATTCATCACTTACAATGTATGCCGATCAATAGGTTCCACCACTCCAGTCATTTATGCTTTCTTTAGTTTATTCAAATTTTGTTCAGCTTGCTTGCAAAACAAGTTCTTGCAACATTTGACTAATTACTCTCGCGACCAGATTGCTGGCGGAGTTCATCAGGAGGAGGAGAGAGACATTATGGATATAAGTGGCTTACCTAAGGACACCACCACCGTGGTTCTCACTGGGCTTGCACTTACAACTCCTCGGTTATGAGGTGGACACTGTATCCAATTTCACACAGAAGCTCAATAACTTAAAACTTCTACCTCACACACTTTTTGGAGGGAGTTTGTATTGGAATCACCCCCTACATATTATCTCCTATCTCCATATCTATGTTGGAGCTGGTCGCAAGCTATATGAGGCTACAGTGTTCTATATGTACTACCTGTATGATATATATAGAACACTATATCCTCTCAAATAGCTTGTTACTGGCGCCTGTGTCTATGACAGTTATGCGACATCACTGTTTCATTCTCCCAAGTGTATAAATTGCAGCTGCGTCAAATAGCCTTGATCCCCCGTCTGACCCTAATAAAATTAACAGTCTTTCAGATGGGACGTTAAACCGAGGTCTCGTGTCAGTGCTTTACACTGTGCATGTAAAAGAACCAGAGGAGATTCTGGAATGGGTCTCTGTCTGTATCATTGCACTATCCTCCAACAATTTAAAATGACTAATCTCTTCAGGAGGCGTCGCTCATATGGGCAACCGGTAGTGATGATAAATAAAGGTAAAACACACAATAGCCTTGATTCACACACAGATAACACAGTGGTGTTGTAAGCATACATCAGCATAACATTTCAGATAGAAGTACTTTGCCCTGCTGTTTGACTGTTGAAAAATGTTTCATACAGTGTTATACAGTAGTCGAGGCCGGATACAAGTACCACTCGTATAACACAGTGTTTCTTTGGCCCTTTCTGGCATGTTTTCCCAATATCTATACCATCTACACACAACCATAATAATGTAAGTCAATATGCCACATCGATATTGTGCGATTTCAACCTGTGAACTGCGACCTTTAGACGAGTAGCCGTGTGGCTATTACTAGGAGAAAACGCAAATAATGGTTTCAATTCTGACAACATAAAATATAAAATTACCATAAACCACTAGTCATACATAGCACAGTAGGTGAGTTAGGAATGCTATAACGAAATCCCAGGATAGAAGCCTCTGTAATGCTTACTGGGGATGTTTTTGTTATCATAAAGACTATTTAATTTTCTTCCTTTCAAATTATTCCTCTTGATATATTTTCTGTCTATTGCTGGATCGTCCGATTACGAGTCATAATTTGGTGACAACGCGTTCTTGCATAATTTTGACAACAATGTCATTCACTGAACAAACAAGATGTTTATAAATAAAGTGAAAAGGATGCCTGAAAGCAAACTCGAACCAGTCAATCCAACAAAATGATGCATTTTTACTGTTACAAAATTTACCGTAATCGCTATGAATTTGAGTAGATCAATAAAATAGATATGTATACCAATAGTGCAGTCATTACTGTTTTATCGTACTTTACATATTCACGAAATACGTGGATCGGTAGAAGTACATTCACGGCTCACAGATCTATATTGCACCATCTTCACGTCTTTATGCACATCAACACGGTCTCTACTAGTTACTGGTGTGGAACTGAACCCATTCAACACCAAGTAACTGACATGGACTGGTGCATGATATTTTTAGACCAATGAATTAATCAGAAAATTACATTTGGACCAGTTCATTTATCAAAATGGGTAATTTTGTCTAAAAATAGTAATATTACTGGTAAAAAGTGCAGATCCTGATTAGACGACTCGTCACAAGCCGGCTCATGTGGATCTAGACTTTTTGTATGCCTATTTAGAGGTATGTGGTGTTGAAATGGTTAATTGGAATAATATCCCAAAGTATGTTTAAACCAGACGTAAATACATAGATATAGGATGGTGTGCGGAAAATGAGTCCATGTGACTTCCACCTATGACTTCCTGACTAAACACACTCTTACAGTACGGGATTGTTGAACAAGTTTACACTATGACCTCTAGTTCTATCACACTGATGAAATATCTTTATTCACCTTATAACCATGAATGATAGCATTCACCTGGATCATGTCTGCCTATTTAGGGATCATTTGCAATGCGATGGGACACAAACATAAATTCCTCATTTATGTTTGTTTCAGTTAGCGTGACTGTATACCAACCACAATTCTATATGTTTTTTTACCAAGCCGACAAAAGAATGGCATCATGATCAAAGGGAAGTAACTTTTTATACGACTATCCTTATTGTAAATTATTTTATTCATGCACCGTAACATTTATTTTAAAGAATGTTACGTACTTTCGGGTTGTTTTTATGGTAGTCGGTTACTGAGAAATTTATTTTTAATTTAGTTAATATAGAAAATGTACGAAATAGAACTCAAAAAGTTACAAAGGTATATTAATGATATTTGAAAACATGTTTATCCTACACTCAATATACTACACTTGTATGAATCGTATACACTTGTGTGTGTGGTTAGAAGTAACTAAATCTAGCTTCTAGCCAAATGTGTATGATGAATTTATTCAGATTTGTGTATTTTATTTTGCACTCAACGTTTTGAAGGTATTGTCTAAGGTAAAAAGATGGCTGAATTCAAAAATAAATTTCTTACAAATTACTGTTCAGTGACAAAATTGAAGATTGCAGTCATATTAAAAATAATTCAACATCTTTTAAAAAGATAAATATAGGACCTGAAGACATCTTCACTGCAGATTTCTTGCTAGAATTGGATTGTGTAATGTATAAACTACAAATATCCATATTTATGGTTAGAAAATGTCCTCTATTTGAAAGAAATGGGTTTGTGTAACATACATAACGCTATAAAATGTTACTTTTGCCATCATTCCTTTCTCATGAAGGATTGTTGGTCCAGTGTAGCATATTTTATACTACTGCATATGAAAGACAATTAAATTTCTTAAATACAAGTCTTAATTCCATGGTCATTGATCGATGTTCTGTCCAATACACAAGATATATTTACGTTACCGAATTGCCATATCTTAAACATATTTTTTCTAATATTATGGTTTGATGGTTTTTTTCTTCCAATATGACATCTTGATTTAAATAAAATAATGTAATTTCTTTCTGAACAGTAAATTGTTTCATTTGAGTTAATAATGTTATGTATGTAATACAGTGGAACCTCCCAAAACCGGACCCTCTCTAAATCGGAATACTCCCAAAACCGGATGTTTTTGAAAGTCCCGAATTGTTTCTTCTTTATTTCTTACATAAAATCACTCTGAAAACTCTCGACTCCGGAAACCGGACGAAAAATGTGCATAATTTGGGTACAGTTTGGTGTAATTTCACCTCCCAAAACCGGAACAACTTTTAGGAGATATAGGTCTTCATCAATAAACTAAAAAGTGTTGAATTTGTTTGTGTATTCCGTCATAAATTGACACGCTGCCGACACTTTCCAATCTCGTTTTTAACGGTACACTTTTGATCTATGAACGTGTGATAATCGCGCAAGATTATAAGATGTCAGGCTGATTGATGACTACTGCAATTAGCACTCATGTACAGTTAATTTGTCGGCTAACTGGGGGATTATGTTATAATCACGTGTAGATTACTATCAATTATAAAACTTGTTTGATAACGAATAAAGGATTTTGTGAATCTCGTAATTTATTGTTTGATGCAACCGTTTGATCACCTGTGAAAGCACATTATAATCCAGTCACACAAGATAATTATGATTTTCGCAACTTTTGACCATTTCTTTTACAAAATAATATTTAAAGAACTGTTTTTCAAAAATATTTCATCACATTTGTATTTGCAATAATACAGTATAAACTATAAAGGCATATGTACTTTATAATAGTTATATGCAGTTTTGAAAACACATCAATAAAAAACCTCTGAAAACCGGAAACCTCTGTAAACCGGACCTTTTATCCAGTCCCGAAGATGTCCGGTTTAGAGAGGTTCCACTGTAGTAACGTATATAAAATATCAAAATGAAATTATGTACATAATTATTATGACTCTGGATTCTCATATACCTATATTCATTGATCATACATGAATATAAAAGTGAGAGGAAATATATACAGCAAACAGCAAATCTTCTTGGTCATATCTTCTTGGTCAAGTTTTCTATCCAAAAAGATATTTCTATGTTACAAAAATAAGTATCGTTCAGTAGCAGATTCTGGCAATTTCTACTGTCTATACATGAATATTTATTTCTCCTTGAATACTACATTTAACTTGCAATAAAGCATCATTAATATAAAAGGGAATCAATCTCTTTAAAGCGACATTGCATCGCAAAAAGCAAATAAAATGCATTTTTTCACCTATTAATGCATTGCTACTACAAATTCTTCCGTATACATTCGAACACTAACATTGAATCAATAAACAGTGTTTTTGTGGATTGAAAGTATGATTTCATATAACGGTCATCCTGAATTGATGTTTGTTTGTCATTGGAGTCGATACTAAGCACGAGATAATGTCGTTTAGAGATAATTTAACACAGAATAGTCTTCAAATAAATAGGCACAAATGTGAGATATAACGGTAAATCTGTACCATAAATCGTGTTAATCAGGATACACTAGTTGTATTACGCATGGATGTTTACATTTTGTTGTCAACAAACCGCGTATACAACGTTTGTTTATTAGTTGAAATACTCTGTATTTGAGACAAATATTTGGAAAACAATTATACCATATAGGAAAATACATTCTGTAGAAATTTGTGTTTTCATTGATGTAGTGTCGCTTTAAAGAGCATGTAACATACATAATGGTAACGTAGAAATAGAGAATACATTGATAAGAATAGAACCATGTTTACATTCATCAGTTGGCTGTGTTTTTACTTTCAGCCTGTGCTATATTTAATCCGAGGAGGTGAGGTTTTATTGCACTGGTAATGATGAGTATGGCCGTCTTGCGTCTCAGATCAGAAATCTCATTTCTTAAGGGTACCATGGCAGTTTATTTTTGAAAAATGCTTTAGAAATGACTTGTCCTATCGTCATTCCATTAATTCTAAATGCCAGATTTACCGTATGGCATGTAACTATAATGTTGTTCATCAATGTTGAATAAAATATGAAACATCCTCAGTACAAATTAGCATCTTATGCCCCAAATTGTTACCTGATTTAATATTTTCATTAATGAAGTAAGTATATTACTTGTGGCACTAAGATCTCTCAACCAGTGTGTGTCTGCTAAAATATGTAACTTTCAATGTTCATGTTTTAGAGTTAAAATACAAAATTCAGATACAATATGGGTGTAAATTGAAGGAGATTGTGGTTAATATTGTTGAAATAAAATTAGTGTTCTGCAACCTCTAAGAATTATTTTTCTATCATTGTAAAGATAAGAATACAGTAAAACCTGTGTTAGTTAAGCAACCAGCTAAGGGAATCACAGAAAGTGGCTGCTTAATAGAGGTCAAATGTATAATAAAAACTATATTGGGAATCTGGAAACTGGCTGCTTAATACAGGATGGTTGCTTAATGCAGGTGACTACTAACATAGTATATTATTATTCAATTTCAAAAATCATCCCAGTATTTCATGGAAATTTAAATATGCATTCTTCTTATTGACATATGGTTGAAGTGTTGTCAAATGTGGTCACAGGAATCAATATCTATTTTCCACTTGTGCTGAACTGCTTCATAAAACAGCTAAAAATATTAATAGAAAATTGTATGGTCTGCGTGAACATTTATTTAGTGGTCAAGCGGTTCAAAATCTTTTGGGAGAATAAGTCCTATACCATTAAATGGAATTTCCCATAGCTTCACACCATGATGTACATGCACACGACCGAGGTCCATAGCTTCACACCATGATGAGACGTACATGCACACGACCGAGGTCCATAGCTTCACACCATGATGTACATGCACACGACCGAGGTCCATAGCTTCACACCATGATGTACATGCACACGACCGAGGTCCATAGCTTCACACCATGATGTACATGCACACGACCGAGGTCCATAGCTTTCACACCGTGACGTACATGCACACGACCGAGGTCCATAGCTTCACACCATGACGTACATGCACATGACCGAGGTCCATAGCTTCACACCATGATGTACATGCACACGACCGAGGTCCATAGCTTCACACCATGATGTACAATCACACGACCGAGGTCCATAGCTTCACACCATGATGTACATGCACACCACCGAGGTCCATTGCTTCACACCATGATGAGACGTACATGCACACCACCGAGGTCCATTGCTTCACACCATGATGTACATGCACACGACCGAGGTCCATTGCTCAAAATTGCAATTATGCAATTACAATGATTCCTCTCGCGATAAATGATATTTAAAATTGTGTTAATGAAATATTATAAAACTATAAAATTTAGAAGATTTGTTGGTGTATATGATCAAATTATATTTCAACATTCAACATTGAAAGTTGATGCCAGAATCGCAAGTTTAGATGTCATAAAATTGGAGAGTGGTACAAATGTATCACTATACATACCGTATCGGTATGTTTTCCTTCCACACAAAACTAATGTACGATGGGTGGGGTAATTTGGCATCAATCGATATGTAGTCTGTATTAATATAAATATATTATTAACGTAACTTTGATTAGCAAACATTAATGCAAATTACTAAGACACACTCTTGGGCAGATTTTAGTACCAGAAGAGACAGTATATACCGTCTCCGTGGCCCAGTGGTTAAGGCGTCCGCCTACGGAGCGGGAGGTCGAAGGTTCGAATCTAGTCGGGGGTTCGTTCTGATATGGCCGGTTGGTGAGCCGCCAGCTAGTTAAATAATGGTTACCGATTGCTAGCCTACCAGCCTGGCGCCTGGCATACAAGCATAGGATTCGGGAAGTACTGATGTTCATAAAAAGAGGTGTCTCATAAGTCAGAAATGACTGGCCCTTTAAATAGGGGTGACACTATAATAAACAAACACTTTACTTTTTTTTATATTCTAATCAACAATAAATTTATAACACGTCATAAATCCAACATATTTTCGGAGACAAAATTATAGGCACATGAGAAATCACTTGTGCAATGCAATGTGCAAACTTTGTGGTAAGTATCAGTGCGATAAAACCTCACCAGTTCTACGACTGAATAGCAAGCCAAATTAGAACATGTACCGTAGGTGAAACTGCTGTAGAAACTGGTGCTAATGAAAACAAGGTTTTACTCGGGGGGGGGGGTATATTCTTTATTTCTATGAAAACTCCTTTATTTTAAATGTTCGTTTCTAAGGAGAGGAATATTCATTTGTAGACATTATAAATAGGAAAATCTGCTTCTTCATTGCTGCAACATAAAAATATCTTTGGTTATTAAGTAGAGAATGACAAAGATTACTGTTTTCTATAGATATATTCTTTTACATTTTTATATTTATGCATATGGTCGAGGAAAATAACTATTTAAGAAATAAAGACATGTATATGTAATAAATATGCACAGGATTTGTTTTTGATACGTTACTACCCATACTAATGAAACAATTTATTGGCATTTACATCTAGATGCTATATATGGCAAGAAAGATCATTGAAAACTACTAATGCTTCGTATAGAAATCCGACACTTGCAGTATGCGGATGTGAAAATGATATGTGGATCAGATAAATGAAATATGAGTCGTATAATATATTGCACAAGAAGGCAACAGTAACATTTTATACACAAACATTTCTTTCAAATAGAGAACATTTTTTCATCACAAAAATCGATATCTGTTGTTGGTATGGTACCGGTACCGGTAGTCCAATTCTGGCAAACAAATTTAGTTTTATATGACCATTTGCAAGAAATTGATTTTTTTGGGTGTATCTTTCAAATGTGTGAAATCCATTATTTTATTTGAATAAATCCTCAATGAAATGTTACGTTCTTTCTATGATATCCACACAGTACTTACCTGCAGCATATGCTTTTGGTGACTTTAGAACCACCAATCCACAAGCTAGAACCACCAATCCACAAGCCAACTGTTGACGACATATCCGGAGCATCCATATCTTGTATGTGTATGACAAAAGAACCAGTAACCAACTAACCTGCATGATCCAAGTGAACATTCAGGTCATGACAGCCAAGTGCCCGTTGATCGCTCACATGGTGCAACTAAACAATTATGCCAATCAAATATTGTCAAAAATCTACATGTAGTTGCTAGAATTTTACCTAGTTTTGTGAAGAACATAAGTTACATTATGATTCATTATGATAATTGGTTATGACCAAGTATTGACAAGAATTTGCTTTAACTTGATCTAGTTTTTTTCACGAAAATGTCCAATTATTTAAAGGAACCAAGTTTTTCATTTTGTATCATCCGGTAGCGAGCTACCATCCTGTAGCATCTGGTAGTTAGCTGCCATTCTGTAGCATCTGGTAGCTAGCTACCATTCTGTAGCATCTGGTAGCTAGCTTCCCTTCTGTAGCATCTGGTAGTTAGCTGCCCTTCTGTAGCATCAGGTAGCATCTGGTAGCTAGCTGCCCTTCTGTAGCATCTGGTAGCTAGCTGCCCTTCTGTAGCATCTGGTAGCTAGCTGTCCTTCTGTAGCATCTGATAGCTAGCTGTCCTTCTGTAGCATCTGGTAGCTAGCTGCCCTTCTGTAGTATCTAGTAGCTAGCTACCATTCTGTAGCATCTGGTAGTTAGCTGCCCTTCTGTAGCAGCTGGTAGTTAGCTGCCATCCTGTAGCATCTGGTATCTAGCTACCATTCTGTAGCATCTGGTAGCTAGCTGCCATTCTGTAGCATCTGGTAGTTAGCTGCCATTCTGTAGCATCTGGTAGCTAGCTGCCCTTCTGTAGCATCTGGTAGTTAGCTGCCCTTCTGTAGTATCTGGTAGTTAGCTGCCATTCTGTAGCATCTGGTAGCTAGCTACCATTCTGTAGCATCTGGTAGCTAGCTTCCCTTCTGTAGCATCTGGTAGTTAGCTGCCCTTCTGTAGCATCAGGTAGCATCTGGTAGCTAGCTGCCTTTCTGTAGCATCTGGTAGCTAGCTACCATTCTGTAGCATCTGGTAGCTAGCTGCCATTCTGTAGCATCTGGTAGCTAGCTGCCCTTCTGTAGTATCTGGTAGCTAGCTGCCATTCTGTAGCATCTGGTAGCTAGCTGCCCTTCTGTAGCATCTGGTAGCTAGCTGCCTTTCTGTAGCATCTGGTAGCTAGCTACCCTTCTGTAGCATCTGGTAGCTAGCTGTCCTTCTGTAGCATCTGATAGCTAGCTGTCCTTCTGTAGCATCTGGTAGCTAGCTGCCCTTCTGTAGCATCTGGTAGCTAGCGTCCGTTCTGTAGCATCTGGTAGTTAGCTGCCCTTCTGTAGCATCTGGTAGTTAGCTGCCATCCTGTAGCATCTGGTAGCTAGCTGCCATTCTGTAGCATCTGGTAGCTAGCTGCCCTTCTGTAGCATCTGGTAGCTAGCTGCCCTTCTGTAGCATCTGGTAGCTAGCTGCCCTTCTGTAGCATCTGGTAGCTAGCTGTCTTTCTGTAGCATCTGATAGCTAGCTGCCCTTCTGTAGCATCTGGTAGCTAGCTACCATTATGTAGCATCTGGTAGCTAGCTGCCCTTCTGTAGCATCTGGTAGCTAGCTGCCATTCTGTAGCATCTGGTAGTTAGCTGCCATTCTGTAGCATCTGGTAGCTAGCTGCCCTTCTGTAGCATCTGGTAGCTAGCTGCCATTCTGTAGCATCTGGTAGCTAGCTGCCCTTCTGTAGCATCTGGTAGCTAGCTGCCCTTCTGTAGCATCTGGTAGCTAGCTGCCCTTCTGTAGCATCTGGTAGCTAGCTGCCCTTCTGTAGCATCTGGTAGCTAGCTGCCCTTCTGTAGCATCTGGTAGCTAGCTGCCCTTCTGTAGCATCTGGTAGTTAGCTGCCATTCTGTAGCATCTGGTAGCTAGCTGCCCTTCTGTAGCATCTGGTAGCTAGCTGCCATTCTGTAGCATCTGGTAGCTAGCTGCCATTCTGTAGCATCTGGTAGCTAGCTGCCCTTCTGTAGCATCAGGTAGCATCTGGTAGCTAGCTGCCATTCTGTAGCATCTGGTAGCTAGCTGCCATTCTGTAGCATCTGGTAGCTGTAATTCTGTAGCATCTGGTAGTTGTGCTCTGTAGCATTAGATAGCTGTCATTCTGTAGCATCAGGTAACTGTCATTCTGTAGCATCTGGTAGCTGTCATTCTGTAGCATCTGGTAGCTGTCATTCTGTAGCATCTGGTAGCTGTTATTTTGTAGCATCTGGTAGCTGTCATTCTGTAGCATCTGGTAGCTGTCATTCTGTAGCATCAGGTAGCTGTCATTCTGTAGCATTAGGTAGCTGTAATTCTGTAGCATCTGGTAGCTGTCATTCTGTAGCATCCGGTACCTGTAATTCTGTAGCGTCTGGTACCTGTCATTCGGTAGCGTCTGGTACCTGTCATTCTGTAGCGTCTGGTACCTGTCTGTCATTCTGTAGCATCCGGTACCTGTCATTCTGTAGCGTCTGGTGCCAGTCATTCTGTAGCATCTGGTAGCTGTCATTCTGTAGCATCTGGTAGCTGTCATTCTGTAGCATCAGGTAGCTGTCATTCTGTAGCATCTGGTAGTTGTCGCTCTGTAGCATTAGATAGCTGTCATTCTGTAGCATCTGGTAGCTGTCATTCTGTAGCATCCAGTACCTGTCATTCTGTAGCGTCCGGTACCTGTCATTCTGTAGCATCCAGTACCTGTCATTCTGTAGCGTCTGGTACCTGTCATTCTGTAGCATACAGTACCTGTCATTCTGTAGCATCCAGTACCTGTCATTCTGTAGCGTCCGGTACCTGTCATTCTGTAGCGTCCGGTACCTGTCATTCTGTAGCATCCAGTACCTGTCATTCTGTAGCGTTCGGTACCTGTCATTCTGTAGCGTCTGGTATCTGTAGCATCCGGTACCTGTCATTCTGTAGCGTCTGGTACCTGTCATTCTGTAGCGTCCGGTACCTGTCATTCTGTAGCGTCCGGTATCTGTCATTCTGTAGCGTCTGGTAGTTGTCGCTCTGTAGCATTAGATAGCTGTCATTCTGTAGCATCAGGTAACTGTCATTCTGTAGCGTCTGGTAGCTGTCATTCTGTAGCATCTGGTAGCTGTTATTTTGTAGCATCTGGTAGCTGTCATTCTGTAGCGTCTGGTAGCTGTCATTCTGTAGCATCTGGTAGCTGTCATTCTGTAGCATCAGGTAGCTGTCATTCTGTAGCATTAGGTAGCTGTAATTCTGTAGCATCTGGTAGCTGTCGCTCTGTAGCATCTGGTACCTGTCATTCTGTAGCATCCAGTACCTGTAATTCTGTAGCGTCTGGTACCTGTCATTCGGTAGCGTCTGGTACCTGTCATTCTGTAGCGTCTGGTACCTGTCTGTCATTCTGTAGCGTCCGGTACCCTGTCATTCTGTAGCGTCCGGTACCTGTCATTCTGTAGCGTCTGGTGCCAGTCATTCTGTAGCGTCTGGTAGCTGTCATTCTGTAGCATCAGGTAGCTGTCATTCTGTAGCATCTGGTAGTTGTCGCTCTGTAGCATTAGATAGCTGTCATTCTGTAGCATCTGGTAGCTGTCATTCTGTAGCATCCAGTACCTGTCATTCTGTAGCATCCAGTACCTGTCATTCTGTAGCGTCCGGTACCTGTCATTCTGTAGCATCTGGTACCTGTCATTCTGTAGCATCCAGTACCTGTCATTCTGTAGCATCCGGTACCTGTCATTCTGTAGCGTCCGGTACTGTCATTCGTAGCGTCCGTACCTGTCATTCTGTAGCGTCCGGTACCTGTCATTCTGTAGCGTTCGGTACCTGTCATTCTGTAGCGTCCGGTACCTGTCATTCTGTAGCGTCCGGTACCTGTCATTCTGTAGCGTCCGGTACCTGTCATTCTGTAGCGTCCGGTACCTGTCATTCTGTAGCGTCCGGTACCTGTCATTCTGTAGCGTCCGGTACCTGTCATTCTGTAGCGTCCGGTAGCTGTCATTCTGTAGCGTCCGGTACCTGTCATTCTGTAGCGTCCGGTAGCTGTCATTCTGTAGCGTCCGGAACCTGTCATTCTGTAGCATCCGGTACCTGTCATTCTGTAGCGTCCGGTAGCTGTCATTCTGTAGCGTCTGGTACCTGTCATTCTGTAGCGTCTGGTACCTGTCATTCTGTAGCGTCCGGTACCTGTCATTCTGTAGCGTCCGGTACCTGTCATTCTGTAGCGTCCGGTACCTGTCATTCTGTAGCATCCGGTACCTGTCATTCTGTAGCATCCGGTAGCTGTCATTCTGTAGCATCCGGTAGCTGCTAAGACAACCATCTTCTGTCTAACTGCTTGAGTAAACTTCCGCAGCTGAATTACATACACTTTTTACAAATCTCTATACCTTAATAATAGGAAGACACTTCCTATTTATGTGTGGAGGGGGGATAGTCATGCATAACAGACCTGAAATTATATATATTGCATATTGACCTCTTGCTTGTGACTTTGACCTGCAGGTAATAGCCAAGATTTGTTGCGAGCCACGCATTATGCGATGGATATCGGTTTTGTGCAATGACTCGATATTCTATCTGCCGTTTTGAAATATAATCCAGACACAAAAATGCAAAAGACAAACATGATGGCCTATGCAAATAGACCCCTTCTAACTCGGAAGGGGTATAATTAAAATTAGAAACACACTCAATTAATAAAACAGGGTATATATTTAGAGTATATTATAAATGTACATTTTTTGGTCTATATTTGCATAAAACTTTGAGTAAGTTATATATATATATATATATTAAAATGGAATGAAATATACAAATACACTAAAATCTATTACAATGTTACCATGCAGGTTTGTATTTTAGAAATTTATTACAGTCAAACCTGTGTTAATGGTCACCTCTATTAAGCAGCCAATTTTCAGATTCCCAATACTTTATTATACATTTAAACTCTATTAAGCAGCCACCTGTACTAAGCAGCCACTTTGTGATTCCCTTGACTAACTGCTTAAGACAGGTTTGACTGTATTTGCACAAGAACCATAAACCGACTCGCTCACCTGCCTGCAATTTTAATGTGTGGCATCAGAATGATTTTATCTGTTTACACTTACTAGTTGTCCACGTGACAGGAAGTATTTTGGGTGAGATTGCACAATAACCCTAGTTGGATCATGTCTCGGAATGATCATGACTAGTGCACTGATGTAATATTAATAATATTTGGTCAAATCGTGCAACGGTTCGGAAGGAAAACTCAGAATTAGTATAGCAATATCTGTCCCGATATTGCAGTAAAACTTTCAATATCTATCCTGATATCATAGTAAAACTTTCAATATCTGTCCCGACATCGCAGTAAAACTGTCAATATCTATCCTGCTATCAGAGTAAAACCTTCAATATCTTTCCCGATATCACAGTAAAACTCAATATCTGTCCCGATATCGCAGTAAAACATTCAATATCTGTCCTGATATCAGAGTAAAACTTTCAATATCTGTCCCGACATTAAATGAAATCGTTCAATAGTTGCTTGGTTTGTTTGTTTTTTGTGTTTAAAGTCGCACCAACAGCTTAGGTGGTATGACGACTCTAGTATTTATTTGTGGAGGAAGCTTAGGTGATATGACGACTCTAGTATTTATTTGTGGAGGAAGCTTAGGTCATATGATGACTCTCTAGTATTTATTTGTGGAGGAAGCTTAGGTCATATGATGACTCTCTAGTATTTATTTGTGGAGGAAGCTTTGGTCATATGATGACTCTCTAGTATTTATTTGTGGAGGAAGCTTAGGTCATATGATGACTCTAGTATTTATTTGTGGCGGAAGCTTAGGTGATATGACGACTCTAGTATTTATTTGTGGAGAAAGCTTAGGTCATATGACGACTCTAGTATTTATTTGTGGAGGAAGACCCCGGGTGCTCTTCCAAGCAGCAATGCAGGCACCAGGGTAGAACCACTGGATAGCTTCCTCAAACGAAAGAATTTTAATCTATTAGTTGACCCAATATCACAAATAATTTAACTTTATCTACGTGCCATCAAGCGGTTGCCCTGATTGCGGCTAAAATCACAACTTCAATATGGTAGCTGGCATGGTGGCCATCTTGAATTTCAGATCGGAATGGTTTCAGCTAGTTTTGATCAACTAAATGCCAAGGTGCTACAGTCACAATTGACAATGCATGAAGTTTTCAGGGATATTGTGAACAGACTGACGGGTGCTGGCCGATCAACGAATACTAATAACTTAGACTGAGCATAGCTCAGTTAATTAAATTTTAAAAAATAACATGCCTAAATCTTATATTTGGCAAATAAAAAATTTAAAAATCCATATTTACATATAAAAAAACATTACATCATACACAATAGAATAAACTATGACAAAGATAGCATGCACGACAATATGATGTAAGCTTCGGCAAACATAAATAATTCTCCGTCTGACCCTAATAAAATTAACAGTCTTTCAGATGGGACGTTAAACCGAGGTCTCGTGTCGGTGCTGTACACTGTGCACGTAAAAGAACCAGAGAAGACTCTGGAATTGGTCTCTGTCTGTATCATTGCACTATCCTCCAAAATCTAAAATGACTAATCTCTTCAGGAGTCGCTCATATGGGTAACCGGTAGCGACGATAAATAAACGTAAAACACCTACTTTGCTTTGCATTTTAGACATACATTTCTGATTGATTGAACAAATGCAGTACATACATGTGCCACAACATGTGCCACAACATGTGCCACAACCAGCAAATCCGCTAAAAATAGTAAATCAGTTCAACAAAGTTGTACAGTGAAACAAGGTACACCAGTCCTGCATAGTAATCAAGTAAACAAGTTAAAAATAGCGAACCAATTCAAAACTGTAAATAGTAAACAGGTCAAATATTGTAAATAAGTATGCAAGTCCAAAACAGTATGCAAGTCCAAAACAGTATGCAAGTCCAAAACAGTATGCAAGTCCAGAGCAGAATGCAAGTCCAGAGCAGAATGCAAGTCCAGAGCAGTACGCAAGTCCAAAACAGTATGCAAGTCCAGAGCAGAATGCAAGTCCAGAGCAGTACGCAAGTCCAAAACAGTATGCAAGTCCAGAGCAGAATGCAAGTCCAGAGCAGTACGCAAGTCCAGAGCAGTATGCAAGTCCAGAGCAGTATGCAAGTCCAAAACAGTATGCAAGTCCAAAACAGTATGCAAGTCCAGAGCAGAATGCAAGTCCAGAGCAGAATGCAAGTCCAGAGCAGTACGCAAGTCCAAAACAGTATGCAAGTCCAGAGCAGAATGCAAGTCCAGAGCAGTACGCAAGTCCAGAGCAGTACGCAAGTCCAAACAGTATGCAAGTGGAAATCTGTAAACCAGTTCAAAAATTGTAAACATGTCCAAAATAGCAAACCAGCCACATGTAGTACATTTGCAATAAACCAGCTTAAAACAGTAAACATAACACAGTAAACCAAACCAGTACAAAAAACATTTCGTCAATGTCTTTACAACAAATCGTGCAAATGAACGTGTATGTTTTAAATATTTTCCATTAACCCTTTTAACACTACAGGCCTCTAAATATACTTACAAAAAGTGTAGATCCAGATGAGCCGGCTCGTGACGAGCCGTCTCATCAGGATCTGCACTTTTTTTGCCAGTAATAATTATTACTATTTTTAGTTAAAAATTACCCATTTTGATAAATGAACTGGTCCAAATGTAATTTTCTTATTCATTTATTGGTCTAAAAAATATCCTGCACCAGTCCATGTGAGTTACTTGGTGTTGAATGGGTTAAATATCATGCACCAGTCCATGCGAGTTACTTGGTGTTGAATGGGTTAAATATCCTGCACCAGTCCATGTGAGTTACTTGGTGTTGAATGGGTTAAATATCCTGCACCAGTCCATGCGAGTTGCTTGGTGTTGAATGGGTTAATGCATTATCATGTTGCTATTTACTGTGTCTAACATTTCTAAATACAATACATAAGAGTTTTGCATCCTGGTATAAAATCCAATGCTGTCATCGTGAAACTCTTGCATCGCCTTCTTTACATGATACAGCTTCAAGATAAATCGTCTATATCCGAGTTGACCTACTGTTTAATCAATGAAAACGTATGTCCAAAATAACCCAGCAAAGTTGAATACTGTAAACACTCACCTATAGGATAATGCACTGACAATGCAGTTTGAATATGCTCTGACCTACAACTTTTATTATAACCAGTTGCAAAAGTTCACCTAAAATCAATTCATTTGTTTTTTGTGGGGGTTGAGCACTAACAGCTTAGTTCATGCAGTGACTCTCCAGCTGGTGGAGGAAGTTGCTGGTTGCCCCTACGAGCAGTATTGCAGACACGGACAGGCACCCGGGTAGAACCACTGAACTACTGCAAGCCAGCTGGATATCCTCACATCAAATAATTCATTGCCCCAAGTGACATTTGAACATCAGCGATGGTGGCAAGTGATTTGAAGTCAACGACCGTAACCACTCAGCCACGGAGAACCCCACTAATGATAATCTTTGTCTAATACGATATGCATACAGTTCACATGTACATATAATTAAAAACCATAATTTTTTATCATAATAATCAACAGGGCTTCTAAAATTTTCAAAACAAAATCGGTCCAGGTAAAAAATCGACAGTCTGGACCTTCCCCCCCCCCCACATGTCATTCTAATATTTTTGTACACCGATTGTACATATTTTTATAGTACAAATCGGTGTTTTTTTAAATCATGTTTAAAACAAGTGTGTTGATATTTGAACAGTGAAGTCATTCATTCAGGTTATTAATCAATAAAAGTTTGAACACAAACTGCTTGGGTAGAACTAAAAATTTATGATATGAATAATGCTAAAATATTGTGAATATATCCGTTGATGGTTGACTGTCTCTCCGCTGTTTCTATGCACTGCTAGACTGTGATACTTTATATCAACAACCATCACACATAGCGATGAAACACTTCCTGTAGGGGAGCTTATACCAGGATATGAGACATATATCGCCCCTATGCAACACAATACAACAAATTGTCTTTTCTGTCAAAAGTTAAATAAATCGGGGCACAAAAATTTATTGAAATAACCACAGGAACTTGAATGTTATCTATAAGGCACCAATAGCCTTGTATCTCAATCCTAGAAAGTAGACCTCCCCCTATAGTACGGTAACAATATATTTGATATAAATGGGGTGGCTTCTAGCATAGATGAAATTTCAAACTCCTGCAGAATTAACTGAAGGCAAGTCGTTTTAATATAAATTATTTTCATCTTTTATTTGTCTGTTAACAGTAAAGACAACCTGTTGCATCAACTTTTAACAGTAAAGACGGACCTGTTGCATCAACTGTTAACAGTAAAGACTGACCTGTTGCATCAACTGTTAACAGTAAATACGGACCTGTTGCATCAACTGTTAACAGTAAAGACTGACCTGTTGCATCAACTGTTAACATTAAATACGGACCTGTTGCATCAACTGTTAACATTAAAGACTGACCTGTTGCATCAACTGTTAACATTAAATATGGACCTGTTGCATCAATTGTTAACAGTAAAGATGGATATGTAGCATCAACTGTTAACAGTAAAGACAGATATGTAGCATCAGGTTGAAATGAACGATACAGAGCTCTATAAGCCCTGTCATTGATACTAAGTACATCATATCTGATGCAACAGCTTGCGTACGGGCAACATCGTGTGCATCGCATTGTTCTGTAGTATACTGTTGCAGCAGTTTGTGTACTTGTTCTGTAGTATACTGTTGCAGCAGTTTGTGTACTTGTTCTGTAGTATACTGTTGCAGCAGTTTGTGTACTTGTTCTGTAGTATACTGTTGCAGCAGCTTGCGTATGGGCAACATCAAGTGCATCGCATTGTTCTGTAGTATACTGTTGCAGCAGTTTGTGTACTTGTTCTGTAGTATACTGTTGCAGCAGCTTGTGTACGGGCAACATCGTGTGCATCGCATTGTTCTGTAGTATAGTGTGTCTTTCTGAATTGTCACTTTCGGCCCATTAGTGTACACACTGTAAATAGATGCAACAGGTATGTACAGTAAATCAGTAGTTATTCTTATGACTTTATTCACGATAGAATAACGTCATGAATGCAATACTTTGTATTATAATTGTCATCAACATATCTCCGTTTTCAAATTTGGGTGTCCACACACGTGAATTTAATTTAAGATTAGACACCGGGAAATGGCCTATGTGAATGTCAAGCACTTATAGTATGTATATAATTATGGCAACATTAACATCGTGGGGTTTATACCAGAGTGGAAAATATTGCATGATGGGTCAGTAAAGGGGCAATGTGGGTCATGAAAGAAGCCGGGTGCATTTTGAGCCAGACTGAGGTGCAGGAGGGGGCATTTTGAGCCAGACTGAGGTGCAGGAGGGGGTTATTTGAGCCAGACTGAGGTGCAGGAGGGGGCATTTTGAGCCAGACTGAGGTGCAGGAGGGGACATTTTGAGCCAGACTGAGGTGCAGGAGGGGGTATTTTGAGCCAGACTGAGGTGCAGGAGGGGACATTTTGAGCCAGACGAGGTGCAGGAGGGGGCATTTTGAGCCAGACTGAGGTGCAGGAGGGGGCATTTTGAGCCAGACTGAGGTGCAGGAGGGGGCATTTTGAGCCAGACTGAGGTGCAGGAGGGGGTTATTTGAGCCAGACTGAGGTGCAGGAGGGGGCATTTTGAGCCAGACTGAGGTGCAGGAGGGGGCATTTTGAGCCAGACTGAGGTGCAGGAGGGGGTATTTTGAGCCAGACTGAGGTGCAGGAGGGGACATTTTGAGCCAGACAGGTGCAGGAGGGGGCATTTTGAGCCAGACTGAGGTGCAGGAGGGGGTATTTTGAGCCAGACTGAGGTGCAGGAGGGGGCATTTTGAGCCAGACTGAGGTGCAGGAGGGGGCATTTTGAGCCAGACTGAGGTGCAGGAGGGGTATTTGAGCCAGACTGAGGTGCAGGAGGGGGCATTTTGAGCCAGACTGAGGTGCAGGAGGGGGCATTTTGAGCCAGACTGAGGTGCAGGAGGGGGTATTTTGAGCCAGACTGAGGTGCGTGCAGGAGGGGACATTTTGAGCCAGACTGAGGTGCAGGAGGGGGCATTTTGAGCCAGACTGAGGTGCAGGAGGGGGCATTTTGAGCCAGACTGAGGTGCAGGAGGGGCATTTTGAGCCAGACTGAGGTGCAGGAGGGGGTATTTGAGCCAGACTGAGGTGCAAGGGGGCATTTTGAGCCAGACTGAGGTGCAGGAGGGGGCATTTTGAGCCAGACTGAGGTGCAGGAGGGGGCATTTTGAGCCAGACTGAGGTGCAGGAGGGGGCATTTTGAGCCAGACTGAGGTGCAGGAGGGGGATTTTGAGCCAGACTGAGGTGCAGGAGGGGGCATTTTGAGCCAGACTGAGGTGCAGGAGGGGGCATTTTGAGCCAGACTGAGGTGCAGGAGGGGGTATTTTGAGCCAAACTGAGGTGCAGGAGGGGGTATTTTGAGCCAGACTGAGGTGCAGGAGGGGGCATTTTGAGCCAGACTGAGGTGCAGGAGGGGGCATTTTGAGCCAGACTGAGGTGCAGGAGGGGGTATTTTGGGGATATCCCCTAGAAACTTTGACTAACTTACGTCGATTGATCAAAGAGGCAGTAAGGCAGTTCATATTGGCGAAAAGGGTTGACGAGTTCTAGCTATATTGGTCTACCCACCTGTTGAAACTTATAGAAAAAATTAATAACAAAAATAAAAAAGGATAAGAGCTGGGCTAAAAGCGGCGTGGCAGGGCGGGGCGGGACAGGTACCCTGCCATTCTGCTCTAGAACAAACCCTACATGGTAAACTACTGGCCACGCCACCTACAGTCCAGCTGATGGCAATGTTCAGATCTTACTTCAGCTGTGCAATAAATTAACAGGAAAGTAACATTACTGTAAGAAATATGGGGAGTCCATTATAACAGTATATATGTTTGAAAACTGTGATTCACCATTTCCTGAACATTTCAGCCTCTTCTCTCTTCCTCAGGGCAATGGTTTGTTTGTTTGTTTGTTTGTTTGTTTGGGTTTTACGCCTTCATCAGCACCATTTTGGCTATATCGTCGACGGGCAGCTTACCAAACAGCAGGCTCCAGAAGTTAACTAGTAGTTGGTATTCCAAAAGGTAAGAAACAGCCAACTTTTTTTATATAAACAGACATGGCCTGAGCGGGTCTCGAACCAGTGACCATTAACTAAAAGAATTGGAGGCGATCCCACCATCCAGTGGTAAGGGGCAAATGTGTCCGTCATTATTGTGCATGAATAATCAGACTTTAATCTGTAAGTGTGTATGTTAACACATATTAGGTGCTGTTGTTGCTTTGTCTTTGGAGTTTAAAGTTGCATCAACACCTTAGGTCATATGGCGACTCTCCAGTTATTATTGACGGAGGAAGACCCCAGGTGCCCCTCTGAGCAGTATTTAATGCATGGGTGGGCACCCGGGTAGAACCACCGACCTTCTGTAAGTCTGCTGGATAGCTTCCTCACTGGAAAGATATCGACACCCCAGTGGGACTTGAACCTGCAGCAATGTGATTGGAAGTTAACGACCTTCAAGGTGGTATTTAGGCAGTAGAGCAATCGCCTTGCAAGCGAGAGGACTGGGGTTGGAGCCCGAGAGAGGCAGTATACTCACGCGAGTTACAGGTATTGCAAGAACAAGTTATTTACACATGCTATATGATAGTTATCGATGCAAGCTGAAATTTTGGTCACTTAAATCTATAAATGCTAACGGCAGAAGCATAGTAGTAATACAGTACACTTGTATATCAACACCTGCAGGCCACCACAGAACCCAAGAATTCACAAGACAAAGGTAATCCATAATATTACATTGTTAACTGAGGTTAATAAGTGAAAATCATTTATTAAGTCTATTCTTGATTGGAGTAATAATAATAATAATAAAAATAATAATAAAGAATTTATATAACGAGAGAACTCATTTGAACAATTAAGTCAATCTACCATGAGGCCCTCAAGAAATACCTTTCCAATAGCTAGACAGAAATGTTATTCTCTATCATCCCTCTTCTATCATCCCTCTTTGTCATAACAGTGACCTTGACCCGGAGGCAATGCACATGAAATGCCAACTTTCCATAGTCACCTACTTATCAGATTCCATTCCATTGCCTCCAGAGAAAGTAAGATCCATTTCACTATTTTTAGTAACATTTTAGGACCTATGGCCCAATGGATTCCAAACGCAACATGTTAAATATAAGCCACCTACATACCACGTTCCATTCTATTATCGATTAAGTTATGAATTGGATGACTATATGTCGATGCCCATACTCCCGCCCACTGAACAACGTTATCCGATCTATTAACAAGAATTAACCCCCGGAAACCTCGAGTAACCAAACATGAAGTCACACATCATCAAAATTCAACATACAAACATGTATCAACATATTGTATTGTTGTTATTTATATGTTATATTTCGGGTTTTACGCCTGCATCAGCACCATTTTGGGCTATATCGCCGGCGGGCAGTTTACTTAACTATTTATATGTTATATTTCGGGTTTTACGCCTGCATCAGCACCATTTTGGGCTATATCGCCGGCGGGCAGTTTACTTAACAACACCTTTCCTGGGCAGGCTCCAGCGGTTAACCAGTACTTGGGTGCACCAACCTCCGTAAGAAACTGCCAACTTTTATAAACATATAAATGAGACACGGCCTGAGCGGGGCTCGAACCCGTGACCATCAGTGATGATAGGTTACAGTGGTATACAAGTCAGCGACCTTAACCACTCGACCACGGAGGCGGACCCAGATTTTAATACATAAAGTAAAAGGATATAGTTTATTTATTTTACAACGATTGTGAAACAAGCATTAACAACTTATAATAATCGCTCTGGTTGGTGTGGATGAAAGCGTATTTGTGGGCATTCGTGAGGGAGGAAACCGCATTACACTGATAAAACATATCAAATTTGGCAACCACCGTACCATCTGACATACATCCTGGTCCGAGGAATGAACCCAAGTTGCATTGGTGAGAAGCGAGCGTGCTAACCACTACGCTAATTGAACAGCCGTAGCAACTGTTGTGTTAGGTTATATAATATATAGACATGCAACATCACGGAAATAATCTCAATAACCTTTAACCTTTCCATTTTCATTCTGTATACAATAGATATGTACTGTACATTATGTATAGGATATAAGCCGAAAACGATCCAATATGTAAAATATTGGACTGTGAGGTGCGTTGCGCCGAAGACAGTACAAATATTTTACATATTGGATCCATTTGAGGCGTATATCTTACTTAAAACACACACTTATATATCAAGATACTATTAATTAAAATTTGTACCGGTAGGCATATGAATTTAACATAATGCTCTGGTCTTTTGACAGCAGTCCATTATTATTAATATTGTACAAAGGTTAGACGTCACGACAGTGTAAGAATGAATAAATATGTTTAAACCAACATCATTACTATTTCGTTGGTTTTCTGTAATTCACAATTAGATAGTTGGTATACATGGTATATGAAAGAAACACGAGAGCGGATAGGCCTTTAACCCATTCAACACCAAGTAACTCACATGGACTGGTCTATGATATTCATAAACCAATAAATGAATCAGAAAATCACATTTGGACAAGTTCATTTATCAAAATGGGTAATTATGTCTAAAAATAGTCATATCACTGGCAAAAAGTGCAGATCCTGATGAGACGGCTCGTTACGAGCCGGCTCATCTGGATCTACACTTTTTGTAAGCCTATTTAGAGGTCTGTGGTGTTGAAAGGGTTAATTCACTCCATTGACTATCAGAACTGTTCAATGAAAAATCATTTTGTTTGTTTGGTTAAGATTGCTAAAAGTCATATTCCAGTTTATAAGAAACGAAATTGCAGCGAATTGAGTGCCCCATGTTTAATGCCAGCAAATTGAATAAAACATGCTGAAAATGATGTACGCATTTCATTGTAATTTGTTACAGAGAAACGGAGCTACGAAGGGTTACAAGATACACTATTTTGAATATCGAGATATCAATTTGTTGTTCTCCATAATTGGGTTTTCTGTATACAAGTCTTATATTATCAGTGAAAACAGACGGAAATATGTTGATATAATGAAAATAATGAAAAGTGAAATAACAATTATGAATGAATATTCTAAACGTAACAAAAATATATTTCTTTAGGAAAATTGAAAATATTGAAAATATATTTCTTTAGGAAAATTGAAAATATTGAAAATATATTTCTTTAGGAAAATTGAAAATATTGAAAATATATTTCTTTAGGAAAATTGAAAATATTGAAAATATATTTCTTTAGGAAAATTGAAAATATTTTGAAATCTTAATTCAATTCATATATATCTATCTATACATTATTATAATGTACATTGCTTTTGAATGTATCATTATTGTGTTAATACATGTGTGTATTATTTTGTAAATATTTGTAAATAATGAACTGAATAAACCTTAAAAAAAATAAAATAGTAATCATTAAAAAAGCATAAAAAGATGGATTTCATTACTGCAAAACTTGCGTAATACTTGTTTTGTAATTAATATAATTGTATGATGGCAACTTTTCTTGACAATTTGAATGGGAATATGACTTTAAGCAATGTAAAAATCAATCACGGAAAATTGAACTAGTTTTTAAACACAGTCGTCCCATCGAAACACATTGGTACAGGTCGCTGTCCCCATACTATAGCGATGCATGGGGGAGCCCCGGGTAATAACAGAGAGTAATTACTGTGCTCAGACAAGACACATGTCCTGTATAACATTATATTTACAATGAAATAACTTCTCCACAAGTTCAGAGTAGGTAGGAGAAGGGAAGCTGAGGGAGATTCTCTCCATCAAATCAACATCTATCCTTAATCCTGTCCCACATAGCAGGACCTCTGTGCCATTACCAATACCACATACACCTTAATCCTGTCCCACATAGCAGGGCCTCTGTGCCATTACCAATACCACATACACCTTAATCCTGTCCCACATAGCAGGGCCTCTGTGCCATTACCAATACCACATACACCTTAATCCTGTCCCACATAGCAGGACCTCTGTGCCATTACCAATACCACATACACCTTAATCCTGTCCCACATAGCAGGACCTCTGTGCCATTACCAATACCACATACACCTTAATCCTGTCCCACATAGCAGGGCCTCTGTGCCATTACCAATACCACATACACCTTAATCCTGTCCCACATAGCAGGACCTCTGTGCCATTACCAATACCACATACACCTTAATCCTGTCCCACATAGCAGGACCTCTGTGCCATTACCAATACCACATACACCTTAATCCTGTCCCACATAGCAGGGCCTCTATGCCATTACCACTACCACATACACTGTAGTAGTCATTGAAAACAGAAACACTTGTAATATAGGTCAGTTTGCTTTTTGTGGCTTAACGTCGCTCCAACAGCTTAGGTCATATGGCGATTCTCCAGCTATTATTGGTGGGTGAAGACCCCGGGTGCCCCTTCGCGTCACATTTCAGGCACCCAGGTAGAACCACAGACTTTCCGCCAGCAAGACAGATAGCTTCCTCACATGAAATAATTTGACACCCCAATAGGATGAGAACCAGCAGCGATGAGAGGCGAGTGATTTGAAGTCAACGACCGTAACCAATCGGCCACAAAGGCCCATACATAATAAATGTGAGAATAATGTAGTGAATACAATCCGTAAACATATTCCCAGTAATCTATATTTAGTGGAAGTCGTGATAGCGCAGTGGATGCGCGTTCGCTTCAGGTGCGAAAGGTCCGGAGTTCGAGCCCCGCTGGAGCCGTTACGATTGTGTCCTTAGGCAAGGCATTTAAATTCCACGTTGCCTCTTCTCTCCCTCGTGGCGATGGATTCCATCAGGAATGAGGTCTCGAGAATGATTAATATAAGTTGAAAGAACTTGTTTCGCAAGCGAGCTAAAATAAATTTGTATAAACTAATCTATATGCAGGTTGATAAACTGATTTGTTTGTTGTGGGGCTTTAAAGAAGCACCAACATGGGGACGCTCCAGCTATTATTACTGGAGGAAGACTGCGGGTGCCCCTCCGAGCAATATTTCAGGCACGGACAGGCACCCAGGTAGAATCACCAACCTTCTGTAAGCCTTATCTATTGATTATGATGTGTATGGAGACACAGCAGCTATGTCTCTATGAGGGAAAGAGATATGCTTTGCAGAATATATGATAGCCATTTAAAAACCAACTGTTTTTTAACAGGACTGTGAATTAACTTGAAGTAGTAGTATAGCATTAAGCTGCATTTGACAATTAGTTTCCCTTTGAAATCATATAGGGCATTTAAATTGTATACATTCTTTTGTTTTGGCGGCCATTTTGGCAGCCATCCTGATTTCTAGAAGTTGGTCTCGTCTTAAAATTATCTTCAGATATGCAACTATTACATGGTAAGTTTGTTGCTTGTATCTAGAACGTTTCTATCTGGAGTTATTCCTCTACCTATAAGGTAATCCATTGATCTGTGTGCTAATTTACATTTTGTGGGCTTAGCATGAAACACAGTTCCATCTACCTTCTTATATCTTATACAGTAAGAACAGTTTCCCGCTAAACCCACAAGCGGCCAGTAAGTGTTTAACAGCAATGTTAGTTAACGGTGATGTTAATGAAAGTATAGAACAACTGGCCGAATACGTTTCTTTCTGCCAAATCACATGTTAGTTTATACACTTTATGGTGTACATGGTGTACCGGTGCGATAAGCATTATTTTAGTTTTTCTTAGAAATAAAAGTTTTAGAATATTAAATGGAAATAGAGGTTATAGTGTGACATACATATAGTAAGCATACCAGTTACCCGATACAACAAACCAACTTTAGTGTGAAATGTTAAGAAAAACAGAACCTGAAATAATGATCGATATAACTGAAGGCAAGTTCCAGTTGTTATCAATCAATCAATCAGTCAGCAATGTTCTCTGTATAGCTTTGTTGTACCGGGAAACATTATTATAGAGTATTATTGTACATTTCTCTGTTTATACCGGAGTAAACATCCTCACTGTTTCTTCACAATCTTGCTTCCTAACGTTCCAAACACTATCAAAGTAGATTAGTTACATTATACACAACTTGAAACAGTTTTGTGCACGATTTCTACTAAAGAGTGTTCCACATGCACATGGAACCAAATGTAGTAAATTATCATTGCAAGAACACGGTCAATATCAGGTAAATTATCATTGCAAGAACACGGTCAATATCAGGTAAATTATCATTGCAAGAACACGGTCAATATCAGGTAAATTATCATTGCAAGAACACGGTCAATATCAGGTAAATTATCATTGCAAGAACACGGTCAATATCAGGTAAATTATCATTGCAAGAATACGGTCAATATCAAGTAAATTATCATTGCAAGAATACGGTCAATATCAGGTAAATTATCATTGCAAGAACACGGTCAATATCAAGTAAATTATCATTGCAAGAACACGGTCAATATCAGGTAAATTATCATTGCAAGAACACGGTCAATATCAAGTAAATTATCATTGCAAGAACACGGTCAATATCAAGTAAATTATCATTGCAAGAACACGGTCAATATCAGGTAAATTATCATTGCAAGAACACGGTCAATATCAAGTAAATTATCATTGCAAGAACACGGTCAATATCAAGTAAATTATCATTGCAAGAACACGGTCAATATCAAGTAAATTATCATTGCAAGAACACGGTCAATATCAAGTAAATTATCATTGCAAGAACACGGTCAATATCAAGATGTAATTAGTGGACTTTTTTTTATTCTTATCATTTTGAAGGTTTTGCTTTTTTATTTATTTCTCCCGAGTGGCCAGAACGCAAACTGAAGTGACGCCACAATACTACCTGTTATCATTAATGTTCACATACTCCCATGTACAATGTTTCGGTAGATATAGATGTATGTGAACACGTGTACAATGTTATGGTAGATATAGATGTATGTGAACACATGTACAATGTTTCGGTAGATATAGATGTATGTGAACATGTGTACAATGTTTCGGTAGATATACTATAGATGTATGTGAACACATGTACAATGTTTCGGTAGATATAGATGTATGTGAACACATGTACAATGTTTCAGTAGATATAGATGTATGTGAACATGTGTACAATGTTACAGTAGATATAGATGTATGTGAACACATGTACAATGTTACGGTAGATATAGATGTATGTGAACACATGTACAATGTTACGGTAGATATACTATAGATGTATGTGAACACATGTACAATGTTTCGGTAGATATAGATGTATGTGAACACATGTACAATGTTACGGTAGATATAGATGTATGTGAACACATGTACAATGTTACGGTAGATATACTATAGATGTATGTGAACACATGTACAATGTTTCGGTAGATATAGATGTATGTGAACACATGTACAATGTTACGGTAGATGTATGTGAACACATGTACAATGTTACGGTAGATATAGATGTATGTGAACACATGTACAATGTTTCGGTAGATATAGATGTATGTGAACACATGTACAATGTTACGGTAGATATAGATGTATGTGAACACATGTACAATGTTTCGGTAGATAGATGTATGTGAACACATGTACAATGTTACGGTAGATATAGATGTATGTGAACATTACTGTTAGATCATTTCTTATGTTAGGAATAATTGTGAACTGTTATACTTCATTTCAGTGTCTTAATCACATCAATTTACAAACAATGGAAACAATAACAAACTTGTGCATGAGTGTATTTGGGTGGGGGGGGGGTTAACATGCTTCTTATGTATTGGGGGTATATGCGTAGAGTGATTTGTGGAGGGAGCGGGGGCAACTGATGTATGTCATGAGATCTCGGTGGGGCGGTGTGTGGTTGGTAGGTTTCAAGATGTGGATGGAGCGATGTGTGGGTACATGTAATGTGGTGTGGGTGAGGCTATGTGTGGAGGGTACATGTAATGTGGTGTGGGTGGGGCGATGTGTGAGTACATGTAATGTGGTGTGGGTGAGGCTATGTGTGGAGGGTACATGTAATGAGGTGTGGATGGAGCGATGTGGTGGGGCGATGTGTGGGTACATGTAATGAGGTGTGGATGGGGCAATGTGTGGGTACATGTAATGAGGTGTGGATGGGGCAATGTGTGGGTACATGTAATGTGGTGTGGATGGGGCGATGTGTGGGTACATGTAATGAGGTGTGAATGGGGCGATGTGTGGGTACATGTAATGTGGTGTGAATGGGGCGATGTGTAGGTACATGTAATGAGGTGTGGGTGAGGCTATGTGTGGGTACATGTAATGAGGTGTGGATGGGGTGATGTGTGGGTACATGTAAGAGGGTGGGTGGAGCAATGTGTGGGTACATGTAATGAGGTGTGGGTGGGGCACTGTGTGGGTACATGTAATGAGGTGTGGGTGGGGCGATGTGTGGGTACATGTAATGAGGTGGATGGGGCGATGTGTGGGTACATGTAATGAGGTGTGGATGGGACAATGTGTGGGTACATGTAATGAGCTGTGGATGGGGCAATGTGTGGGTACATGTAATGTGGTGTGGGTGAGGTGTGGGTGGGGCAATGTATGGGTACATGTAATGAGGTGTGGGCGAGGCTATGTGTGGGTACATGTAATGAGGTGTGGGTGGGTTTGTAACTATTTACACTTTATCTATGTCCTGAGGGTGGTGGGGTTTATAATTACAACAATTTATGTCTGGAGGTATGGGGTGTGGTATAACACTCTATATATCCTGAGGGTGGTGTGGTTTATAATTACAACAATTTATGTCTGGAGGTATGGGGTGTGCTATAACACTCTATATATTCTGAGGGTGGTGTGGTTTATAATTACAACTATTTTTGTCTGGAGGTATGGGGTGTGCTATAACACTCTATATATCCTGAGGTGTGGACGGAGCATTGTGTGTAACATGGGTCGTTTGTTGTTACTTACTTTTAATGTCTTGAGGCGTGGGTGGGTTGTTTATTACGGTAGTTAAAGCGACAATCCACATTTCCTTGTCCCCTATACTCTCTGCCTTCAGTTCATAATGTCGCATCGGGGTCTCCAGCACAAACTCCAGAATGTCTGGCTTGCTCCGAGTACTGTTGCCCACTGAATACTTTGCATCTTTATGTCCGATATATACTTCACCTTTAGGCGAGGCACTCTGAAACAAAATGCACAATTTATAGTACCGTCTCCGTGGCTTAGTGGTTATTGCGTCCGCCTACGGAGAGGGAGGTCGGCGGTTCAAACCTCGTCAGGGGTTCATTCTAAAATGGCCGGTTGGTGAGCTGTAAATAAATCCACAAGGATAGGATTCGGGAAATACGGATATCCATAAAAGGTGTCTCATAAGTCAGTAATGGCTGGCCCTTTAAATAGGGGTAACACTATAATAAACAAACACTTTACTTTACTTTATAGTATTTCCTGGGCTGGAGGTTATAAAACTTTTCTCCAATCCCAAACTCAGTCTCAAGCTGATTGGTGAAACTCACAATCAACCAATCAAATTTCTTGAGTTTGAGATCTGAGAAAAGTTTTATAACCTCGGGGCCTAGGTTTCACGTCGTGCTGCACATGAGATATTCCGAGAAGTGCAGCTGGATGTTTGTAATCATGAGTCCGAGGTTAGGAAACTGTTCTCAAATCTCAAATTCAAGCTCGAGTTATTTGATTGGTTGATTCTGAGTTTTACTGCCAGCTGAACCAATCAGAAGCTTGAGACTGAGTTTGAGATTGGAGAAAAGTTTTATATTCTCTGAGCCTAATTAGTGTCTTATATTCTCATTTTTCACTAATATTTTATTCATATTTTAACCCATTCAACACAAGTGACTGACATGGACTGGTCCATGATATTTTTAGATCAATCAATTAATCAGAAAATTACATTTGGATTAGTTCATTTACATTGTGTACTATACCAAAGTTCTAACGCATTTCTTATTTCATTAACAACATTAATTAACATTTATTTTCAAGCCGTTGGCATAATATTTTCAATATATAACATGTACAGTAATCGTAATCGACTCGTGTCACACTCGAGTAAATCTGTTCACATTGTAATGATGCACTGGCAATAAAGGTGTTTACTCTATCATGTATTGCACGTGCAGAACGTGTTACTCGTCGATTTAAAATCAATACCGGTTCATACACCGACACTTGTTATTCACTTTGACACATTTCTTACTGAACTTACTGCTGTACATAATGCCTAGATTACGCATTGAAGATCGCGGCCGTGCAGTTGGAATGGTTCAAGCTGGAGTACCAAAGCGACGGGTTGCACGTGCATTGAACCGCGCAACGTCTACAATTGGCAGATTATGGGAAAGATTTATCCTAACGGGTAAGGGCCATGTTTTGTTACTTTTGCGTCATTTGCATCAACTCTTGACACGAATACATTATACCGTTATTAACAGGTGCCCCCAATGTTATTGATTTCCGTTTCAGGTACCATCGCTGACCTTCCTAGACGTACGCGTGTAACGTCGAGGCAGCAAGACAATGCAATCAGATCGAGACACCTGCGAGACAGAACAGTTCCGGCTACGACTACCGCTGCTGTTATCATAGGCACACATAAGCGGCCAATTAGCAGTCAGACAGTGCTAAACAGATTACGTGAGCACGGTATATGCCCTCGCCGTGCTTATGTCGGACCTGTTTTGACACGCAGACATCGTCAGGCACGGGTACGATGGTGCACAGTACACAGAGCATGGGCAGCCAGGGTATGGAATCAAGTCATCTTTACTGACTAGTCCAGATTTACGCTCCATAAGACAGATGGGCGTGTACGTGTATTTAGGCGTCGTGAGGAGATAGCGACACGTGCGTGATAGAGGCAGACCGATTCTGCCGAGGATCTGTTATGGTGTGGGGTGGCATTAGCCATGGTGGAAAGATAGGTCTTGTCGTCATTACCTGAATCTCAATGCCCAGTGCTACAGAGATATTGTGTTACGTGACGTTGTTCTGCCGTACGTTAATGGATATGCCGGTCACGTGATATTCCAACAGGACAATGCACGCCCACATGTCGCCCATGCAATAACAACATTGATATACTGGACTGGCCGTCCCTTTCTGCTGATCTCTCTCCACTTGAGCACATCTGGGATGAGCTGGATAGGAGGGTATGTCGACGTATTGTGTAGCCGCGAACATTACAGGAATTGACCGTTGCCATCCACCAGGAGTGGGCAAACATCCCCGTTGCCTTCGTCAGACGACTCATTAGATCCATGAGACGCAGATACATTGCCGTGATCAATGCTGCAGGAGGCCATAAACGTTACTAAACTGTATTCAGATTTTCTGACATTTGCTTTGTTAGGTCCGTTGATATTGTTTTAAATCTCATCGACCGTCGACATCATTTGTTAAATTTTAATTTTTGCTGTACATAAGCAATGCATTATTTACATCTGTGTTTAATTTCATTAACGAGTTGGCAATATTAAATGATTTGTTTGTTGATTTATGAAGTGTTGCGTTAGAACTTTGGTATAGTATACAGTAAAACCCCTATAATAAGACCACCTATGGGACTTCCAAAATGTGGTCTTATTAGCGGGTGGTCTCTTTATCGAGTTTGGTCCAGAAGACCAAAGTATGATAATTTTACTACATGTACAATGTACTTTCACATATGACAATTTCTTGGTGTTCTGTTTTAATTACAGAAGGGTTGGTTGTTTCTATGGTTTACGATTGTAAATCCATTCATAGACAACTGTATATCACAATTAATTAATTATTCTAACACGACCCAGCTAATAACATACATACATGTAGAGTAAAATCAATCTCGGGTTATTCTGCAATATACCTACCTTGAACTATGCTACGTCATTCAATATACCTACCTTGAACTATGGCTACGTCATTTATACAATGGGTGTAAAGTTTTATGAATGAAAGTCACGTGATGTTTGTAAAAAAAATACCGTTGGAATTCACGGAAGTGAGCTATTTTTAGAATCAGATAATCTCTTGTCCATCTGTTAAGTAACGTTTCAGTTTTAGTGTACAGTTTTATTTGACAAAATAAATAAAATTATTGATCAGTTACAACTTTTATTCTCGCTTGTCGGCCTTCGTGATATATTTCTACGCATAAGAACTTCAATCTCGGGTTATTCTGCGATATACCACGGTTGATACTTATTATTTCTTAAATAATAAAATAAAGAACAATGTAAATGAGTTAATCCATTTATTTTCAACATTTATTTTCTTGTTTTCATTAATTATATTGTGTATACCAAGCACAGTAGTTTCCTTGAAAAGTACATATCATCATCAATCATTCATTATTTAAAAAAAACATTCACGGGTTGACTGCTTATATAAACACTTCACTTTCACGGATTGTTTCTCGATCTCATCTTGGATGTTTTAGCAAAGTCCTGTGACAGAGTGCCCAAGTCCTTACACATGCAGTACAACTTTAGCTGCGATACTCCACTCCAGACAATATACAAAAGATCAAAACCAATCATTTACAATCAACACTTCCGTGTTTATCTCACTTAACCTTGACTGATACCATAAAGTGGTCGCTTAATTGTTGTAAAACAGGGACATAATTAAAAATGTTTTATCAATGAAAGTGAGAAAATCGCCCGCGGTCGTATTAGGGGTTCAATTAGCATAGGATTAATGGCATTTGTCTGAATTAACTGGTCGTATTACGGAATAACAGGGTGGTCTGGTTATCGGGGTCAACGACCATTGACATGTATAGTGAAATATTCCGTACTGTATATCAAAGTGGGTAATTTTTACTAAAAATAGTAAAATTACTAGCAAAAAGTGGAGATCCTGAAGAGACCGTCTCTTCTGAATCTACAGTCAGTGTCTTAAGCAGCCAGCCAAAGGAATCTCAGAAAGTACCTGCTTAGCACAGGTGGCTGCTTAATAGAGGTCAATTGTATAATGAAACATCATATTGAAAATCTGCAAACTGACTGCTTAATACAGGTTGGCTGATTAATGGAGATGAGCACATACACAGGTGTTCACTATTTAGATATGTAGTGTTGAAAGGGTTAATTAGGACAATTTATAATATCTGCTCATAAATACGACATGTAAACTGGTTGTTACGAACTAACTTTCACCTTCAATTATTGTAAATTACCTCTCTTTAACATTTCCTTTATAGAGATTTAGGTTAATATACTATTATATCTCCATACAAACGACAGCCATTTAGTTATCATGCAGTGGATAAGTAGTCGCCATATCTATCCCACCTCCATAGATATTACTGGGACTTCATAGAGATTTAGGTTAATATACTATTATATCTCCATACAAACGACAGCCGTTTAGCTATCATGCAGTGGATAAGTAGTCGCCATATCTATCCCACCTCCATAGATATTACTGGGACTACATAGAGATTTAGGTTAATATACTATTATATCTCCATACAAACGACAGCCATTTAGCTATCATGCAGTGGATAAGTAGTCGCCATATCTATCCCACCTCCATAGATATTACTGGGACTACATGAGATTCTGGCCTTTATTATAAACATTGGTTTGGCTACTGTATTGTCAACGTATGTTGTATTGGTAATGGTGTTAAGAGGTGCTTCTATGAAGGAAAGGTTTAAGAATATTTATGTACATCATCCACAATAATTGGATACATAGTGCTTTGCAAAAGTTAACACTAGAATAAATCTCTACATGAATGTGCAATTACATTTTTGAAGAAAATAACTGCAAATATAGACTTTAAATGAAAACCATTACTAATTAGTTTCCATATTCAGAGATTACCGGTAACTCTTTACTCTAATAAACACCATACAACACTTTAATCGCTTCCCACATATAGCTGCCATTGCAAGCAGGCACGTAACTACTATAAGGCTCTGATAGTCCGGGCCTGTAGAGTATCCCAGTAAATAAACACCATACAACACTTTAATCGCTTCCCACATATAGCTGCCATTGCAAGCAGGCACGTAACTACTATAAGGCCCTGATAGTCCGGGCCTGTAGAGTATCCCAGTAAATAAACACCATACAACACTTTAATCGCTTCCCACATATAGCTGCCATTGCAAGCAGGCACGTAGCTACTATAAGGCCCTGATAGTCCGGGCCTGTAGAGTATCCCAGTAAATAAACACCATACAACACTTTAATCGCTTCCCACATATAGCTGCCATTGCAAGCAGGCACGTAACTACTATAAGGCCCCGATAGTCCGGGCCTGTAGAGTATCCCAGTAAATAAACACCATACAACACTTTAATCGCTTCCCACATATAGCTGCCATTGCAAGCAGGCACGTAACTACTATAAGGCCCTGATAGTCCGGGCCTGTAGAGTATCCCAGTAAATAAACACCATACAACACTTTAATCGCTTCCCACATATAGCTGCCATTGCAAGCAGGCACGTAGCTACTATAAGGCCCTGATAGTCCGGGCCTGTAGAGTATCCCAGTAAATAAACACCATACAACACTTTAATCGCTTCCCACATATAGCTGCCATTGCAAGCAGGCACGTAACTACTATAAGGCCCTGATAGTCCGGGCCTGTAGAGTATCCCAGTAAATAAACACCATACAACACTTTAATCGCTTCCCACATATAGCTGCCATTGCAAGCAGGCACGTAACTACTATAAGGCCCTGATAGTCCGGGCCTGTAGAGTATCCCAGTAAATAAACACCATACAACACTTTAATCGCTTCCCACATATAGCTGCCATTGCAAGCAGGCACGTACTACTATAAGGCCCTGATAGTCCGGGCCTGTAGAGTATCCCAGTAAATAAACACCATACAACACTTTAATCGCTTCCCACATATAGCTGCCATTGCAAGCAGGCACGTAACTACTATAAGGCCCTGATAGTCCGGGCCTGTAGAGTATCCCAGTAAATAAACACCATACAACACTTTAATCGCTTCCCACATATAGCTGCCATTGCAAGCAGGCACGTAACTACTATAAGGCCCTGATAGTCCGGGCCTGTAGAGTATCCCAGTAAATAAACACCATACAACACTTTAATCGCTTCCCACATATAGCTGCCATTGCAAGCAGGCACGTAACTACTATAAGGCCCTGATAGTCCGGGCCTGTAGAGTATCCCAGTAAATAAACACCATACAACACTTTAATCGCTTCCCACATATAGCTGCCATTGCAAGCAGGCACGTAACTACTATAAGGCCCTGATAGTCCGGGCCTGTAGAGTATCCCAGTAAATAAACACCATACAACACTTTAATCGCTTCCACATATAGCTGCCATTGCAAGCAGGCACGTACTACTATAAGGCCCTGATAGTCCGGGCCTGTAGAGTATCCCATAAAAAACACCATACAACACTTTAATCGCTTCCCACATATAGCTGCCATTGCAAGCAGGCACGTAACTACTATAAGGCCCTGATAGTCCGGGCCTGTAGAGTATCCCAGTAAATAAACACCATACAACACTTTAATCGCTTCCCACATATAGCTGCCATTGCAAGCAGGCACGTAACTACTATAAGGCCCTGATAGTCCGGGCCTGTAGAGTATCCCAGTAAATAAACACCATACAACACTTTAATCGCTTCCCACATATAGCTGCCATTGCAAGCAGGCACGTAGCTACTATAAGGCCCTGATAGTCCGGGCCTGTAGAGTATCCCAGTAAATAAACACCATACAACACTTTAATCGCTTCCCACATATAGCTGCCATTGCAAGCAGGCACGTAACTACTATAAGGCCCTGATAGTCCGGGCCTGTAGAGTATCCCAGTAAATAAACACCATACAACACTTTAATCGCTTCCCACATATAGCTGCCATTGCAAGCAGGCACGTACTACTATAAGGCCCTGATAGTCCGGGCCTGTAGAGTATCCCAGTAAATAAACACCATACAACACTTTAATCGCTTCCCACATATAGCTGCCATTGCAAGCAGGCACGTAACTACTATAAGGCCCTGATAGTCCGGGCCTGTAGAGTATCCCAGTAAATAAACACCATACAACACTTTAATCGCTTCCCACATATAGCTGCCATTGCAAGCAGGCACGTACTACTATAAGGCCCTGATAGTCCGGGCCTGTAGAGTATCCCAGTAAATAAACACCATACAACACTTTAATCGCTTCCCACATATAGCTGCCATTGCAAGCAGGCACGTAACTACTATAAGGCCCTGATAGTCCGGGCCTGTAGAGTATCCCAGTAAATAAACACCATACAACACTTTAATCGCTTCCCACATATAGCTGCCATTGCAAGCAGGCACGTAACTACTATAAGGCCCTGATAGTCCGGGCCTGTAGAGTATCCCAGTAAATAAACACCATACAACACTTTAATCGCTTCCCACATATAGCTGCCATTGCAAGCAGGCACGTAACTACTATAAGGCCCTGATAGTCCGGGCCTGTAGAGTATCCCAGTAAATAAACACCATACAACACTTTAATCGCTTCCCACATATAGCTGCCATTGCAAGCAGGCACGTAACTACTATAAGGCCCTGATAGTCCGGGCCTGTAGAGTATCCCAGTAAATAAACACCATACAACACTTTAATCGCTTCCCACATATAGCTGCCATTGCAAGCAGGCACGTACTACTATAAGGCCCTGATAGTCCGGCCTGTAGAGTATCCCAGTAAATAAACACCATACAACACTTTAATCGCTTCCCACATATAGCTGCCATTGCAAGCAGGCACGTAACTACTATAAGGCCCTGATAGTCCGGGCCTGTAGAGTATCCCAGTAAATAAACACCATACAACACTTTAATCGCTTCCCACATATAGCTGCCATTGCAAGCAGGCACGTAACTACTATAAGGCCCTGATAGTCCGGCCTGTAGAGTATCCCAGTAAATAAACACCATACAACACTTTAATCGCTTCCCACATATAGCTGCCATTGCAAGCAGGCACGTAGCTACTATAAGGCCCCGATAGTCCGGGCCTGTAGAGTATCCCAGTAAATAAACACCATACAACACTTTAATCGCTTCCCACATATAGCTGCCATTGCAAGCAGGCACGTAACTACTATAAGGCCCAGATAGTCCGGGCCTGTAGAGTATCCCAGTAAATAAACACCATACAACACTTAATCGCTTCCCACATATAGCTGCCATTGCAAGCAGGCACGTAACTACTATAAGGCCCTGATAGTCCGGGCCTGTAGAGTATCCCAGTAAATAAACACCATACAACACTTTAATCGCTTCCCACATATAGCTGCCATTGCAAGCAGGCACGTAACTACTATAAGGCCCTGATAGTCCGGGCCTGTAGAGTATCCCAGTAAATAAACACCATACAACACTTTAATCGCTTCCCACATATAGCTGCCATTGCAAGCAGGCACGTAACTACTATAAGGCCCTGATAGTCCGGGCCTGTAGAGTATCCCAGTAAATAAACACCATACAACACTTTAATCGCTTCCCACATATAGCTGCCATTGCAAGCAGGCACGTAACTACTATAAGGCCCTGATAGTCCGGGCCTGTAGAGTATCCCAGTAAATAAACACCATACAACACTTTAATCGCTT
>CM026390.1:9251195-9344699 GCA_014843695.1 Archivesica marissinica | reverse complement strand
ATCCCAGTAAATAAACACCATACAACACTTTAATCGCTTCCCACATATAGCTGCCATTGCAAGCAGGCACGTAACTACTATAAGGCCCCGATAGTCCGGGCCTGTAGAGTATCCCAGTAAATAAACACCATACAACACTTTAATCGCTTCCCACATATAGCTGCCATTGCAAGCAGGCACGTAGCTACTATAAGGCCCCGATAGTCCGGGCCTGTAGAGTATCCCAGTAAATAAACACCATACAACACTTTAATCGCTTCCCACATATAGCTGCCATTGCAAGCAGGCACGTAACTACTATAAGGCCCTGATAGTCCGGGCCTGTAGAGTATCCCAGTAAATAAACACCATACAACACTTTAATCGCTTCCCACATATAGCTGCCATTGCAAGCAGGCACGTAACTACTATAAGGCCCTGATAGTCCGGGCCTGTAGAGTATCCCAGTAAATAAACACCATACAACACTTTAATCGCTTCCCACATATAGCTGCCATTGCAAGCAGGCACGTAACTACTATAAGGCCCTGATAGTCCGGGCCTGTAGAGTATCCCAGTAAATAAACACCATACAACACTTTAATCGCTTCCCACATATAGCTGCCATTGCAAGCAGGCACGTAACTACTATAAGGCCCTGATAGTCCGGGCCTGTAGAGTATCCCAGTAAATAAACACCATACAACACTTTAATCGCTTCCCACATATAGCTGCCATTGCAAGCAGGCACGTAACTACTATAAGGCCCTGATAGTCCGGGCCTGTAGAGTATCCCAGTAAATAAACACCATACAACACTTTAATCGCTTCCCACATATAGCTGCCATTGCAAGCAGGCACGTAACTACTATAAGGCCCTGATAGTCCGGGCCTGTAGAGTATCCCAGTAAATAAACACCATACAACACTTTAATCGCTTCCCACATATAGCTGCCATTGCAAGCAGGCACGTAACTACTATAAGGCCCTGATAGTCCGGGCCTGTAGAGTATCCCAGTAAATAAACACCATACAACACTTTAATCGCTTCCCACATATAGCTGCCATTGCAAGCAGGCACGTAACTACTATAAGGCCCTGATAGTCCGGGCCTGTAGAGTATCCCAGTAAATAAACACCATACAACACTTTAATCGCTTCCCACATATAGCTGCCATTGCAAGCAGGCACGTAGCTACTATAAGGCCCTGATAGTCCGGGCCTGTAGAGTATCCCAGTAAATAAACACCATACAACACTTTAATCGCTTCCCACATATAGCTGCCATTGCAAGCAGGCACGTAACTACTATAAGGCCCTGATAGTCCGGGCCTGTAGAGTATCCCAGTAAATAAACACCATACAACACTTTAATCGCTTCCCACATATAGCTGCCATTGCAAGCAGGCACGTAACTACTATAAGGCCCTGATAGTCCGGGCCTGTAGAGTATCCCAGTAAATAATAAATCTTGAAACTCTTGTCAACTTTCTGTCATATACATTCCGCACAACATAAAAAGTCAAACTCATATCTCTGAAAATATCGAAATTTTAACATTGAAGATGTAAATTTAAATGCGTCACAGAGTGCACCATTGATGATTCAAAAATATTCCTGGGAGCATGATTCCAAAGCCCTCTAGCAGAACAGCATCCATTGGTGCTCAATTTATTAGTCTGGCCTACAAATTCAAAATTGCTAGCTAAGCCCCTGACTACTCCCATATATATATTGATTATAGAGAGGATGTAGTACAGTGTGTATATTGCCTATGTACAGTATGGATATAAAATGAGTAATTGGCATAGTGTGGAGTAATCCCCTATTGTGGAGTAAAGGGTTAAAATAAACCTTCGGAATATCAAAGTGAGAAATCCCTATATAAACGTAATACATTATTGTAAATTGATATCCCCCTCGAAACTGGAGCTGGTCGTATAAATTTGGGATTTTTAGCCAATTAAAGGGCAATAACTATAGCATTACTTGGTCGATCCCCACGAAAAGTACACATGCACCACCATACCATGGAGATACATATTTATTTTAAGTTTGGTAACATTTCACAGATTGGTTACCAAGAACAGGCTCCGGATGTACACACGGACGGACACAGCCATATCCCTCGCTGTAATGTTGGGAGATGAATCATTTGTTTGTATTGGGAGTTGGCACCACAGCTGAGGTTATATGGGCAATTTGTTTGTATTGGGATTTGGCACCACAGCTGAGGTTATATGGGCAATTTGTTTGTATTGGGAGTTGGCACCACAGCTGAGGTTATATGGGCAATTTGTTTGTATTGGGAGTTGGCACCACAGCTGAGGTTATATGGGCAATTTGTTTGTATTGGGAGTTGGCACCACAGCTGAGGTTATATGGGCAATTTGTTAACACCACACAACAAAACCCACAGCTGAGGTTATATGGGCAATTTGTTTGTATTGGGATTTGGCACCACAGCTGAGGTTGTATGGGCAATTTGTTTGTATTGGGAGTTGGCACCACAGCTGAGGTTGTATGGGCAATGTGTTTGTATTGGGAGTTGGCACCACAGCTGAGGTTGTATGGGCAATGTGTTTGTATTGGGAGTTGGCACCACAACTGAGGTTGTATGGGCAATGTGTTTGTATTGGGAGTTGGCACCACAGCTGAGGTTGTATGGGCAATTTCAAGATTTACTGTAGTCGAGGTGAGAAATCCCCCCAACGTGGCCGAAGGCCTGAGTGATATATTTCTACGCATAAGAACGACAAACGAGGGTTATTCTGCGATATACCACGGTTGGTACTTATTATTTTGATTCTAACACGACTTACTTCTAATAATTTTAGACGAGAAAGGATTATTTTCTTCAAACACGGTGCTACTCCGCTGCATTTGGCTTTCGAAATTTCCTCCCGCGTATGGGGTGATGATGTTATTGTTTATGGAAAATATCAATCTAGTGCATAAATGAACAAAAGTTGTAACTGATCAATAATTTTATTTATTTTGTCAAATAAAACTGTACAGAATAGTAACTGAAACGTTAGAGAGACGCGAGATTATCTGATTCTAAAAATAGCTCACTTCCGCGAATTCCCACGGTTGTATTTACTAACATCACGTGACTTTCATTCATAAAACTTTACACGCATTGTATAAATGGAATAGCCAAATCACGGTGCGTGCGCAGCATAGTTCAAGGTAGGTATATCGCAGAATAACCCGAGGTAGATTTTACTCTACAAGTATGTATGTTATTAGCTGGGTCGTGTTAGAATAATTAATAATGCTAGATCTAGTAAGCAGTAGATGTATAATGTTGTTATACTTATTTTTATTGAACTATTCAGGTTTAATTTCTACTCGCACAATTTTGCAAGTACCCAGAAATTCAACTCATTCAACATTTTTCGATTTTCACTTGCAAAGTGCGAATGCTAAATTCGAGCCCTGAATTTATCCACAAATGAACCTTTAAAGCTAATAGTTTGTTTTGTCCGTTTTTTGGGATTTAAAGTGGCTCCAACAGGCTATATGGTGACTCTCCGGCTGTTGTTGGTGGAGGAGGACCAGGGATGCCCCTCCTAGCAGTATTACAGGCACGGGCAGACACACAGGTAGAACCACCAAATAACTGCAAGCCAGCTCAATAGATTTCTCACTTGATAAGAATTTGACACCCACAGTGGAACTTGAACCTACAGCAGTGAGGGACAAGTGATTTGATGTCACCAACCGTAACTACTCGGCCACCTTTAAAGCCAACAGAAGAGAAAATCTTACGAGCTGTTCCTCCAAATACATGAATTTCCTTCGGTCCAATGTGAACCAGCGTCGTTTGTATGGCTCGTTATTTGGACCTTTCTTCCATAAATACCCTTCACACAGGTAATCAGTGGTCAAGTCATTACACAACTGTAATATAATTATAGTACTCAAGTTTAACCTCCAAAATACCTCATCTAACTATCAACATCTCGTCACAGATTCAGTTTAATCATATTTTATTTCATGTACAAAACAAATGAACAAACGTTTTGAAGAGGTCTATTTTTAGAATACATAACTCTACTAGATAAGATTCACAATCACTGGGACATTTAACAGAAGCCATTTTGATGATCGATGACATCTCCAATTACCAATTGATAACTTGCCAGTGATCCGATTGTTTCTTTTCTGGTGTTAACAATTTTCTTTTATTTACGAAAATAATCAATTATTTATTCATAATTGCTTTCCATGCACTTTTAATTTTTGGAAGTCGACGAGTTTTGGTAAATTTTAAAGCTACGCCAGTTTTTGCTCTACAATTGTCAAACAGCCGCTGAGGCTATATTCGGTTAATTATCCCTGGGCAATTATCATGGACGAGAATGAACAACAATTTGTCCCACACAGGTGTAAATGTATACTCTTAGTACTTTTATTTTGCAGTTTTATATTTTGTTGTTATTAAGTTGGAATTATCTTGAACCAATTTTCTATTGTAAATAACTCTAATTTAAACTTTATTTATTTTACAATGATTGCGAAACAAGCTTTAACACCTTATATTAATCACTCTTGTTGGCGCAGATGTGAGCGTAAATCTGGTCATTCATGTGGGAGGAAACCGGAGTACACGGAGAAAACCCACCTGTCCGATCTGGTGACCACCGTACCATCTCACATACTTCCCGGTCTGAGGATCGAACCCGGGTTGCATTGGTGAGAAGCGAGTGTGCTAACCAAGCTCTAATTGTGAAAGGCAGCATGAGCGCTAGTGCCCATTGGCTTGTAAAGTGTGAATTTGACTTTGAACAGACATTCGGCAGTTGAAATTGTGACAAGCAGAAGCAGCAGGGCAAAAGCTACAGCAAGATAACCTACCTCGTCCTCATCTCTGTCAGGAAAAGCTAGTCGCCGACGTTCCAACTTCGCACACCGTATTGCTGTATACCAGTCTACCGCCTCCTACAAAACCAATGAATATCAATTGATATTACTTGCAGAAATCATGAAGAATGGGCCACAGGTGAAACCGTGAAATTCATCAACTGTGATAACTGCCTCCTCCACAGAAAACGATCCAAAAAGTCATAAACAATCAGTCCAGAAAAATGGTGAAAAGGCAAAGAAATCCCTCAAATACATTTTTCTAACAAACCTAAATTGGTAAATATAATCTCTCGATAAGGTGTATGTTCACACCTGTTTCCACTCTAAGATCGCTTTGCGACATGCTTGACTGATCCTTGTTAATTGCCCTATTGTCCAATCATCCAAAAGCCATACATGTGTGTGTCCCTATTGTCTGATAATCCCAAAGCCGTGTGTGTGTGCGTGCTTGATGAGTTGATGCCATAGGCAGCCGATTGCATAGATAGATACACCCATGCACCTGACATATATACATGTACGCAGTCAACACATACCCTATTCAACTCGGCCCTCGGCCTCGTCTTACGCCGTAGTACCCCTGGCCATTGTACGCAGCAATTTGTGATTTTAATGAATGACCCGCACTTCACTGTTCAAATATCAACACACTTTACAATAAAAGCCTTGTTTTAAACATGACAAAAAAACCACCGGTTGTACTATAAAAATATGTACAATAATAATTTAATAAATTTCTGTACTGCTGTTGTTGTTGTTGTCATTGTCGTTGTTGTTGTTGTCATTGTTGTTGTCATTGTCGTTGTCGTTGTTGCTGTTGTTGTTGTCATTGTCGTTGTTGTTGTCATTGTTGTTGATTTACAATAGACACGTGAGCGACATGCAATGTATTATTTTTTTACCTTGGAATCATCACAGTAGAGGTAGAGGTTTCTGGTTGCACCATTCTTAATAAACGAAGCCTGGAAACCGTTGGGGTTGCCGATCTTGTCTGGTACAAATACAACATTTACATCTTCTAATGGGATCCTGTCCTTCTGACCATTTGGCTAAATACGACAGAATATAATACTCTCAATTGCATATGTGATGTGTCATTTAATTTTACAAATACATTACAACCTTACATTTAATTTTACAAATACATGTACATTAAAACAATTACATTTAATTTGGCAAATGCACATACAGCAATTACAATTAATCTTACAAATGCACAGCCATTACAATTAATCTTACAAATGCACAGCCATTACAATTAATCTTACAAATGCACAACCATTACAATTAACCTTACAAATGCACAGCCATTACAATTAATCTTACAAATGCACAGCCATTACAATTAATCTTACAAATGCACAGCCATTACAATTAATCTTACAAATGCACAGCCATTACAATTAATCTTACAAATGCACAGCCATTACAATTAACCTTACAAATGCACAGCCATTACAATTAATCTTACAAATGCACAGCCATTACAATTAATCTTACAAATGCACAGCCATTACAATTAATCTTACAAATGCACAGCCATTACAATTAATCTTACAAATGCACAGCCATTACAATTAATCTTACAAATGCACAGCCATTACAATTAATCTTACAAATGCACAGCATTACAATTAATCTTACAAATGCACAGCCATTACAATTAATCTTACAAATGCACAGCCATTACAATTAATCTTACAAATGCACAGCCATTACAATTAATCTTACAAATGCACAGCCATTACAATTAATCTTACAAATGCACAGCCATTACAATTAATCTTACAAATGCACAGCCATTACAATTAATCTTACAAATGCACAGCCATTACAATTAATCTTACAAATGCACAGCCATTACAATTAATCTTACAAATGCACAGCCATTACAATTAATCTTACAAATGCACAGCCATTACAATTAATCTTACAAATGCACAGCCATTACAATTAATCTTACAAATGCACAACCATTACAATTAACCTTACAAATGCACAGCCATTACAATTAATCTTACAAATGCACAGCCATTACAATTAATCTTACAAATGCACAGCCATTACAATTAATCTTACAAATGCACAGCCATTACAATTAATCTTACAAATGCACAGCCATTACAATTAACCTTACAAATGCACAGCCATTACAATTAATCTTACAAATGCACAGCCATTACAATTAATCTTACAAATGCACAGCCATTACAATTAATCTTACAAATGCACAGCCATTACAATTAATCTTACAAATGCACAGCCATTACAATTAATCTTACAAATGCACAGCCATTACAATTAATCTTACAAATGCACAGCCATTACAATTAATCTTACAAATGCACAGCCATTACAATTAATCTTACAAATGCACAGCCATTACAATTAATCTTACAAATGCACAGCCATTACAATTAACCTTACAAATGCACAGCCATTACAATTAATCTTACAAATGCACAGCCATTACAATTAACCTTACAAATGCACAGCCATTACAATTAATCTTACAAATGCACAGCCATTACAATTAATCTTACAAATGCACAGCCATTACAATTAATCTTACAAATGCACAGCCATTACAATTAATCTTACAAATGCACAACCATTACAATTAACCTTACAAATGCACAGCCATTACAATTAATCTTACAAATGCACAGCCATTACAATTAATCTTACAAATGCACAGCCATTACAATTAATCTTACAAATGCACAGCCATTACAATTAACCTTACAAATGCACAACCATTACAATTAACCTTACAAATGCACAACCATTACAATTAACCTTACAAATGCACAACCATTACAATTAATCTTACAAATGCACAGCCATTACAATTAATCTTACAAATGCACAGCCATTACAATTAATCTTACAAATGCACAGCCATTACAATTAATCTTACAAATGCACAGCCATTACAATTAATTGAGGGATACTCATCCCTGTTCCTATTATGACCCCATGATTTATTGATGAAAAAATAATTATACAACACTAAAAATCTAAATTATAATGGCCTAAAACAAATATGCGTTCATAGGACATGCCTGCTCGCACTTAATGCAACCTTAGACACTGGCTTCACCTGTCTGCTTCATGATTTCGGTTTTGCAGGAGAGCTACATGAATCTAACGGAAATATAATTCCAAATAATCACGCTATTGGTTGCTATTATTTCCAGGTGTTCTTATTATTCTTTATGGTGTGGCATCAAATTAACTTTTAAAAATATACGCGATGTTCTACAGTAAAAAACTATAATTTCCACATATGCGTTTGTGTTTATAGTCGCAACAACAGCTTAGGTGATATGGTGAGTGGTGACTACATCTATTATTGGTGGAGGAAGATCCCGGGTGCACCAACAGCTTAGGTGATATGGTGACTACATCTATTATTGGTGGAGGAAGACCCCGGGTGCACCAACAGCTTAGGTGATATAGTGACTACATCTATTATTGGTGGAGGAAGACCCCGGGTGCACCAACAGCTTAGGTGATATAGTGACTACATCTATTATTGGTGTAGGAAGACCCCGGGTGCACCAACAGCTTAGGTGATATGGTGACCACATCTATTATTGGTGTAGGAAGACCCCGGGTGCACCAACAGCTTAGGTGATATGGTGACCACATCTATTATTGGTGTAGGAAGACCCCGGGTGCACCAACAGCTTAGGTGATATGGTGACCACATCTATTATTGGTGGAGGAAGACCCCGGGTGCACCAACAGCTTAGGTGATGGTGACCACATCTATTATTGGTGTAGGAAGACCCCGGGTGCACCAACAGCTTAGGTGATATGGTGACCACATCTATTATTGGTGGAGGAAGACCCCGGGTGCACCAACAGCTTAGGTGAGTGGTGACTACATCTATTATTGGTGTAGGAAGACCCCGGGTGCACCAACAGCTTAGGTGATATGGTGACCACATCTATTATTGTGGAGGAAGACCCCGGTGCACCAACAGCTTAGGTGAGTGGTGACTACATCTATTATTGGTGGAGGAAGACCCCGGGTGCACCAACAGCTTAGGTGAGTGGTGACTACATCTTTATTGGTGGAGGAAGACCCCGGTGCACCAACAGCTTAGGTGAGTGGTGACTACATCTATTATTGGTGGAGGAAGACCCCGGGTGCACCAACAGCTTAGGTGAGTGGTGACTACATCTATTATTGGTGGAGGAAGACCCCGGGTGCACCAACAGCTTAGGTGATATGGTGAGTGGTGACTACATCTATTATGGTGGAGGAAGACCCCGGGTGCACCAACAGCTTAGGTGATATGGTGAGTGGTGACTACATCTATTATTGGTGGAGGAAGACCCCGGGTGCACCAACAGCTTAGGTGATATGGTGAGTGGTGACTACATCTATTATTGGTGCAGGAAGACCCCGGGTGCACCAACAGCTTAGGTGATATGGTGAGTGGTGACTACATCTATTATTGGTGGAGGAAGACCCCGGGTGCCCTTTGAGAAGCACCGACCTTCTACAAGCCAGCTGGAGAGCTAACTTCCTCACATGAAATAATGAGACACCCCAAATTGGATTCGAACCTACAGCAGTGTGGGGCAAGTGATTTGAGATCAACGACCTTAATAACTCGGCCACGGAGGCCCTCAATTTCCACATATCGATAGCGACGTACCTACAAAATGGCTACTTTTCAGGAGAAGCAAAGAACTGGTTTTTTCGTGGAATTAAATTGCACAGTTCAAAACTGAGTAATTTTCACCAAAAACCTGATAATGGAAACAATCGTACAGATTTTTAAAAATGTCGCCATCAATATAGATGTTATTATGCATGATAAATTCACACTGAAGGGTCTGATTTGTCGTGATGTAAGAGTATAGCATTGGTCCAGTTCACAGGGGTGACCGGTCGTAAAAATAACCAACTATTCATGGAGACAGAAAAACATGTATCTGTAAACACACACACAATTTTCAAAAGTGACGTACCCGACGTACATCTAAAACAGTGACATACCCGACGTACATCTAAAAAAGTTTGTATGATTATTTCTGTATAATTTCTTATGGCAAAATTGTGACGATCAACTTATTACTGGTATCTATGAATAATAAAGCAACATCGTTTTGCAGATATATGTCTTTTAGGGCCTTTGTCATTTTGGACAACTCACGTTCACCAAATCTTGCCCTTGTGATCGGATAAAACCGTATCCCGACTACACTGTAGCATAAAACCAAGATATTTAACAATTCGAGAATGACAGTACAAGGTCTTAGCGAATTTGCAAGTTAGTACATTTTCAAATGAGACCAACTTTGCACAGTCAACTAAGCTGAAAGAGATCTATATCGAATACCATTTCCCGATCTTTGATATTAGAAACTGTTTATGTAAAGCGACAAAATGTACATGGGGGAGCCCGGGTCACTCACCATGTTTATGTTATATCAGTGACACAGCTACCTCGGATGCTACGTCATATCGAGGGGGCGGCACCAAACACTGCACAGCACGGCCAGACTGTAGCAATTCATTTATAAATGCCAAAGAACAACACTGACTTATGAATCAAACAGCTGTGATGGGAAAATGTAAAGAGAGAATCCTACCCCTTCTTTGTTGAAATACTGCATACAGTTATCCTTGGAATTGATAATAAATCTTCTTGTGTTGTATCTTCTTTTCTTTTTTCCTTTTTTCATCAGGTTGCCTTCCTTTGTGTTAGAGCTGTATGGTAATTGTTTATCCGCGTAAACAAATTCTTTACGTTCGTATTTGGCACGAATAAATTGAGATCTTAATACCCTGAAAACAACAGAAATATAATTACTGCATGTATTAGTAGAACGCGATAACTGTGGCCTTTATTTACCAATACTGGATTAACCCATAACAATGAAATAGGGAATTGGGATGGACGTGGTATACGATTTATATCTAATATCGCAAATTTGAATCAAGTAGCTACGTGGTCTAGTGGATAAAACATATGCTTTGTAATATTGCTTTCCTGGATCGAATCCTGGACGTTGCGTCATTTTTTATTTTTGACAACCAGATTTCTTTACCTGGAGAAGGAATACACAAGTAAATATATTTGTAACATGATTTTCTCGTGCACTAATACCAAGTATATTTGAAATTGGTGTCATATTAGATTACATATAGAATCTAGTAACATCGTAAAGATTAAAATGAATAAAGAAAATTCTTGCAATGAGAATGAAACGAAAACATAGACAGAGGAGCGATTTCGTAAGACCGATATTGCAGTGGAACAAGCTTGTGAGCGGTTCATTATTGAGGTCAGTGATGAGGAGGAAACGGACACCGCAAGTGAGCAGGATGACTACTCAGACACGGACAGTGCATTTTTGATGAACATTTGTATAATTTTGTCATGACATGTACACATAAATAAAAAAGAAAAAAGAGAAATATATCTAAATAAATACAAAAAAACAACAACAAAAAAACGTTATTGGAAAAGTGGTTCGAACCTACACCACACAAAGACAATAATATTGCAAGCCGGATAAACTATCCACTAGACCACGAATCGGTTACAAAATAAATCAACGCATTTGAATTTAAGAATACGAAAATATACAAATTAACGCCAATTATCGGATAATATTCCTGATTTACCTGTATTTGGATTACACCAGATACCGTTAAAATAAAATTATTCCGATCCATTAATACAGCTTCCGCTGTGTGTTTTACGTTTATTTATCGTCGCTACCGGTTACCCACATTAGCGACGCCTACTATAGAGATTATTTATTTTAGATTTTTGGAGGATAGTCCAATCCAGAAGTCTCCTCTGGTTCTTTTATGTGCACAGTGTACAGCATCGACACGAGACCTCGGTTTAATGTCCCATCTGAAAGACTGTTAATTTTATTAGGGTCAGACAGGGGGGTTTGAACCTGCGATCCCTGGATTATCAGTCCACTGGACTATAGATCCGTCCAGGCGTTTCATATAAATATTACTTCTGGTATATTAATCAATACAACAAAGTTGGGTGAAAATTAAACAATGTGGCTAAGTTTTCTTGCTCAAAGAATTACTTTCTACATTGTATGTCTGTCTGGAACAGGTCTCAATCTAGGTCAGAATGTTTGGGAGAAGTGAGAAAGCTTGAGATCGTGTCCTTAAATGGTGTTATTTAATCAATTTCAACAACATATTGTTAAAATGCACAGTATGACCATTAAATACAACATTTGAATAGAAGGAGTGCTTTATAATGGGCAAGTGTATCTTAGTGGCCAAACTTTTGTATGAAAATTAAAATATATTTAGGTAAAAATGAGGATCCCCAGAGGTCCCTAGGGCGACTATTTCGCCCACATATCCCTCTAAACTGATCCCTGCAGGATATTGATCTTGCATCCTGAAATTTCATCATAAGTCTGATTTTCAAACAGAATATGATTTTAAAATGGCTTCCAATAAAAAGCTCTAGTGATACCAACTGCCCTATAGGAGTTTGATTTATAAAATGAGGAGGCGGCAAGCATGCCCATTAAAGCCTGCTGTATGGATTAACCATTGACTGGTTGACTGTTACAAAGTTTGACTAGCGAATTGTTGGGCGATTTTGAATGGAACTACTGCTAGAACATTATGAACTATCGTGGGTGGTGTCTTCTCTTGTGAGCCCTGTCCGATTAGTGCAGTGATTAGCGCGCTCGCTTCTCAGAGTTCGATCCTTGGACCGGGTAGTATGTCAGATGGTACGGTGGTTGCCAGATCGGACAGGTGTGTTTTCTCTGGGTACTCCGGTTTCCTCCCACACTAAAGACCACATATACGCTTTCATCTGTGCCAATGAGAGTGATTAATTAAGTTGTTAAAACTTGCTTCGCAACCGTTGTAAAATAAATAAAGTTTAAACTAAACTTCTCTTGTGGAAGGAGTGTGCTACATGTAGTTCCACCAGATACCGTAACAGGGGGCCCATCTTTGTTGTAGAAGGTAGATGTTCTATCTAAATGTCCATCTATTCGTTTAACCGTAAACAGTGTTTCCAAATATCTGATCTGGCTCTAATGTTTACAAGTAATCCAGACAACTCCATTTTGAACGTCGCACACTATTCAGAACTACACAAGCAATCAGGTACTAAATTACTTGATTTAAAGTTAATCGTTTAAAACATATAATATATGTATAGAATTTCAGTACTGTGCCAGTTGTATGGCAATATATTGATGCACCGGTATACTGCACCAGCCCTAGTAATACACTGGTATACTTGACACACAATACCTTGAATTTTGTATTAATCTTCATATTGGTAATTATGGTAAATAGTTCTTACTCTTACATCGCATTTTGTCGGTCGTATGTAATACTTCGGTAAATAGTTCTTACTCTTACATTACATTTTGTCAGTCGTTTGTAATACTTCGGTAAATGGTACTTACTCTACATTACATTTTGTCGGTCGTATGTAATACTTCGGTAAATGGTACTTACTCTACATTACATTTTGTCGGTCGTATGTAATACTTCGGTAAATGGTACTTACTCTACATTACATTTTGTCGGTCGTATGTAATACTTCGGTAAATGGTACTTACTCTACATTACATTTTGTCGGTCGTATGTAATACTTCGGTAAATGGTACTTACTCTACATTACATTTTGTCGGTCGTATGTAATACTTCGGTAAATGGTACTTACTCTACATTACATTTTGTCGGTCGTATGTAATACTTCGGTAAATGGTACTTACTCTACATTACATTTTGTCGGTCGTATGTAATACTTCGGTAAATGGTACTTACTCTTACATCGCATTTTGTCGGTCGTATGTAATACTTCGGTAAATGGTACTTACTCTACATTACATTTTGTCGGTCGTTTGTAATACTTCGGTAAATGCTGCTCATATTTCTGGTTCACCATGTCATTCCCCAACGCTGACATTTTCTGAATAAAACGGCAAGTTATGGATATACAATATTTTACAAAACCAAGAAGGTATAGAGGACCTAAACAAGAGAAGGCAATAAATAAGCAAGCGTGCTGTGTGTTGGGTAAAATTGGTGCTATTATCAACCCTTTCAACACCACAGACCTCTAAATAGGCTTACAAAATGTGTAGATCCAGATGAGCAGGCTAGTCACATCTGCACTTTTTGCCAGTAATATTACTATTTTTAGACAAAATTACCCATTTTGATAAATGAACTGGTCCAAATGTAATTTTCATATTCATTTATTGGTCTAAAAATATCATGCACCAGTCCATGTGAGTTACTTGGTGTTGAATGAGTTAAATATGATGCACCAGTCCACATCAGTTACTTGGTATTGAATGAGTTAAATATGATGCACCAGTCCATGTGAGTTACTTGGTGTTGAATGAGTTAAATATGATGCACCAGTCCACGTCAGTTACTTGGTATTGAATGAGTTAAATATGATGCACCAGTCCACGTCAGTTACTTGGTATTGAATGAGTTAAATATCATGCACCAGTCCATGTGAGTTACTTGGTGTTGAATGAGTTAAATATCATGCACCAGTCCATGTCAGTTACTTGGTGTTGAATGGGTTAATATCCTGCACCAGTCCATGTGAGTTACTTGGTGTTGAATGGGTTAAATATCCTGCACCAGTCCATGTCAGTTACTTGGTGTTGAATGGGTTAAATATCCTGCACCAGTCCATGTGAGTTACTTGGTGTTGAATGGGTTAAATATCATGCACCAGTCCATGTGAGTTACTTGGTGTTGAATGGGTTAAATATCCTGCACCAGTCCATGTGAGTTACTTGGTGTTGAATGGGTTAAAAATCATGCACCAGTCCATGTGAGTTACTTGGTGTTGAATGGGTTAAATATCCTGCACCAGTCCATGTGAGTTACTTAATGTTGAATGGGTTAAATATCCTGCACCAGTCCATGTGAGTTACTTGGTGTTGATTGGGTTAAATATCCTGCACCAGTCCATGTGAGTTACTTGGTGTTGAATGGGTTAAATATCCTGCACCAGTCCATGTGAGTTACTTGGTGTTGAATGGGTTAAATATCCTGCACCAGTCCATGTGAGTTACTTGGTGTTGAATGCACCAGTCCATGTGAGTTACTTGGTGTTGAATGGGTTAAATATCATGCACCAGTCCATGTGAGTTACTTGGTGTTGAATGAGTTAAATATCCTGCACCAGTCCATGTGAGTTACTTGGTGTTGAACGAGTTAAATATCATCCACCAGTCCATGTGAGTTACTTGGTGTTGAATGGGTTAAATATCATGCACCAGTCCATGTCAGTTACTTGGTGTTGAATGGGTTAAATATCCTGCACCAGTCCATGTGAGTTACTTGGTGTTGAATGAGTTAAATATCCTGCACCAGTCCATGTGAGTTACTTGGTGTTGAATTAGTTAAATATCCTGCACCAGTCCATGTGAGTTACTTGGTGTTGAATGAGTTAAATATCATGCACCAGTCCATGTGAGTTACTTGGTGTTGAATGCACCAGTCCATGTGAGTTACTTGGTGTTGAATGGGTTAAATATCCTGCACCAGTCCATGTGAGTTACTTGGTGTTGAATGAGTTAAATATCCTGCACCAGTCCATGTGAGTTACTTGGTGTTGAATGAGTTAAATATCATCCACCAGTCCATGTGAGTTACTTGGTGTTGAATGGGTTAAATATCATGCACCAGTCCATGTCAGTTACTTGGTGTTGAATGGGTTAAATATCCTGCACCAGTCCATGTGAGTTACTTGGTGTTGAATGAGTTAAATATCCACCAGTCCATGTGAGTTACTTGGTGTTGAATGGGTTAAATATCCTGCACCAGTCCATGTGTGTTACTTGGTGTTGAATGGGTTAAATATCATGCACCAGTCCATGTCAGTTACTTGGTGTTGAATGAGTTAAATATCATGCACCAGTCCATGTGAGTTACTTGGTGTTGAATGAGTGACCCTATTGTTTCTACTGACTAGAGTTGGCACCATTCTTACCATTGGTTCATGAGAAAATATTGATTGATGTTAAAGCTTTTCGGTCAGGTTGACCTAATCTTTACCGGTAATACCCTGCACCATATTTGAACAACTTTGGTAGAGGTCATTCAGGGTTCATTCTAGGTCAGAATGTTTGGGAGAAGTGAGAAAGCGCAGGTCAGAATGTTTGGGAGAAGTGAGAAAGCGCAGGTCAGAATGTTTGTGAGAAGTGAGAAAGCGCGCGATCGCGTCCTTAAATATAGTTATTTAAGACATATCCACAAACTATGATTAAAATGTACAGTATGACCATTAAATACATCATTTGAATAGAAAGAGTGCTTTATAATGAGCCAGTATATCTTACTGGACAAAAATGTGTATGAAAATTGTAATTTTTTTTTTTAAATTTAAAGAGAAATATGGCCCCCAGAGGGCGAAGTCAGGGTCCCTATGGCGACTATTTTGTCCACCACTACCTCTAGAACGATCCCTGGTCATTGCAAAGATTCTGCTGAACTTTGACAACATTATTACACCAGTTCATCAGGAGTATGCTTAATAGTTTTCCATTAGCAACATTACCGTGTTCTGTGTGTGTTTTATGTTTATTTATCGTCGCTACCGGTTGCCCATATGAGAGACGCCTCCTGCAGAGATTAGTCATTTTAGATTTTTGGAGGATAGTGCAATGATACAGACAGCGACCCATTCCAGAGTCACCTCTGGTTCTTTTACGTGCACGGTATACAGCACCGACACAAGACCTTGGGTTTGAAGTCCCATGTGAAAGACAGTTAATTTTATTAGGGTCAGACAAACCCACAATTTCTGGATTACGTTTACCTTGTTTTAGTTCCATAACCTCATTTATGTTGTGATAGCGCAGTGGTAGCGAGTTCGCTTCATGTGTGAAAGGCCCAGAGGCCATCACAATTGTGCCCTTAGGAAAGCAGGGTACTTGCTTGGTCGGTCACCAATTGCGACAAAATAATGGCACTAAATTTTGTGAATTGGCAAAAATATTTGGCGCAACTTTTTTTTTTGTATGTTTTTCTTTCAAATACATGGCTTCAAATATTTATTTTAATCTTATGGGAGGGCAAACTGTAAGCAGCTTATTGACGACATATAATGATATATACAAAATAAGTGCTGCCGCTTGCTAATGCTCCGTTGCACTTATTTTGCATACTGGTATAACCGTATATAATTATATGATCAATAACCTATACTTGTAGGCAAGTCACTATGGCAACAATATGTCAATCAATTACTCAAGTAGCCAATCACGGTAAAGATTATGGAAAAATTCTCCGAAAGACATAGCAAACTGGAGTTAAAATCACACTATTATTCATAGCAAAGCCAAATTTGTGCGAATTGAATATATGAATATATTTATTAAGACCTGTTTTGAATTGGAATATATGGAAAACAAATTAAATACATATATTTACATTGCTATTGCATTTCCAGTCCTTCAATGAATGTATGTGCCTGCCCTGATTGCATACAATTTCGTATGAGGGTTTCCAACTAATGATATGCAGCTGGCATGCGCGCTCGATGTTACGGGCATGCGCATTCACAGTGTTAGGCAACGTTCATCGCGTGAAAAGGCGTGTCTTACAATTTACGCTGTTCCAAGGATGATCTAGTTATCCGGTCCCCGCCACACAGTAAGTCGCAAATTGAACTAAATACCTTTTTAATTGGAAAGTGTGGTAATTTTGTTCTTTGTCTCATTGAAAATAATAATTAGTGTAAATATAAGTAATGAATCTCAGGTTAATAGTTTCCATCTAGGTATGAACTACATTGGACGTGCTTAAACCACGCCCAATAGTTCATGTCCCAACAGCGTCTTGGGTGACGTAGTAATTCCATTCTGGCAATTGTTGAAGACTTTTGTAAATCTACAAACTGCCTCATTTTGCCCAAAATATTGTGATATTAATACGCAAGATCTAAGTCTTGCCCAATACAAACTGATTGGAAATCGTCCCCTAACAACCCCTTATTTGTAGAAATCATCAATAGTATCCTACCAGAACTTGGTCATCATCCCAGTTATCTAACTTGATAGATTTCACACGACTAATATCCACCCCGAGACTTCTGTGTATGCTTGCGCAGTCCTGGCACAGGAAGATACCAAGATTACATGACGCCCAATCAGTGTTCTCTGAAAATTAAAATGAAAACACGTTATACCAAACATTACAAAATGTCAACATGGTACCCAACCCGTCTGTAATATATAAAACTAAATATCAACATGGTGCCCAACCAGTCTGTATTATATAAAACTAAATATCAACATGGTGCCCAACCAGTCTGTATTATATATAACTAAATATCAACATGGTGCCCAACCAGTCTGTATTATATATAACTAAATATCAACATGGTGCCCAACCAGTCTGTATTATATATAACTAAATATCAACATGGTGCCCAACCAGTCTGTATTATATATAACTAAATATCAACATGGTGCCCAACCAGTCTGTATTATATATAACTAAATATCAACATGGTGCCCAACCAGTCTGTATTATCAGGCGCGTAGCTGGGACTAAAATGTGGATACGCACCGGCGCTAGGGGGGTCCGGGGGCATGCTCCCCCAGATTATTTTTTTTTGCTATACAGCCGTAGGTGAGTTTTAGAGTGTATTTCACAACTTATATGTACACAAAATACTGCTGGAAATAGTTTAAATTAATGGGTTTTGCGAGATTTTTTTACAATGAAAACCAACACCAAGTGACTTTAACCAAGATGTGTTATTACAAGTAGAGACATGGTACAGGCATGGGGGTGACACAAAATAGTTAGAGCACTGTTTTCAGCCTGTACGATCGATAATCCTCTCGCTAAATCTCGGGAATTATCTCTTCGTACAGACTGACGTACAGTGCTCTAACTATTACTTAGACACGAAACACAAAGGCAAGGCGCCGCTCCTTCCGTCTAGCGAAGACATCGATAACCATGTCAGTGTTTAATCTCTTTGTCCCTGTGAATGTTCATCAGTCCTAGGCACGACAATCTGCCTGTTGTCATGGTTGACCGAAGGTACGTTTTCAAGCGGCGCATGCTGCTGAACGATCTTTCTGCGGTGGCAGTTGAAACGTTGGGGTACAGCTCCCTAGGCGTGTGTGCCAGCGTGTCACCTACGGTGGCGTGAACGTCGGTGTCACCAGCGCACCTAACTTTCCAGCGAGACACTTCCCGTTTGTGAAGTCTTCAAAATCAACCGCGGGGAGATCCTCCTCAAATGTTTTATATATGGACGCAATGATATCCTCGGTAAGATTACCTATATCGCCTGGTATCAGGAATTGGGCATTGAATCTGTCGCCATCCTCAATAAGACGATCAGATAGTTCTGTTACCAAATGATCGACGAAAGGTAAGTACATGTTTCTCTTCCAGTAGTCAGAAACGGTATCTGCCGGAGCATTTTGACGATGTTGCTGACGCCGATTATTCGGGGCTCTAGGTCATGATGGTTGCAGATCAACAGCCTCTGCCATTTCAACAGCCTTCGCGTACAGGCCATCCCACACAGCTGGATCATTTCGCTCATCCGTAACTTGGCGAGTGATGACGTTAGCTTCTTTGACAGCTTCAATAAGGTCACATGACTTGTTTTGTAACATTTTGGACAGTGGCATTAATCCCGAGAGCACATGTTCTATAGCTACAAGACACACGATGAACCCGAACTGCATGATGGCTATTCTGTATGCACCGGCCTTGCTATCGCCATAGTGTAGACAGAGGTCAGCCAGTGCCTCCACGACCGTTATGTATGAAGACTGGAAGGTGTTCAGCGCGTCCGCTCTTGCTGCCCATCTTGTTTCGCACAGGGATTGTAATTTTGTTCTATGCTCCATGGCAATTTTATTTCCGGCATCATTCGCTAGCGTTTCCTTGTATCGCAATAGTCGCTTCGCGGAATAATTAAAGGAAAACGCAATTTCATGAACTGTGTTCATCATATTCCTGGCCAACGGCTCTTCCGACGCATGTACTATAGCTAAATTTAAGCAATGCGCTTTGCAATGAGTGTACACTGCTTTGGGCAGCGACTGTCTAATTCGTGCTTGTACCCCACGGAACTTCCCGGACATGTTCGAAGCGCCATCATATCCCTGGCCCCTCATTTTATCTACGTCTACGCCTGCAAGTCTCAAGTTCTTCAGAAATGCATCGGAAAGTGATTCACCAGTCGTGGCGTCGCATTCGGCGAACGTAATGAAATCTTCACGTACGGCTAGTGTATCGTAGTCGAAATATCGCAAACAGAGCCATCTGCTCAATTGTGGAAGAGTCGGTGGCCTCGTCTGCTATGAAGCCAAAGAATGGGGCACTGTTACACTTTTTTACAATAGATGATTTGATTTGTTCACCACAGATATCGATCAGTTCGTTCTGGATTTCGGGCGAAGTATATTTGGTTTTTGGGTCCCCAGTTTCCAAGTGATCACGTAGGACTGTGTTATATTTCGATTGATACTCTAGTAAAGCTATGAAGTTGCTATCTTTGTCGTCGTGACCTCGAAAGGCAATGTTTTGCTTTCCACACAGTACGATCGTGTCTACAATAGCTTTGAGAATTTTGCGATTTTTTTCCACTAGCGTGTTGTATGATGTGGAGATTGAATTCATGATATCCTTTTTGTCACTCGTCATTACATATTTGAAGTAGAGCTGATATGCATATCACTCTTTCCGTGGTTAGCAATCATTTTGCCGAGGTTGCTGGGGTCGGTCGCTGCTACCGATACGAAGGCTTTCTTCTCTACATGTGCGAAAATGTGACAGGGGGCGCAGTATACTCCTCCGACAGACTTCGAGTACCGTAACCACGTGTTGCTTTTGGACGGCTCTAGATATCGAACAGTCGTGTCACATAATTGTAGATATATGTTATAACTGTTGAAGATAATAAACATTTGACCCCTCACCCCCCTTAGGCTTCATTTTTTATTGCATTTTTCGCATTTTCATTTTTCCGACCTGTCAAAATTTACGTACGCCCAGCTACGCGCCTGATTATATATAACTAAATATCAACATGGTGCCCAACCAGTCTGTATTATATAAAACTAAATATCAACATGGTGCCCAACCCGTCTGTATTATATATAACTAAATATCAACATGGTGCCCAACCAGTCTGTATTATATATAACTAAATATCAACATGGTGCCCAACCAGTCTGTATTATATATAACTAAATATCAACATGGTGCCCAACCCGTCTGTATTATATATAACTAAATATCAACATGGTGCCCAACCAGTCTGTATTATATATAACTAAATATCAACATGGTGCCCAACCCGTCTGTATTATATAAAACTAAATGTCAACATGATCCCAGTCCATGTTACCCAAAAATATTACAAAACTATCAACATCAACTATCAAAAATATTACACAAGAGATGTCAGACAAAGGAACTCACTGCTGACTGGGTTGTAAGTCGTTAGGGATGCAGTCAATGTGCATCAATGCAAATACTAGAACAGGATGGATGCACATCAGCCATCCCTCTTGCATCAGACACACACAAACTTTCGCAGAGATGTCAATTCAAACTTTATTTATTGTCGGAGTATTTACAAACAAACGTGCGCCGCAATCCTCGAAAGAGTCCTATGATGAATTTCATGAAGACACGTGAAGCGGAACAGGCACAAACAAAACGCGAAATGTCACACTATTACAGTAACATGTTAACCAACCGTGAACCCAACCCCCACCCCAACACCCATAGACACTCAAGTACCATGACAAATTTTACAAAGATACCTAAATCAGCTTAGCTACATGTACAAACCACAGGGATTCGGCACGTTTGGGGGTACTAGTATATATATTTAAGTACAGGGATTCTACTCTGTGGGATGTCAGATTTCGCATCGATCAGTAAAATGGCCATATCTGAAACAATTTTGTACAAAGCTGTCCAAATATAACGCCTATCCCGAGTCTTTATATTGTTCTTCAAATAAAACACAACTTTAAGCTGCATGCATGTATACTTTGCAAACAATTGCCACATACATTGGCCATAGCAGGTCACATTTCCATACTAGGACACGGGTTCTGTCAGCAACAAAAAAAAATCTTCGACAGGAGAGTTTTAACTGTGAATAACATTATCAATAAAATGTGTTTCCACTAACCTGTATGTTTTTTCGGCAAAAATGTACGTCAAAGAGATTTCGTAGCATTTTCAATTTGTTTTGAAAATTTCTAAAGCGGCGCAATTCGCGTTGAAACGAGCTTTGTACAAAATTGTTTCAGATAGGGCCATTTTACTGATCGATGCGAAATCTGACATCCCACAGAGTAGAATCCCTGTACTTATATATATATACTAGTACCCCCAAACGTGCCGAATCCCTGTGGTACAAACGCAAACAATATAATTTTATAGTAACAAGGCAGTCATCTTACATTCAACAACAAGAATTCAGCATGAATGTGTGCATCAATACAGTATAAGGTACCAAGGTGAAATCTAAGTACCAAGGTGAAATCTACAAAGATATGTGAAGCAGTTTACGATACCCACAAACGAAACTTTAAACACAAAATAATAACAGCATAAAAGCATACTATAAGTCAATCAATTTGGAATGGGATAGTGAGGAAATTAATTCTGCATGGATGTTCACCACAACACAATAAAATACACCAACGATATTATAAAGATCAAATATCTGAGGACTCAACTTAATCCTTAACCTGCCGAATAAATTGGATGGAATGTGCAAACAACATAGATCCAGATGAGCCGCGGTGTAACACCACACCTGATTAGGATCCATGTTGTTTACTATTCAGAAGAGTTTTAGCTCCACTATCCGAATTGCAAAGAGCATAGAGCCTGATCAGACGCCACGTTCTGAGCCGTCTGATGTGGCTCTATGCTGTTTGCAAAAGCGACTTTAATCATGATTGGCAGGTTATGGGTTAATGCTACATTGTTTGTCAACGTTCACCGATATCGGGATGCATCAGTATCTTCTCAGACATTGTAAGCGATATATACATCATGCATTGTAAGCGATATATACATCATGCATTGTAAGCGATATATACATCATGCATTGTAAGCGATATATACATCATGCATTGTAAGCGATATATACATCATGCATTGTAAGCGATATATACATCATGCATTGTAAGCGATATATACATCATGCATTGTAAGCGATATATACATCATGCATTGTAAGCGATATATACATCATGCATTGTAAGCGATATATACATCATGCATTGTAAGCGATATATACATCATGCATTGTAAGCGATATATACATCATGCATTGTAAGCGATATATACATCATGCATTGTAAGCGATATATACATCATGCATTGTAAGCGATATATACATCATGCATTGTAAGCGATATATACATCATGCATTGTAAGCGATATATACATCATGCATTGTAAGCGATATATACATCATGCATTGTAAGCGATATATACATCATGCATTGTAAGCGATATATACATCATGCATTGTAAGCGATATATACATCATGCATTGTAAGCGATATATACATCATACATTGTAAGCGATATATACATCATGCATTGTAAGCGATATATACATCATGCATTGCGACATTCAAGTATTAATTAACCCATTCAACACCAAGTAACTCACATGGACTGGTCCATGATATTCATAAACCAATAAATGAATCAGAAAATCACATTTGGACAAGTTCATTTATCAAAATGGGTAATTATGTCTAAAAATAGTCATATCACTGGCAAAAAGTGCAGATCCTGATGAGACGGCTCGTCACGAGCCGGCTCATCTGGATCTACACTTTTTATACGCCTTTTTAGAGGTCTGTGGTGTTGAAAGGGTTAACCCTCATCAATTCAAAATTATAAAGCAAAGATGAACAATGAATTCATATTTAACACTAGCTTCCTTGTACTGGTTCACACTATATAGGCACGAGATAACCCACAAAATAACGGCTTATAATTGGGTGAACCAGAACGGGATGCATGACACAGTTATCACTTATCAGGGGGATATTGATACTAATCAGGATGATGTTAATCTAGACATGCCAATGTCGGCTCAAAATGCTGCTTGTTTACTTCACAATCTCCATGTCAAACACAAATTGTCGACACAGCCTCGAGAGGCAGAAATAACAAAACAAATTGAGTGTTGGTTGGACATGTTATAAATACATGAAACAGCTATGATCGGTACATAATTAAAGTTGTAATTTAAGTGTGATATATGCAATTGCTTAAGCTGGAGGGTGATCAAATACAAATCGCAGGTTTGATCCCCCGTCTGACCTTAATAAAATTAACAGTCTTTAAGATGGGACGTTAAATTGAGGTCTCGTGTCGGTGCTACACAACGGGCACGTAAAAGAACCAGAGGAGACTCTGGAATGGGTCGCTGTCTGTATCATTGCACTATGCTCCAAAAATCTAAAATTACTAATCTCTTCAGGAGGCGTCGCTCATATGGGCAACAGTTAGCGACGATAAATAAACGTAAAACACACACTCAAATAAAAAATGTCTTTCTTTTCAACTATGGCAGTATACAATCCATTCAGTACACCGGCAGACGTAATAGTTTTTTGATAGCATACAGCCAAACCTGTGTTAATGGTCACTTCTACTAAGCAGCCGATGTACATTAGCAGCTCAGTTTTCAAATTCCCAATATGTTACATTTGCCCTCTATTAACCCTTTCAACACCAAGTAACTGACATGGACTGGTCCATGATATTTTTAGACCAATAAATTAATAACAAAATTACATTTGGATCAGTTCATTTATCAAAATGGGTAAATAAAATTCTAAATATAGTTATATTACTTGAAAAAAGTGCAGATCCTGATGAGACGGCTCGTCACGAGCCGGCTCATCTGGATCTACACTTTTTTGTAAGCCAATTTAGAGGTCTGTGGTGTTGAAAGGGTTAAGCAGCCACCGTTAGGTAGAAAAAATAATTGCTTTACCTTTTCAGCCCCAATTTTAGTTTCAAAGCATTGTTATGTCCGCCTGTGATTCAGTAGCCTGGGTTCCTGTCTGTCGATTTTTCACGTTTTAACTTCTGGCAAAATGATCAGAAACTCAATACGGCCCAATTAATAGTCTCGGTGTTAAAATATATTTATTTGACTGACAAGGCTTTATCAATGCTTGTTCCCAGGCTAGTGATTCATGCTTTTTCTGCCGTATTCATTTTTCATACGAGTACCCAAGATATATGTCTGCTGAATTGTGAATAAAAGGAATGGTGCTACATGTACAAGCTTTCTGCTGGCAATTGCTTACCAAGAAACATACCCAGCGACAAGTACAAGCAACACATGAGCACAGGCTATCCCTTAAAATGCTGAATAATTCTGTGGCATGGTACCGTGTCTGATCAGGATCTATGTTGCTTACTAGTCAAATGCTTTAGATCCACCATCAGAATAGCAAACAGCATAGAGCCTGATCAGATGGCACATTCTGTGCCATCTGATCTGGCTCTATGCTGTTTGCAAAACCAAATACTCTTTTCCAGCACAGAAAGGGCTAAGTGGTTACTCTGGTTACGGTGAAATTGTGTCACGCTTGACTATTTTCTAGATCTTGCTTTCCAATATTTTCACACATACAAATGTACATCATACCAGTCATAGAATCATACAATTGTAATCCAGGGATCACAGGTTCAATATCGCGGTATCTGTTCAACTATCAAATTATAACTACAATGTACAACCTGTTCCTTAGATGTGTATATTACCACATTACCACTGAAGCTTAGCATTGGGCTATGCTGTTACAGTCGGTAAAGAGTACCATGATCTACAGTGTATTGGTGTTTGGGGAGAAGCTGTCTGACTCACAGACGGATCTGTAGTCCAGTGGTAACACGCTGGACTGGTAATCCAGGGATCGCAGATTCGATCCCCCGTCTGACCATAATAAAATTAACAGTCTTTCAGATGGGACGTTAAACCGAGGTCTCGTATCGGTGCTTTACACCGTGCAAGTAAAAGAACCAGAGGAGACTCTGGAATAGGTCTCTGTCTGTATCATTGCACTATCCTCCAAAAATCTCAAATGACCAATCTCTTCAGAAGGCCTCGCTCATATGGGCAACCGGTAGCGACGATAAATAAACGTAAAACACACAGATTCATACAAACATGTTATTTGTTTAGGTGAAGCATTTCTTTGTTTTGTAGCTATGGTTATTGTTATTTTTTTTATGGTTAAAACAGTTTTTTCCTCTCCTGAAAACCTTATTTGTTGCAGCTTCGACATTTGTGAATGATAAATTAACACATTGCATTATGAACATTGTAAACATTTGTTTGCAACCAGTTTTTCAATTCTTTAATTAATGTCATATTCCTGTCGTCCGGAGCTACAGTGAGAATGACAAGAGACCTGGGTATTCTAGTCAAAACATGATATATTTATCAAGTAAGTACCGGTATATTAAAAATATATTCAGTTGGATGTCATTACTGAAAGTATTTGGTACAGTGGAACCCCTCTAAATCGGAATTCACTCTAAAGCAGACCATTTTCCAAGTCCCGATATCTGTCCTGCTTTATTCAATGTAAAAAAAAACCTCCATAAACCGAAACTCCTCTTTTCCGAACACTGGACAAGTATTCGGAACCATGTGTGCACATTTCTATTTCAAATTACCACTGAAAACGACCATAATCTCGACTGAAATTTAACACCTTCCGTATTTTGATCAGTCATTACACATAATTGTTTGGCATATTGTTGTCCTTCCAAAGAAAGATCAAGACATGCGAGTGGCAAAGCAAATGCCTCCAAAACCTATTTTCGCCATGTGTTGAATACCTCATCTGTATGGTCATCTCATCACAAGCTAGAAATGGTTCAACGGAGATCTGCTAGGTTTGTGATGAACAACTACGCCCGACCCAGCAGCGTTACCGACATGCTCCTTGACTTGAGCTGGGACACCATACAAGACCAGTGCAACTCCACGATGGTCAACTATGCTCTTCGAGATAAGAAACAACTTGATAGATATCACTACGGAGCAACCACTGCGAAATGCCAGACCATCGAGAGGACATAATTAACATTATTCAGGCATCCTTCAGGCCATTCTTTTGTCTGCCACTTCTGTCGACAATTGTAATAAATTAACCACTATTTATTAAAATTCAGTATCAAGTATAAACAAGATAGATTTAAAATTAGCCAATGCTAAAACACTACCTATCATCCACTGACTCCAAGGTGCTAAATGTACAGTATATGTACAGTATATGTAACATAATGCTTGCAAACTCCACTATGGAAAGGAATTAGCATAAGCATTTTAACATGCTTGTTTTCCAACACAAATGTTTTCTATTGCAGCAATTTATTCATGTATGCTATTTTCTAAATAAATATGTTTAAACTAATTGTAATAAGTTAGAGCCAAGTTGAGCCAACATGTCTACATCCCTGCGAGGGGTTTGACATTAGAGGAAGATAGATAGATTTGAAAAACTTGGAGCAGATCATATACACAAAAGCATCGGAAGTTATCACAAAACAAATGCGCATGGTTCAACATTGGTTATATTTCTGTAATTCGCAGTAATTAGTATATCATGGTATCTGTTGAATTACAGTATTAAGTATACACTGACATTACAAAATACAATTGTGCCCATCCTAGTATCTTTATATGTTGAATTACGGTATTAGAGTGGTGGAACCTATGATCGGCGTATTTGTCCATTTACATCCGTATTTAAAATATTTATATAGTTCTAGGCTAATTCCGCTGACAGAGCATTGTTCAATAGCATTCCGTTGCATGTAATGGTAACATGATGCAACTGTCACATGACTGGTCCAGCAGACGAACATAAACAAACCAATCATTGGGAGAATATACCTCTGAAACTGTTACGGTGTATGAGCAATTTAGGTACCTATCCAAATTTTAAAAATCTACACCTAACCAGAAAAATAGTTTCTATACCATTTCTGATTCAGACCAATAAGTGTTTTTACTCAATGATGTACTATATCAAAATAAGATATTCAACAAGTTATGGTGGATAAATAAAAAATAACAAGTACGCCGTGCATAGGTGCCCTGAAGTCAGTTCCCCATATAAACGGGTGCTGACACGACACCATTGCGATAGCTGTATTGAGGGTCTCAGGTCGTTTCGCCCTAAATACATGTTCGCACCGGGTACTGGGTCATTTCGCCCTATGTAGTAGGTAGGTAACGGTTGTATGGTGGGTAGTTTCGCCCCAAAGTCAATATTTTATCTCCAGAAGTGACAAGCTATGTATATATTGTCAAAATGTTCCAGTGTAAATATGATTGTATGTCCACTGCTAATACAGGTGTTATAATTCAATATACTGTAATTTGCCAATGTTTTGTTTTCTAACTCAGGTTGGAACATGAAATGTGTGACAGCCTAGCAAGATGAAACTATTTCAATGTAGACTGCATAATTAGTACAATCAGTTAAATATAATAAATTTTCCGGCCATGTATGTGAAATTGAATATAATTAATGAAGCTCCACAATGTTTATGAATGATAATATTACTATTGCAACTTGTAATAAGTATTGTGTATCGCAATAATATTTAAGATTGCCGTACATGTATAATTCTTTCATAAAGTCCACTGTCCCCATGTATATATATATACCCTTGTACAATATGTTGTTGACTTGTCATGTTGTTATCGTGTAGCCTGACTCACTAACCAAATTGATGTGCATGTATGTGTTTTGTTATACGCTTCATGCAACCAAATATATACATCACTGTTTGTTGGAATCCAATTATTATGGTATGAGAATAGAGATTCGAACAAAGATTACTATGATTGGATTCGTAGCTAAAATGGTGGTTACATTGACTATTTTTATAATGTGATGTTTTGTGCCAATATGTCTCTTATAATTCTATTCAGAATTCAATGCAATATATTTTAGTTGGCATTAACACATAATAATTATGTTCATCGCCATAAACATAACATGTACTTTTAATACAAATACAAAGCATTTATAAAGCGCAAAAATGTATAAAATATTCGGTTGCGCTGTACAATCCAAACTTTACATTACTATGTATCAATGCATAAAAATAGAGTGTAAAATGAGTATTTACAAAAACACATCAATTTATTTCCTAGCAAGTCACTGTAGAATTCAGAATCAACGACACAGTCATACATACACACACTCTAGTTCAAGAACCGTCGAAACAAGTATGTTTTTAGTTTTGATTTGAATTCTGATTCCTTTTTCACATCCCTGAGATAGTCTGGGAGCGAGTTCCACCATTTCGGTCCTACGGTAACGATAGATTTGTCCGCCAGTTTTATTCGTGTTGGTGGTGGTTCATACAGTTTGGTTTCACTAGATGTTGATGATCGTAGTTTTTGCCTATATTCGGTCTGAATGGCAGGTTGGAACAGTCCTTGGATATACACAGGCGCTGTACCATTTAACGCCCGGAACACAGTAATATGATTGTTTAAATGTGTTGTGTTGTATTGTACGTACATAGATGATAATTAATAAAGATGAAAACAACCGGTATCGATATTGATTGTCTGATGATGTTTGAGCTTATTTACCCTCGACGTCGGCGAAATTGATTGTAATAAGGTACACTTTAAAAGAAATGTAAAAAACTGAAGAGTGTATAATTAAATGAAAGTTTAATCCCTTTGCGGTATCATTAATTTGACCGTGTTTCCAGAATGTTTGATTATCTGTGAATTTAATTGCACGGTAAGCCCTAATTATTCGGCGGTTTTCCTTAAGATGGCGTGTTTATAATTGTGCTGACAATAAATATAATGTCGCACATACTATTAAATGACAATTATACATTATTACTCAAATTCATGGTACGACCATATATACCCTTCCAGTATTAGGTAATATCTAATTTCTCGAACATATGCCAGTCTGTGAAGTTTAAATAATCGTTGAATTATCTACTTAGTAATACTTGTTATAATTATCTGAGTGCATCATGTCCGATATGTGTGTTGTTTGCGCTTCCGGTGTCCGACCCCGGCAGCCTAGCATTGAGTGTGATGTGTGAGGCATGTGGACACATCGCAAGTGCGGTATAGGTATGTGTATACATGTATGTGTTGAATAACCATGTATATATTGACCTTTTTATTTTCGACAAATTATTAAAGAAAATTTAAAAGTTTATATAGCATATTATACAATTTTCACACAATCGTAATTAATTTAAGTTTCAAGTTTTAATTTTATTAGGCATTAACCATAAGTGTACAACATGTAAGATGCGATATTGTTAGTTTGGCATATAATGTTAATACGTTGTTAATATGTCTGTCTAATGTGTCCGTGTTACTCATATTTGAGGAAAGTACTTACTACTACACGAGACCAAGTATGTATAGATGTTGTTCTTTAATGAACAGTGATAATAGAAAGGTTTTATTAAGCTTAGCTCGATTTATTAAGAATGCTTTAAACCATAGGAACTCAATATTGAACGCTTTGTCTTCTTAATTAGACAAAACAACTAACTAGAATGTTCATCCTCTATTTGGAAATTAGATTACAGTAGCTATACGATAGCTTTATTGATCACTTGTTTATTTATATGTAATTATATGTATATATTATGACTACCAGGTATGTACTTATGTATACATCATGAATAAACTTCTGTTCTGTTCTGTATAAATATATGATAATGATTGGGATACTGTATGTATCATGTGTACCTGATTACTAATGTAACAATTATGCATACTACTGTTGTTGCTAAAATGTTTGATGCATATATATATGTGATACACTGTTATAATGTTACTGTTATTCGCAGACGGTATGGTTATATTTGGTAAATCATCACTTGAACTACAAACTAAACTAACTTAAATTTTGTAAGGGTATTTTAAATGTAAGGGTTTTACATGAGTTTACTGGGAGATATATGCAGATACTCCCCCCTCCATTATTTCCCATACATATCAACATATGTCATGTTGATATAATAATGTTGTTGTTTTGTGTTTTCAGCAATATCCTGGAACGAATACAGATTAGCCGTCGTGGAGAAGCGTGCAATTTGGTACCGGTGCACGCAGTGTTCCGTTGTTGAGAAGCGTGCACTTTGGTACCGGTGCACGCAGTGTTCCATTGTTGAGGTAACATTTGATGAACATTCACGAAATAATTATACAATATCCACATATATTTAATTCCAAACAGTATATTTGTATGCTATGTAATTGTTTCATAAGCCAATCCGTATATTTATACATTTACATGTATACTACGTTCACGTTTTAGTTGAAATGCATTTTCAAATACTACTGCTAATAAACGTATAATTAGGTTATTTATTTATTGCATCAAGTTCTTTTATAATATATTATTATGTTGCAGATAGACGCCAGGGAATATCACGACCCCCCCCGTGCTCTAGCCGTCGGTCATTGGTGACGAGGTATGTAAAATGTATAGGATTGCACATGTACTTCTACGCGATTTCAGATACACTAAATACACGACATCATATTAACACCCGTAATGATTTGTGATTATTGACCACTGGAATTAACGAATTGTCATCAAAGCATATATATTATGTTACATTTTGTTACAGACAGCACTCTACGCCACAGACACGGTGTACTACCCCCCCCCCCCCCCCGAATCACCAATTTGGCAACTATAATTTAATTGTAAATTATCAAAATTAAATATTACTCCATGTACGTATATGGGATCGTGTAATTAATTATTATCATAATATTTAATTTCTTTCTCACTTTCAGATGTTGGTGACATATATTCTGCGCCAGTGGATCGCCAGCGTGACGTTCCCGCCCGCTTCCTGGTCAGTCTTCCGTCATACAGTCGGAACCAACAACGACGTCGAAGGTAGGTGTTATGTATGTAGTCGTACATGAATATCAAGATGTTTGTATATGTAATTGATTACACATCCACGTAAACCAAGCTCAACATATTATTTGCTTACGTTTATACTATAATTTATTTCGATTTCCAGGATGGCACTACCGGATGAACCATCGAGCAGGACAGGTCGGCTTTTCGTTCTGGTGCCACTGCTGAGATGGGAAGCTGAACTGGTTGCGAGCAACATCGATGCCGGGGACCTTGAGCGAGATATGCGACCAACGACTGCTAGATTGGACGCCCACCTCAAGAAAGCTTGGGACTGATACATGACGAATGAGACAACAACGTCCACATTCCTACACCGCTGTGCATACGCGTACTTAATCGCGTACCAGTTTGGGCGTGGTTTGTACGCTGTGTCTGTAATGACTCACTAATGACCACAATTGCAAGTTCTTGTTTTTCAGATTTAGATAGATCATGTGATAATCCAAAGAATATGTGTGTGCGGGCGTGTGCGTCAGAATGTATATATGTATGTACGATCGAGCATAGATAATGTGATAATCAGAATTTTAAGTGAGTTTCCATTTCAGTGAAGATGTTACCGACACAGACGAAGAGAACGGCCCTTTTTAGGGCCAACTATTTTTGGCTGGCTTAATGATGTGCAATATATACGTCTTCTTCGGCAAATTAATATGATATACATTGTACATCATCCTGTCGCACCTCCTCGTGGTGCCAGCTGGTAACATGGTTTCATATAGTATAACTAGTCTGACTTACATTGCTATATGAAACCGTGGCTGATGTGACAGGAAATATTATATATAAATATAATATTTAGGGCGAAACGTCCCGGGGCGAACCTGCAACTAGGGCGGAACTACTCATAGTGCGAACGTGTAATTGGGGCGAAACGACCCGGGACCGTATTGAGCAGCAAGGTCACGAGATGAAGCTAAGACTGTCAACAAGAGTTTTTGAAAGTTGTTTTCGGGCTTAAGAAAATAATAATATACAGCAAACTTGTTCAATTAACATTTTATACTGGTCATTATATGTGGGAATTACGCCGAGCATACGTTCCATTACTCTAAGTATACATTATCCTGGGTATACCGGTAACCGGTGACATAAGCCTGTGTATTTTTGTTCCAAAACGAGGCTGTGCAAATAATGTTCACTCTCAATTAAGGATAATCATATTTATTTTATTGTATGCAATATTAGTTAGTAAGAAATAATCATAATTGAATCAAAAAAATGGAAAGCAACAGCACATGCCTCCATCTTTTATTTACGCGGTGATACCAATGACCGGTGACGATGTAAATTTCGCCTCACAAGTTCATACCAATAGTAATAAATGCCATATAGGGCAATCAAGTGACGTCACATAAGTAGCGGGCACCTTACAAATGTCAAATGCAGCCGATAGATAACAAATTCATTGAAATTCACCTAAATATTGACAACATCAACAAAAACGTACGAGTGTAAGAGGAAAAAACAAGTTTTGAATAAATTAAGGTATTAGTATTTTTTATTAAAAACAAGTTGACGTTCATATCTATGGAACTTTCTCCTGTGATGTACATCTATTGACATGTGGTGAAATAGCCAGATTCCCGCATTTTATTATTCATAAAAAGTAGGTCCATCGTTGGCCTAAAACTATTTGTTGTTTTCTGGTGGGAGATTAAAAAGATATTCATGTTTTATGTAAAAATGATAAATTTACATCTAGACTTACATATTATACAGAGTATGTATGTATGTATGTATGTACCAGGGGACCTAGACATGTTTTCCTGAGCATGCTTAGCAGACCATAGCGGTTAACCAGTACTAAGCAATGTCAGGCGCGTAGCTAGGCTTACGCGGTGTACGCACGTGCGTAAGAATTATTTTGACAGTTCATGAAAATTAAATAAATGCAAAAAATGCAATAAAAACTGGATCGTAAGGGGGTAAAGGGGGGGGGGGGGGACACCGACATTGATCATTCACAAGAAAGCAGACATGAACAAAATGCCAACAGATATTGATTGTAGCTGACGTTCATAGTAGGCAAAAGTCACTTGAGACCATATAGCGGGGAAAAAATCTCTGGATGGGGCATGCCCCCGGACCCCCTAGGATGGTGTGTATTCCATATTTAGGCCTAGCTACGCGCCTGAATGTGTGTGAGGTGCTTTGCTCAATGACACTACATACGTGGTCTGACTGAGTATCGAACCCGGACTGTTCGATTCCAAATCCGACGCTCTACCATTGGACCACGGATGGCACTAGAGTAAGGTCTCTATTAAATACTCACATAATTGTATTATGGCTACCATTGTATAAACACCCAAATCAGGGCCTCGAGCATTTGCCGAGGTATACTCGGAACTACCAACTACGTAACTGCTGACACGATGACGCCAAAAACATGATAAACACAAGCAATTCCCAATAGTATTTCTTCTTTGTGTATTTGTAATGTTGAAGTGGAGAAGTCATAGGATGAAGCAAAATGAGTTTTAAATTCAGGTACATAATAGTATATCTGTAGTTTGGTTTTTAATAGCTATATACCCATAATGCATCCTATACACTGACATTACAAAATACAAGTGTTCCCTTACTACTCCCTTACGGCAAAAGTTAGGCAGCAAGGCACTTCAATCCCATAGGCCCTAATGTATCTCATTGTAGGCAGCAAGGCACTTCAATCCCATAGGCCCTAATGTATCTCATTGTAGGCAGCAAGGCACTTCAATCCCATAGGCCCTAATGTATCTCATTGTAGGCAGCAAGGCACTTCAATCCCATAGGCCCTAATGTATCTCATTGTAGGCAGCAAGGCACTTCAATCCCATAGGCCCTAATGTATCTCATTGTAGGCAGCAAGGCACTTCAATCCCATAGGCCCTAATGTATCTCATTGTAGGCAGCAAGGCACTTAAATCCCATAGGCCCTAATGTATCTCATTGTAGGCAGCAAGGCACTTCAATCCCATAGGCCCTAATGTATCTCATTGTAGGCAGCAAGGCACTTCAATCCCATAGGCCCTAATGCATCTCATTGTAGGCAGCAAGGCACTTCAATCCCATAGGCCCTAATGCATCTCATTGTAGGCAGCAAGGCACTTCAATCCCATAGGCCCTAATGTATCTCATTGTAGGCAGCAAGGCACTTCAATCCCATAGGCCCTAATGTATCTCATTGTAGGCAGCAAGGCACTTCAATCCCATAGGCCCTAATGTATCTCATTGTAGGCAGCAAGGCACTTCAATCCCATAGGCCCTAATGTATCTCATTGTAGGCAGCAAGGCACTTCAATCCCATAGGCCCTAATGCATCTCATTGTAGGCAGCAAGGCACTTCAATCCCATAGGCCCTAATGTATCTCATTGTAGGCAGCAAGGCACTTCAATCCCATAGGCCCTAATGTATCTCATTGTAGGCAGCAAGGCACTTCAATCCCATAGGCCCTAATGTATCTCATTGTAGGCAGCAAGGCACTTCAATCCCATAGGCCCTAATGTATCTCATTGTAGGCAGCAAGGCACTTCAATCCCATAGGCCCTAATGTATCTCATTGTAGGCAGCAAGGCACTTCAATCCCATAGGCCCTAGTGCATCTCATTGTAGGCAGCAAGGCACTTCAATCCCATAGGCCCTAATGCATCTCATTGTAGGCAGCAAGGCACTTCAATCCCATAGGCCCTAATGTATCTCATTGTAGGCAGCAAGGCACTTCAATCCCATAGGCCCTAATGTATCTCATTGTAGGCAGCAAGGCACTTCAATCCCATAGGCCCTAATGTATCTCATTGTAGGCAGCAAGGCACTTCAATCCCATAGGCCCTAATGTATCTCATTGTAGGCAGCAAGGCACTTCAATCCCATAGGCCCTAATGTATCTCATTGTAGGCAGCAAGGCACTTCAATCCCATAGGCCCTAATGTATCTCATTGTAGGCAGCAAGGCACTTCAATCCCATAGGCCCTAATGCATCTCATTGTAGGCAGCAAGGCACTTCAATCCCATAGGCCCTAATGTATCTCATTGTAGGCAGCAAGGCACTTCAATCCCATAGGCCCTAATGTATCTCATTGTAGGCAGCAAGGCACTTCAATCCCATAGGCCCTAATGTATCTCATTGTAGGCAGCAAGGCACTTCAATCCCATAGGCCCTAATGTATCTCATTGTAGGCAGCAAGGCACTTCAATCCCATAGGCCCTAATGTATCTCATTGTAGGCAGCAAGGCCCTTCAATCCCATAGGCCCTAGTGCATCTCATTGTAGGCAGCAAGGCACTTCAATCCCATAGGCCCTAATGCATCTCATTGTAGGCAGCAAGGCACTTCAATCCCATAGGCCCTAATGTATCTCATTGTAGGCAGCAAGGCACTTCAATCCCATAGGCCCTAATGTATCTCATTGTAGGCAGCAAGGCACTTCAATCCCATAGGCCCTAATGTATCTCAGTGTAGGCAGCAAGGCACTTCAATCCCATAGGCCCTAATGTATCTCATTGTAGGCAGCAAGGCACTTCAATCCCATAGGCCCTAATGTATCTCATTGTAGGCAGCAAGGCACTTCAATCCCATAGGCCCTAATGTATCTCATTGTAGGCAGCAAGGCACTTCAATCCCATAGGCCCTAATGTATCTCATTGTAGGCAGCAAGGCACTTCAATCCCATAGGCCCTAATGCATCTCATTGTAGGCAGCAAGGCACTTCAATCCCATAGGCCCTAATGTATCTCATTGTAGGCAGCAAGGCACTTCAATCCCATAGGCCCTAATGTATCTCATTGTAGGCAGCAAGGCACTTCAATCCCATAGGCCCTAATGTATCTCATTGTAGGCAGCAAGGCACTTCAATCCCATAGGCCCTAATGTATCTCATTGTAGGCAGCAAGGCACTTCAATCCCATAGGCCCTAATGCATCTCATTGTAGGAAGCAAGGCACTTCAATCCCATAGGCCCTAATGTATCTCATTGTAGGCAGCAAGGCACTTCAATCCCATAGGCCCTAATGTATCTCATTGTAGGCAGCAAGGCACTTCAATCCCATAGGCCCTAATGTATCTCATTGTAGGCAGCAAGGCACTTCAATCCCATAGGCCCTAATGCATCTCATTGTAGGCAGCAAGGCACTTCAATCCCATAGGCCCTAATGTATCTCATTGTAGGCAGCAAGGCACTTCAATCCCATAGGCCCTAATGTATCTCATTGTAGGCAGCAAGGCACTTCAATCCCATAGGCCCTAATGTATCTCATTGTAGGCAGCAAGGCACTTCAATCCCATAGGCCCTAATGTATCTCATTGTAGGCAGCAAGGCACTTCAATCCCATAGGCCCTAATGTATCTCATTGTAGGCAGCAAGGCACTTCAATCCCATAGGCCCTAATGTATCTCATTGTAGGCAGCAAGGCACTTCAATCCCATAGGCCCTAATGTATCTCATTGTAGGCAGCAAGGCACTTCAATCCCATAGGCCCTAATGTATCTCATTGTAGGCAGCAAGGCACTTCAATCCCATAGGCCCTAATGTATCTCATTGTAGGCAGCAAGGCACTTCAATCCCATAGGCCCTAATGTATCTCATTGTAGGCAGCAAGGCACTTCAATCCCATAGGCCCTAATGTATCTCATTGTAGGCAGCAAGGCACTTCAATCCCATAGGCCCTAATGTATCTCATTGTAGGCAGCAAGGCACTTCAATCCCATAGGCCCTAATGTATCTCAACACAACACCAACCAACCCAAATCTCATTGTAGGCAGCAAGGCACTTCAATCCCATAGGCCCTAATGTATCTCATTGTAGGCAGCAAGGCACTTCAATCCCATAGGCCCAAATGTATCTCATTGTAGGCAGCAAGGCACTTCAATCCCATAGGCCCTAATGTATCTCATTGTAGGCAGCAAGGCACTTCAATCACATAGGCCCTAATGCATCTCATTGTAGGCAGCAAGGCACTTCAATCCAATAGGCCCTATATCTCATTGTAGGCAGCAAGGCACTTCAATCCCATAGGCCCTAATGTATCTCATTGTAGGCAGCAAGGCACTTCAATCCCATAGGCCCTAATGCATCTCATTGTAGGCAGCAAGGCACTTCAATCCCATAGGCCCTAATGTATCTCATTGTCTATTTCTTATATAAGATCTCTACATAATATATATATTGATCTGTTATTTAAAAAATGCCTTGATTAAGTTGATAGTAAAAATGTCACATATCCCGGTGTTACTGGTTTCCGACGATGTAGTACATAACGGACTCCTATAGGTTTAGAATGGTCATACACTGCAAACAATTTATGTCACCAAATAAACAATATGTTGCCATTCATCCACAAAAATCTCGAAGAAAATCGAATGTTTACTTTTTGAGAAAAGTTGACAAAATAGCGGTACCTCATTCTCAGTAATCCGGAATGACGTCACATGTTTTCGCCTAACTGTGGTAATTGTCTACAGCGCCACCATTAGTATGTAAGCAACAGTTATTTTTTAACAAAACAATAAACTAAGGAAGACTTACTTTAATAAGAGGCTTAATTTATCATTTTCACTCAAAATTCATTTGTTGGACAGGTTTTTGTCTATATACTGTATCTAAAACACTAACATTTAATTTAACTAGGTCAAACACACGGGGCATAAGAAGTCGTCATCCCTCCTAATTACTCTGACTAAATGCAGAACCGTAAATGGACCCATCCATCAAACACATCACACGGTGCCCAACAAAGAAAAACTAGGTTTACACAACCATATATATCAGTTGGAGAACCTCTGTGACAACCCGTGGACCTGAAGGTGAAATACGGTGAAAATCGATATTATTAATAAGGACCCCTTGTGTGTAATAACGGACATAACTCATAAACACGGGGCAGTGAGACTATAATGACATTTTTATTCGTAAATATATTGGCGTGGCAGACGATGCATTTGTCATTTTGGAGAAAAAATTTTTCACCGCTAATTTACCTTGTCTGATATATTATGATCATTTAGAAATAGATTGGAAGTGCACAAGGTATGTTTATTTAGAATTCCGGTAACTGGAGCGTGAAATATTGCGTGATCTCTCGCGACTTGCTATTTCCACAGTTGGGCGAAAAATTGTTCTGGGAGAAAACTCTTCACGCCGGGATATTTCAACTTTCAAGTCTAAATATTTGGACTAATTGGCTCTTTTATCATTAATTGCAATGTATTCCACATCGAATGAGGTCTCGAGAGCGATTAACCTATTGTTGTAAGAACTTGTTTCGCAATAGAGCTAAATTTGCATAAACTGTGAACTATGCGAATTCACAAATGGTCCATACCCCACCCACTAATCTGTAACAGTGATGCTATGACAAACGGAACACAGATCTTAAAAGGAATAGTATAGTAGATATAAGATATTAGCCAAAATATACCATCTGATTTGCAGTCAGCACATGTACTGTTCCCCGGTTTCTTTAGAAGCTCATTCAAAACTTGACGGTTGTGCTCCGACATGACAGTATAGCGTTTATTTTACTACAAAACACTTGAACTTCCGCGTTGATGCGATATAATGAGAAGAAATCCGAATGCACTTCCAAAGTTTGGCCGACCGCAGTACTTTTCAGGGATCCGGGTCAAAACGGCCCACTTCCTATCTGTCTATCTATCTATCTTCCTATTAGTCAAACCCCTGATGGGGACCTTAGACTTTGACGCGCGTCAACTGACAAGAATGTTAGCAAGAAATGAAATAAAAGATGATAAAAGAATGATGTTAGGTTAGTTAAAAACAGGTTAAGAACAGGGCAGGTTTATTTAGGGAGAAACATGTTCAATCCGACTTACAGCCAGATTGAACTGTGGGCCAGACAAGGTGACAATATCTGGGGGCAAAGCATTCCAGTGGACAATGGTTCTTGGAAAGAAGGAATATTTATGGTAGTCAGTCACTGTTTGGATCTGTCGGAATGCTTGGGAATGGGATGTTCTGGAAGATCTTGTATTTGGGGTAAGGTAGTTTTCAGCTTCCTAAAAGGCCTAGTACCAGAACGGCCCATAACCAAAACGGCCCGGTCCAAAAAGGCCCACTCCAGAAAGGCCCACATTTCAGTTAAATGTCAATATTCTAGTTTGTTGAATATGAATTAAAAAGCGACAGAATATAAAGATTTTAATTGTTTTAATTAGTTGATAACATGAACGAAATTGTAGTGACATGAGATTACATAGAATAACAAATCGTAACACATATTTAACAAACTGTCATAACAAAACAACAGACGAATGAACGAACATGGACTATTCGAACAATATTAAGAAAGGAACATAGGAACTTTTTTTTTTTTAAAAAACAACATTTGTGTAGACAATGTTAATTGGCCTGACTGAAGACGTAATTATCCATGTAACACCAAACATTCCTTCTCAATTAGTTAAAAACTTAAGATCACAGCAGATTAATTAACTTACCGAACTGGACATGTTAATCAGAAAACAATCTTTGTAAAATTAGCGTTGGAATTAATATATTCTTTTCGAAAATATTGTTCCGTTCGCGAAAGAAACTTTCCAATCGCTATACCCTCAATCAACATAATATTCTTCCATCTTGTTCTTTTATGCCTGTGCTTCTTAAACATATAGAAAGTGGGCCTTTTTGGTACCTTACTAGTGGTCCGTTTTGGTACCCTTAATAGTGGGCCGTTTTAACCCGGGCCTTTTAGGACCGGGCCGTTTTGGATGTGGGCCTTTTTGACCCGTTACCCTTTTCAGCGTGTTGTTATTATCAGCTAATTTATACATTATTTTCATGATCATGTGTACGCATCCTCGATAGTGGTGAGTATCCCCGCCTGTCACGCGGGAGACCGGGGTTCAATTCCCCGTCGGGGAGGTATTTTTATATAGCAAACTATTTTTGACTCAGTAACCTCACGGACTACGTCTGTCTGACGTCATAAAAACACTTTTCAACCTAAATTAAACAGAAACTTTGTTCATTTAAAGCAGCATTACATCGTATGAAATAAAAGATATTTGAAAAATTCAATTTTTACGTATGTAGCAATGCTGCGTGCGTGCGTGCGTGCGTGCGTGCGTGCGTGCGTGCGTGCGTGCGTGCGTGCGTGCGTGCGTGCGTGCGTGCGTGCGTGCGTGCGTGCGTGCGTGCGTGCGTGCGTGCGTGCGTGTGTGTGAAAGGATGTTTTTGGTAAAATATAAATATACATACATACATACATACATACATACATACATACATACATACGTACGTACGTACGTACGTACGTACGTACATACATACATACATGCACACATGCACACATGCACAAATGCACACATGCACACACATGCACACATATGCACACATATGCACACACATGCACACACATGCACATACATGCACACACATGCACACATGTCACAATCAACGACCAATGGGCCTGGGATTTTTAATACACACCATCTATATCATACACCGAAAACGAGACCAACATCACTACGGCCCCGGAGGAAGAAAGCAGCCGCTGACAATCACGATGTGCCCCATGTTGCCACGGGAAGCGAAGTGGGTATCTCAGACTCCGTTCCCGCCAATGTGGTATGCAGCCAATCCATACCGGTACATATTCATCATACGATTGAACAGCCAATGACCAATAACCATGGTAATACATACAGTTGGACAAACCATGCAGTGCCTACTAACCCTGTACAATTACAACAGGGAGAGCAATATGCGATCTACAACCATGGCAGAAATGGCACCGCACCTGATCCTATGCACTTACCTAACCCTGTACAGTTACAACAGGGAGAGCAATATGTGATCTACAACCATGGCATGAATGGCACCGCACCTGATCCTATGCACTTACCTAACCCTGTACAGTTACAACAGGGAGAGCAATATGTGATCTACAACCATGGCAGGAATGGCACCGCACCTGACCCTATACACTTACCTGACCCTATGCACTTACCTAACCCTGTACAATTACAACAGGGCGAGCAATATGTGGACTACAACCATCGCATGAATGGCACCGCACCTAACCCTATACACTTACCTAACCCTGTACAGTTACAACAGGTAGAGCAATATGTGATCTGCAACCATGACATGAATGGCACCGCACTTAACCCTATACACTTACCTAACCCTATACACTTACCTAACCCTATACACTTACCTGACCCTGTACAGTTACAACAGGGAGAACAATATGTGGACTACAACAATGGCACCGCACCTAACCCTATACACTTACCTGACCCTGTACAATTACAACAGGGAGAAAAATATGTGGACTACAACCATGGCACCGCACCTAACCCTATACACTTACCTGACCCTGTACAATTACAACAGGGAGAACAATATGTGGACTACAACAATGGCGTAAATCACGCTGTGGCTGGGCAAGTACAAATGCCTATCCAACAGGGGGAACAATTAATGACTTTCAACAATGGATATGTAGAAAGCAGTCAGACAGTGCCTAGAATAGCAAGTGTGCAAACGGAACATTTCAACACTGCTTATACAGCCGCAGGGACTGGAACTAATAATCCAGTTTACCACCAACAGCAGTCGGCGTACACACAGGATACTAGCCGTCTAATGCAACTTCCGGCAGGCCAGGAACCAATTCGAGCTTCCGACCAAGAATGCAGAACCCAATACAATTTAGACATAGATACGGACCTCCAACAACGACAGTTGGGATCTAGGCCGAACACCGGTCAGACCCTGCAACAATTAGACATTTGGCTTAAAGAGTATGACTTACACACAGCCAGTTTCTTACTGAAAGGATTTAGAGAGGGATTTAAGCTTCAATATTCTGGGCCGCGCCACCGACTCACGTGCAAAAACCTTACGTCAGCTATTACACACCCACACGTTTTAAAACTGAAATTAGACACTGAGGTTAGCCTTGGCAGAATGCTGGGTCCTTTTCATACAAGACCATTACGTAACCTTAGAATTAACCCTGTGGGGCTAGTCCCCAAAAACTCTGGCAATGTGGTAGAAATTATTCAAAGATTGGGGTTTGGCGCTTTAATGAGTAAGCGAGACATAAAATCGGCTTTTAACTTATGCCCCATACACCTCAGTGATTTTGACCTGCTGGGTATAGAATACGATGGATGCTACTGGATACAAAAAATGTTACCTCAAGGTGCAGCTATAAGCTGTTCGATATTCGAACAATTTTCAACTTTTATACAATGGTCCGTGGAAAATATTTCAAAATCAACTAACCTGGATCATTATCTAGACGATTTCTTTTTTGCTGGAACTGCAAATTCAACCGAATGCATAAATTTGATGTCCGATTTTGAATTTGCTTGCAATAGCATGAGCATCCCAATAAATGGCTCAACATCTGAAGGACCGACTACTACTATGACGTACCGACTACTACTATGACGTACCGACTACTACTATGACGTACCGACTACTACTATGACGTACCGACTACTACTATGACGTACCGACTACTACTATGACGTACCGACTACTACTATGACGTACCGACTACTACTATGACGTACCGACTACTACTATGACGTACCTAGGGTTAGAATTAGACAGCAACAAAATGATTATAACAATTCCAGCAGACACGATTTTGAAAGCAAAGATCAAAATTAATGAAGCTATTTCCGCAACAAAATTAAGACTAAGCCAGCTACAATCCATAGTGGGAATTTTAAATTTCTTCACACGAGCAATTCTAAATGTACTGAGTGTTGATTGAGTCTGGTTGAGTATTGTGATCCAGCTGTGTCGGTCCATCCTGTTACAACCACAACTAATAGTACATTACAACTACATGGTGTGCATTACCACAACTAATAGTACAGTACAACTACTAAGTGTGCATTACCACAACTAATAGTACATTACAACTACTAATAGTACATTACAACTACTAAGTGTGCATTACCACTACTAACAGTACATTACAACCACTATTGACAGTACATTACCACTACTAATAGTACATTACCACCACTAACAGTACATTACCACTACTAATGGTACATTACCACCACTACTAACAGTGCATTACCACTACTAATAGTGCATTACCACCACTAATAGTGCATTACCACTACTAACGGTGCATTACCACTACTAACAGTACATTACCACCACTAACCGTGCATTACCACCACTAACAGTGCATTACCACCACTAACAGTGCATTACCACTACTAACAGTGCATTATCACCACTAATAGTACATTACCACTACTAATAGTGCATTACCACCACTAACAGTGCATTACCATTACTAACAGTGCATTATCACTACTAACAGTGCATTACCACCACTAACAGTGCATTATCACTACTAACAGTGCATTACCACCACTAACAGTGCATTATCACTACTAACAGTGCATTACCACCACTAATAGTGCATTACCACCACTAATAGTGCATTACCACCACTAATAGTACATTACCACCACTAACTACATTACCACTACTAACTGTGCATTACCACTACTAACAGCACATTGCCACTACTACTAACAGTACATTACCACTACTAACAGTGCATTACCACTACTAACAGTGCATTACCACCACTATAACAGTACATTACCACTACTAACAGTACATTACCACTACTAACATTACATTACCACTACTAACAGTGCATTACCACTACAAACAGTACATTACCACTACTAACAGTACATTACCACTACTAACAGTACATTACCACTACTAACAGTGCATTACCACTACAAACAGTACATTACCACTACTAACAGTACATTACCACTACTAACAGCACATTACCACTACTAACAGTACATTACCACTACTAACAGTGCATTACCACTACTAACAGCACATTACCACTACTACTAACAGTGCATTACCACTACTAACAGTACATTACCACTACTAACAGCACATTACCACTACTACTAACAGTGCATTACCACTACTAACAGTACATTACCACTACTAACAACACATTACCACTACTAACAGCACATTACCACTACTAGCATCACATTACCACCACTAACAGTACATTACCACTACTAACAGTGCATTACCAAAGTAGATGAATCGAAAACGATTTTAAAAATGTCTCTATATTCTTCCGGTTAATGAAGAAATGACCTGCATATCAAATCGGGTTCCAAGAGTATGTGACAGTATACAGTTATTTCATGGGTGTTTGGGGAACAGTCAAAATTATTACCTAATGCTCTATATAACTTGTAATTCGTTATTTTTGCCTGTTTCATTGCATTTTTCATCCTTCGGTCAGGTCTGGGCAACAGTTAGAACTGTTGACCGGGCAATAGTTTGAACTGTTTCATACTAGACTTTTGAACCAATCATACTCTGAGTATGCGTTCACTGTGCGCAGTAGGATGCGCAATAGGGTGTTATGGAAGTCAAAGTAAAAAATACGTCCCGAATACATGTTAGCTCTGACTGCGCTTGAAGTCATCGATATACATTATGTGAAGCCCTCCTTTCCGTTCATTAATTCCTTTCCGTATTTTATTGCATACTTACCGGCGTACCGGCTATTAGACCAAAACCAAGCGTTTACAAATGATGATTGATTAGTCATCAGCCGACATACTGGGAAAAACAGAAATTTATCTTGAATTATGGCCCAGGCTAGGTTTGAAGACATGACTGAGGATGTTTTTTGAGTTAGTCAAATATTATAGAATATAAGGTATGTACAACAGTTATATAGAGCATTAGGTAATAAAACAGTTATTTCATGGGTGTTTGGGGAACAGTCAAAACTATTGTCCCTCGGTATCAAGGAAGATATTTCAAACTGTTGACTGTTCCCCAAACACCCAGGAAATAACTGTATACTATTGTCCCGAGGTATCAGGGAAGACTAACGAACAGTTCGAAATGTCTTCCCTGATACCGAGGGACAATAGTTTTGACTGTTCCCCAAACACCCATGAAATAACTGTTTTATTACCTAATGCTCTATATAACTGTTGTACATACCTTATATTCAATAATAGTTGACTAACTCAAAAAACATCCTCAGTCATGTGACTCATGTCTTCAAACCTAACCTGGGCCATAATTCAAGATACATTTCTGTTTTTCCCAGTTTGTCGGCTGATGACTAATCAATCATCATTTGTAAACGCTTGGTTTTTGTCTAAAAGCCGGTACGCCGGTAAGTATGCAATATAATACGGAAAGGAATTAATGAACGGAAAGGAGGGGGCTTCACATAATGTATATCGATGACTTCAGGCGCAGTCAGTGCTAAAATGTATTCGGGACGTATTTTTGACTTCCATAACACCCTATTGCGCATCCTACTGCGCACAGTGAAAGCATACTCAGAGTATGATTGGTTCAAAAGTCTAGTATGAAACAGATCAAACTAGTGCCCGGTCAACAGTTCGAACTGTTGCCCAGACCTGAGCGAAGGATAAAAAAATTCAATGAAACAGGCAAAAATAACGAATTACAAGTTATATAGAGAATTAGGTAATAATTTTGTTTGTTTGTTTGGCGACCCCTGGTACCCTTTTCAGCAGTACTTCAGGGACGGACGGGCACCCTGGTAGAACCATTGACCTTCCGTTAGCCAACTGGACAGCTTCCTCATAGGGATTAATTCTCTATCCCCATTGAAATTCAAACCTACAGCGCTGAGGGGTAAATGATTTGAAGTCAATGACTTTAACCACTCAGCCACAGTCCGGTCACGGCGCTGCATAATACGTATGTACGTATTAATACGCATGCTATTAGCGAATTGTACTGATGCAGAAGATAGGCGTAAATTATGTAATATCGACATATAACATTAGAACGCATTATCTTTCTGTACGGAAACAATGGATGCCAACAACATAGACAAACGATCACTTCGCATATTAGCTGGGTTATGCAAAACAACACGAGATAAGAAACAATATGTTTCCAATCAGTTTATAATTAATAGTCTGTGATCTCCTGCTAAGCTTATTCGTAATGTCTTATATACTAATGAGTTGCATCGTCAGGTTTTCTATTACCTCCCTTGGCAGATGAAGTCAGATTTATCCCGACTGATAGTTGGACCTCGTTTGATGTTTACGGTTCTTCCCTAACCATATGTTGCGGTGTGTATCATATCATGTTACTTAATAAATACATTCTTACAGTATCTATTGGATAACTATATAGTATACCTTATGACGTATGTGGAGATTTAATAATTTAATTATAAGAAGATCAGAAAGCGGATGAAAATTGGTAACATATAAAAACGATAAAAACAGAGGAAACCAATTGAGAGGATCTATTCTTCATGCAGTATTCAGGCGGCAGTAACTGATCAGTGTCTCTCCATTACCAACTCAAATTCCTCCTCTCATATCAGTGCCCCATCTTTATGTATGGTTAGCTACGGATTCATGCATACTCAGTTGGAGTAGGCGGATGGGGATCGGACTTATACGTGTGTGAGACAGCATCCCCCGCCCTACCTTGTTTCCGGAAACATGTAAGGGTATGTCAACTCGCTATGAAAGTCACTTCACGTTATTGTATTCTTGGGAATGGTCAACGAAGATGAACTGGATATGCTGTGCAAACTGTATCAGCGTAATCCATACTTTCTTGTAGGTTTCCTTTCTGCGTCATCTCTGCCTAAAGCTCACGCTCACCCATTGCATAGATTGCACAGATACGCCCCTGTACCAGTTGGTATAGAAAAGTACGTGGACAACTTCTACCCTGGTCAGAATATACCGCCCCTGCTTATAAGATGAGAACGTGGTTGAACATTGATAGCATGGTGTGCAAAGATAACAACGATAAAAACAGGAAACCATTTAAGAGGTCCTACATACTTTTAGGGAGTATTAAGGGGCAGTAACTGACCGATGTCTCTCATTGAGTGTTGAGAACAGTTCGGAAGAAGGAGTGTAACGGTCCTTGTCAGATAGAGATAGTGAGGACATCGCAAAAGCTCAATATATAGATACAATGTATTTAACCTGATACATTTGTTTACGCTACGGATCTAGAATTTTATATGTGAACAACCTACTCAATGGGTTAATAGTAACTTAGTTCCTGTGTGAGTGTATGCACATGTATACATTGTATTACAATGAACACTCGAGATTGATGCGGCCACCAATTGTTTTGTTTGTTTTAATGGTTTAACTCTATGCATGTTTGATCAAATACTGAGAATTAAATACATAGTTGTAACATACGAGAATTCAAACTTAATTACCTTAGTTTATAATATAGGAGTGTTAACTAAACATCTTAGTACACTCGCCTATATGGTTCGTCGGAGGCGAGGGTAAATAAGCTCAATCATCATCACGAGAATTCATTATTCTACTGTTTTTGATTGGTAACTTCTGTGGAAATTTGTCGTTGCATTTCATTAGAGTTACGACAACATTTTATTTTCACCGCAAACGTGCAGAGTTTTTTTAAAAGTTTATTTATTTTACAATGATTGTGAAGCAAGTCTTAACAACTTATATTAATCACTCTCGTTGGCGCGGATGAAAGCGTATATGTGGTCATTCACGTGGGAGGACACCGGAGTGCCGGTGAAAACCCACCTGTCCGATCTGGCGACCATCGTACCATCTCACATACTTCCCGGTCCGAGGATCGAACCCGGGTCGCATTGGTGAGAAGCGAGCGCGCTAACCACGTGCATAGTCAAAGTCGTAACGACAGCTTCGGTCACATAGCGACTCTTCAGTTATATGACTTGGGGTGCCCTTCGAGCAGTACACGTAGACACCGTCTAGAACCACCGACATTTCGCAATATGTTGATGTTGTTGTTGTTGCTACTGATGCTGCTGTTGCTACTGATGCTGCTGTTGCTACTGCTGCTGCTATTAATGCTGACGCTACTGGTGCTGCTACTGCTACTACTGCTGTTGCTACTACTGCTGCTGCTGCTGCGACTACTGCTGTTGCTACTGATGTTGCTGTTGCTACTGGTGCTGCTGTTGCTACTGCTGCTGCTATTAATGCTGACGCTGCTGCTGCTACTACTGATGTTGCTACTACTACTACTGCTGCTGCTGCTGTTGCTACTACTGATGTTGTTGCTACTACTACTGCTGCTACTACTGCTGTTGCTACTACTACTGCTAGTACTACTGCTGTTGCTACTACTGTTGCTGCTGCTACTACTGCTGCTGCTACTACTACTACTACTGGTGCTGCTACTGCTGCTGCTACTGCTGTTAATGCTGATGTTACTAGTGGTGGTGCTACTGCTGCTGCTACTACTACTACTGCTACTACTGCTACTGCTGCTGCTATAACTACTACTGCTACTACTACTGCTGCTACTACTACTCCTGCTACTACTGCTACTGCTGCTGCTATAACTACTACTGCTACTACTACTGCTGCTACTACTACTCCTGCTGCTACTACTACTACTGCTACTACTACTACTGCTGCTACTACTGCTACTACTACTACTGCTGCTACTACTGCTACTACTGCTACTACTACTGCTACTACTACTACTGCTGATGCTGCTACTACTACTACTGCTACTACTGCTACTGCTGCTGCTATAACTACTACTGCTACTACTACTGCTGCTACTACTACTCCTGCTGCTACTACTACTACTGCTACTACTACTACTGCTGCTACTACTGCTACTACTACTACTGCTGCTACTACTGCTACTACTGCTACTACTACTGCTACTACTACTACTGCTGCTGCTGCTGCTATAACTACTACTGCTGTTGCTACTGGTGCTGCTGCTACTGATGCTGCTACTGCTGTCAATGCTGATGCTGCTACTAATACTACTGCTGCTGCTACTGGTTCTGCTACTGCTACTACTGCCGCTGCTACTGGTTCTGTTACTGTTACTGCTGCTACTGCTGCTACTGGTTCTGTTACTGCTACTGCTGCTACTGGTTCTGTTACTGCTACTGCTGCTACTGCTGCTACTGGTTCTGTTACGGCTACTACTGCTGCTACTGGTTCTGTTACGGCTACTACTGCTGCTACTGGTTCTGTTACTGCTACTACTGCCGCTGCTACTGGTTCTGTTACTGCTACTGCTTCTACTGCTGCTACTGGTTCTGTTACTGCTACTGCTGCTACTGCTGCTACTGGTTCTGTTACTGCTACTGCTGCTACTGGTTCTGTTACTGCTACTGCTGCTACTGCTGCTACTGGTTCTGTTACGGCTACTACTGCTGCTACTGGTTATGTTACTGCTACTAATGCTGCTACTGGTTATGTTACTGCCACTACTGCTGCTAATGGTTATGTTACTGCTACTACTGCTGCTACTGGTTATGTTACTGCTACTACTGCTGCTACTGGTTATGTTACTGCTACTACTGCCGCTGGTACTGCTGCTACTGGTTATGTTACTGCTACTACTGCCGCTGCTGCTACTGGTTATGTTACTGCCACTACTGCTGCTACTGGGTATGTTACTGCTACTACTGCTGCTACTGGTTATGTTACTGCTACTACTGCTGCTACTGGTTCTGTTACGGCTACTAATGCTGCTACTGGTTATGTTACTGCCACTACTGCTGCTACTGGTTATGTTACTGCTACTAATGCTGCTACTGGTTATGTTACTGCTACTACTACTGCTGCTACTGGTTCTGCTACTGCCACTACTGCTGCTACTGGTTCTGCTACTGCCACTATTGCTGCTACTGGTTATGTTACGGCTACTACTGCTGCTACTGGTTCTGTTACGGCTACTACTGCTGCTACTGGTTATGTTACGGCTACTACTGCTGCTACTGGTTCTGTTACGGCTACTACTGCTGCTACTGGTTATGTTACGGCTACTACTGCTGCTACTGGTTCTGTTACGGCTACTACTGCTGCTACTGGTTATGTTACGGCTACTACTGCTGCTACTGGTTCTGTTACGGCTACTACTGCTGCTACTGGTTATGTTACGGCTACTACTGCTGCTACTGGTTCTGTTACTGCTACTACTGCTGCTACTGGTTATGTTACTGCTACTACTGCTGCTACTGGTTCTGTTACGGCTACTACTGCTGCTACTGGTTATGTTACGGCTACTACTGCTGCTACTGGTTCTGTTACGGCTACTACTGCTGCTACTGGTTATGTTACGGCTACTACTGCTGCTACTGGTTCTGTTACGGCTACTACTGCTGCTACTGGTTCTGTTACGGCTACTACTGCTGCTACTGGTTCTGTTACGGCTACTACTGCTGCTACTGGTTATGTTACTGCTACTACTGCTGCTACTGGTTCTGTTACTGCTACTACTGCTGCTACTGGTTATGTTACTGCTACTACTGCTGCTACTGGTTATGTTACTGCTACTACTGCTGCTACTGGTTCTGTTACGGCTACTACTGCTGCTACTGGTTCTGTTACGGCTACTACTGCTGCTACTGGTTATGTTACTGCTACTACTGCTGCTACTGTTACTGCTACTACTGCTGCTACTGTTATGTTACTGCTACTACTGCTGCTACTGTTCTGTTATGTTACTGCTACTACTGCTGCTACTGGTTCTGTTACGGCACTACTGCTGCTACTGCTGTTACTGCTGCTACTGCTGCTACTATGTTACTGCTACTACTGCTGCTACTATGTTACGCTGCTACTACTGGTTCTGTTACTGCTACTACTGCTTACTGTTACTGTTACCGCTACTACTGCTGCTACGCTGCTACTGCTGCTACTGGTTCTGTTACTGCTACTGCTACTGGCGGCTACTACTGTTACTGCTACTGCTACTACTGCTGCTACTGGTTATGTTACTACGGCTACTACTGCTGCTACTGGTTCTGTTACGGCTACTACTGCTGCTACTGGTTATGTTACTGCCACTACTGCTGCTACTGGTTACTGTTACTACTACTACTACTGCTGCTACTGGTTCTGTTACTGCTACTACTGCTGCTACTACTACTACTGCTGCTACTGTTTGCACTACTGCTGCTACTGCTACTACTGCTGCTACTGCTACTACTGACGGCTGCTACTGCTGCTACTTCTGTTACTGCTACTACTGCTGCTACTATGCTGTTACTGGCTACTACTGCTGCTACTGGTTCTGTTACTGCTACTACTGCTGCTACTGGTTATGTTACTTACTGCCTACTACTGCACTACTGCTGCTACTGGTTCTGTTACGGCTACTACTGCTGCTACTGGTTCTGTTACGGCTACTACTGCTGCTACTGGTTATGTTACTGCCACTACTGCTGCTACTGGTTCTGTTACGGCTACTACTGCTGCTACTGGTTCTGTTACGGCTACTACTGCTGCTACTGGTTATGTTACTGCCACTACTGCTGCTACTGGTTATGTTACTGCTACTAATGCTGCTACTGGTTCTGTTACGGCTACTACTGCTGCTACTGGTTATGTTACTGCTACTACTGCTGCTACTGGTTCTGTTACGGCTACTACTGCTGCTACTGGTTATGTTACTGCCACTACTGCCGCTACTGGTTATGTTACGGCTACTACTGCTGCTACTGGTTATGTTACGGCTACTACTGCTGCTACTGGTTATGTTACTGCCACTGCTGCTGCTACTGGTTATGTTACTGCCACTGCTGCTGCTACTGGTTCTGTTACTGCTACTACTGCCGCTGCTGCTGCTACTGGTTCTGTTACTACTGCCGCTGCTGCTACTGGTTCTGTTACTGCTACTAATGCCGCTGCTGCTGCTACTGTTACTACTGCCGCTGCTGCTGCTGCTACTGGTACTGTTACTGCTACTACTGCCGCTGCTGCTGCTACTGGTTCTGTTACTGCTACTACTGCCGCTGCTGCTACTGGTTATGTTACTGCTACTACTGCCGCTGCTATGGCTGCTACTGGTTCTGTTACTGCTACTAATGCTGCTGCTATTGGTTATGTTACTGCTACTACTACTGCCGCTGCTACTGGTTCTGTTACTGCTACTACTGGTTCTGTTACTGCTACTACTGCCGCTGTTACTGGTTCTGTTACTGCTACTAATGCCGCTGTTACTGGTTCTGTTACTGCTACTACTGCCGCTGTTACTGGTTCTGTTACTGCTACTACTGCCGCTGCTACTGCTGCTACTGGTTATGTTACTGCTACTAATGCTGCTACTGGTTATGTTATTGCTACTACTGCCGCTACTACTGCTGCTACTGGTTCTGTTACTGCTACTACTGCCGCTGCTACTGCTGCTACTGGTTATGTTACTGCTACTAATGCTGCTACTGGTTATGTTACTGCTAGTACTAGGCAATAAACGTATTAGTACTAGGCAATAAACGTATTAGTACTAGGCAATAAACGTATTGGTACTAGGCAATAAACGTATTAGTACTAGGCAATACACGTATTGGTACCAGGCAATAAACGTATTGGTACCAGGTAATACACGTATTAGTACCAGGCAGTAAACGTATTAGTTCCAGGCAATAAACGTATTGGTACCAGGCAGTAAACCTATTAGTACCAGGCAGTAAGCTTATTAGTACCAGGCAATAAACGTATTAGTACCAGGCAATAAACGTATTGGTACCAGGCAGTAAACGTATTAGTACCAGGCAGTAAACGTATTAGTACCAGGCAGTAAACGTATTGGTACCAGGCAATAATCGTATTAGTACCAGGCAGTAAACGTATTAGTACCAGGAAATTAATGTATTGGTACCAGGCAATAAACGTATTAGTAGCAGGCAATAAACGTATTAGTACCAGGCAGTAAACGTATTGGTACCAGGCAATAAACGTATTGGTACCAGGCAATACACGTATTAGTACTAGGCAATAAACGTATTGGTACCAGGCAATAAACGTTTTATTACTAGGCAATAAACGTATTAGTACCAGGCAGTAAACGTATTGGTATCAGAAATAAACGTATTGGTACCAGGCAATAAACGTATTGGTACCAAGCAATAAACGTATTGGTACCAGGCAATACACGTATTGGTACCAGGCAATACACGTATTAGTACCAGGCAATAAACGTATTGGTACCAGACAATAAACGTATTAGTGCCAGGCAATAAACGTATTGGTACCAAGCAATACACGTATTGGTACCAGGCAATAAACGTATTGGTACCAGGCAATAAACGTATTGGTACCAAGCAATACACGTATTGGTACCAGGCAATAAACGTATTGGTACCAGGCAATAAACGTATTGGTACCAAGCAATACACGTATTGGTACCAGGCAATAAACGTATTGGGAACAGACAATAAACGTATTAGTGCCAGGCAATAAACGTATTGGTACCAGGCAATACACGTATTGGGAACAGGCAATACACGTATTGGTACCATGCAATAAACGTATTAGTACCAGGCAATACACGTATTAGTACAAGGCAATACACGTATTGGTACCAGGCAATAAACGTATTAGTACCAGGCAATAAACGTATTAGTACCAGGCAATAAACGTATTAGTACCAGGCAATACACGTATTAGTACAAGGCAATAAACGTATTAATACCAGGCAATAAACGTATTAGTACCAGGCAGTAAACGTATTGGTACCAGACAATAAACGTATTGGTACCAGGCAATACACGTATTATTACTAGGCAATAAACGTATTGGTACCAGGCAATAAACGTATTGGGAACAGGCAATAAACGTATTAGTACTTGGCAATAAACGTATTGGAAACAGGCAATAAACGTATTGGTACCAGGCAATAAAAGTATTGGTACCAGCAATACACGTATTAGTACTAGGCAATAAACGTGTTGGGAACAGGCAATAAACGTATTGGGAACAGGCAATAAACGTATTGGTACCATGCAATAAACGTATTGGTACTAGACCATAAACGTATTAGTACCAGGCAATAAACGTATTGGTACTAGGCAATAAACGTATTGGAAACAGGCAATAAACGTATTGGTACCAGGCAATAAACGTATTGGTACCAGCAATACACGTATTAGTACCATGCAGTAAACGTATTAGTACCAGGCAATAAACGTATTAGTACCAGGCAATACACGTATTAGTACCAGGCAATACACGTATTAGTACCAAGCAATAAACGTATTAGTACCATGCAATAAACGTATTAGTACCAGGCAGTAAACGTATTGGTATCAGAAATAAACGTATTAGTACCAGGCAATAAACGTATTAGTACCAGGCAATAAACGTATTAGTACCAGGCAATACACGTATTAGTACCAGGCAATAAACGTATTAGTACCAAGCAATAAACGTATTAGTACCATGCAATAAACGTATTAGTACCAGGCAATAAACGTATTGGTACCAGGCAATAAACGTATTAGTACCAGGCAGTAAACGTATTAGTACCAGGAAATTAATGTATTGGTACCAGGCAATAAACGTATTAGTACCAGGCAATAAACGTATTGGTACCAGGCAATACACGTATTATTACTAGGCAATAAACGTATTGGTACCAGGCAATAAAAGTATTGGTACCAGCAATACACGTATTAGTACTAGGCAATAAACGTGTTGGGAACAGGCAATAAACGTATTGGGAACAGGCAATAAACGTATTGGTACCATGCAATAAACGTATTGGTACTAGACCATAAACGTATTAGTACCAGGCAATAAACGTATTGGTACTAGGCAATAAACGTATTGGAAACAGGCAATAAACGTATTGGTACCAGGCAATAAACGTATTGGTACCAGCAATACACGTATTAGTACCATGCAGTAAACGTATTAGTACCAGGCAATACACGTATTAGTACCAGGCAATACACGTATTAGTACCAGGCAATAAACGTATTAGTACCAAGCAATAAACGTATTAGTACCATGCAATAAACGTATTAGTACCAGGCAGTAAACGTATTGGTATCAGAAATAAACGTATTAGTACCAGGCAATAAACGTATTAGTACTAGGCAATAAACGTATTAGTACCAGGCAATACACGTATTAGTACCAGGCAATAAACGTATTAGTACCAAGCAATAAACGTATTAGTACCATGCAATAAACGTATTAGTAACAGGCAATAAACGTATTAGTACCAGGCAATAAACGTATTGGTACCAGGCAACAAACGTATTAGTAACAGGCAATAAACGTATTGGTACCAGGCAATAAACGTATTGGTACCAGGCAATAAACGTATTGGTACCAGGTAATACACGTATTAGTACCAGGCAGTAAACTTATTAGTACCAGGCAATAAAAGTATTGGTACTAGGCAGTAAACGTATTGGTACCAGGCAATAAACGTATTAGTACCAGGCAATAAACGTATTAGTACCAGGCAATAAACGTATTGGTACCAGGCAATAAACGTATTAGTACCAGGCAATACACGTATTAGTACTAGGCAGTAAACGTATTGGTATTAGGCAATAAACGTATTAGTACTAGGCAATAAACGTATTAGTACTAGGCAATAAACGTATTAGTACTAGGCAATAAACGTATTAGTACTAGGCAATAAACGTATTGGTACTAGGCAATAAACGTATTAGTACTAGGCAATACACGTATTGGTACCAGGCAATAAACGTATTGGTACCAGGTAATACACGTATTAGTACCAGGCAGTAAACGTATTAGTTCTAGGCAATAAACGTATTGGTACCAGGCAGTAAACCTATTAGTACCAGGCAGTAAGCTTATTAGTACCAGGCAATAAACGTATTAGTACCAGGCAATAAACGTATTGGTACCAGGCAGTAAACGTATTAGTACCAGGCAATAAACGTATTAGTACCAGGCAGTAAACGTATTGGTACCAGGCAATAAACGTATTAGTACCAGGCAGTAAACGTATTAGTACCAGGAAATTAATGTATTGGTACCAGGCAATAAACGTATTAGTAGCAGGCAATAAACGTATTAGTACCAGGCAGTAAACGTATTGGTACCAGGCAATAAACGTATTGGTACCAGGCAATACACGTATTAGTACTAGGCAATAAACGTATTGGTACCAGGCAATAAACGTTTTATTACTAGGCAATAAACGTATTAGTACCAGGCAGTAAACGTATTGGTATCAGAAATAAACGTATTGGTACCAAGCAATAAACGTATTGGTACCAAGCAATAAACGTATTGGTACCAGGCAATACACGTATTGGTACCAGGCAATACACGTATTAGTACCAGGCAATAAACGTATTGGTACCAGACAATAAACGTATTAGTGCCAGGCAATAAACGTATTGGTACCAAGCAATACACGTATTGGTACCAGGCAATAAACGTATTGGTACCAGGCAATACACGTATTGGTACCAAGCAATACACGTATTGGTACCAGGCAATAAACGTATTGCTACCAGGCAATAAACGTATTGGTACCAAGCAATACACGTATTGGTACCAGGCAATAAACGTATTGGTACCAGACAATAAACGTATTAGTGCCTGGCAATAAACGTATTGGTACCAGGCAATACACGTATTGGGAACAGGCAATACACGTATTGGTACCATGCAATAAACGTATTAGTACCAGGCAATACACGTATTAGTACAAGGCAATACACGTATTGGTACCAGGCAATAAACGTATTAGTACCAGGCAATAAACGTATTAGTACCAGGCAATAAACGTATTAGTACCAGGCAATAAACGTATTAGTACCAGGCAATACACGTATTAGTACAAGGCAATAAACGTATTAATACTAGGCAATAAACGTATTAGTACCAGGCAGTAAACGTATTGGTACCAGACAATAAACGTATTGGTACCAGGCAATACACGTATTATTACTAGGCAATAAACGTATTGGTACCAGGCAATAAACGTATTGGGAACAGGCAATAAACGTATTAGTACTAGGCAATAAACGTATTGGAAACAGGCAATACACGTATTGGTACCAGGCAATAAAAGTATTGGTACCAGCAATACACGTATTAGTACTAGGCAATAAACGTGTTGGGAACAGGCAATAAACGTATTGGGAACAGGCAATAAACGTATTGGTACCATGCAATAAACGTATTGGTACTAGACCATAAACGTATTAGTACCAGGCAATAAACGTATTGGTACTAGGCAATAAACGTATTGGAAACAGGCAATAAACGTATTGGTACCAGGCAATAAACGTATTGGTACCAGCAATACACGTATTAGTACCATGCAGTAAACGTATTAGTACCAGGCAATAAACGTATTAGTACCAGGCAATACACGTATTAGTACCAGGCAATAAACGTATTAGTACCAAGCAATAAACGTATTAGTACCATGCAATAAACGTATTAGTACCAGGCAGTAAACGTATTGGTATCAGAAATAAACGTATTAGTACCAGGCAATAAACGTATTAGTACCAGGCAATAAACGTATTAGTACCAGGCAATACACGTATTAGTACCAGGCAATAAACGTATTAGTACCAAGCAATAAACGTATTAGTACCATGCAATAAACGTATTAGTACCAGGCAATAAACGTATTAGTACCAGGCAATAAACGTATTAGTACCAGGCAATAAACGTATTAGTACCAGGCAATAAACGTATTAGTACCAGGCAATAAACGTATTGGTACCAGGCAATAAACGTATTAGTACCAGGCAGTAAACGTATTAGTACTAGGAAATTAATATATTGGTACCAGGCAATAAACGTATTAGTAGCAGGCAATAAACGTATTAGTACCAGGCAGTAAACGTATTGGTACCAGGCAATAAACGTATTGGTACCAGGCAATACTCGTATTATTACTAGGCAATAAACGTATTGGTACCAGGCAATAAAAGTATTGGTACCAGCAATACACGTATTAGTACTAGGCAATAAACGTGTTGGGAACAGGCAATAAACGTATTGGGAACAGGCAATAAACGTATTGGTACCATGCAATAAACGTATTGGTACTAGACCATAAACGTATTAGTACCAGGCAATAAACGTATTGGTACTAGGCAATAAACGTATTGGAAACAGGCAATAAACGTATTGGTACCAGCAATACACGTATTAGTACCATGCAGTAAACGTATTAGTACCAGGCAATAAACGTATTAGTACCAGGCAATACACGTATTAGTACCAGGCAATAAACGTATTAGTACCAAGCAATAAACGTATTAGTACCATGCAATAAACGTATTAGTACCAGGCAGTAAACGTATTGGTATCAGAAATAAACGTATTAGTACCAGGCAATAAACGTATTAGTACTAGGCAATAAACGTATTAGTACCAGGCAATACACGTATTAGTACCAGGCAATAAACGTATTAGTACCAAGCAATAAACGTATTAGTACCATGCAATAAACGTATTAGTACCAGGCAATAAACGTATTGGGAACAGGCAATAAACGTATTAGTACCAGGCAATAAACGTATTGGTACCAGGCAATAAACGTATTGGTACCAGGCAATAAACGTATTAGTACCAGGCAATAAACGTATTGGTACCAGGCAATAAACGTATTAGTACCAGGCAATAAACGTATTGGTACCAGGCAATAAACGTATTGGGAACAGGCAATAAACGTATTAGTACCAGGCAATGAACGTATTAGTACCATGCAATAAACGTATTGGTACCAGGCAATACACGTATTAGTACCAGGCAATAAACGTATTAGTACCATGCAATAAACGTATTGGTACCAGGCAATACACGTATTGGGAACAGGCAATAAACGTATTAGTACCAGGCAATAAACGTATTAGTACCAGGCAGTAAACGTATTAGTACCAGGCAATAAATGTATTGGGAACAGGCAATAAACGTATTAGTACAAGGCAGTAAAAGTATTGGTACCAGGCAATAAACGTATTAGTACCATGCAATAATTGAATTGTAGAGCTAATTCAGCTTGTTGAATAGGTGGATGGAATGAATTAATGCCTGCGCCTGAGATCGATTATCAGCTCGAATTCGTCTAATTTTAATCTCGAGCTGGCTCATGTGTCGACATTCAGCTCGAAATTCGAAACTTCATGTTCATGGAGCTGGCATTTTCGGGCTTATTTTGTATATCGAACTAGGCTTGCAAATACAGCACGATATTGAGCTCAAAATTGAAAACATATTGTTCCGAAAAATAATGGAGAACCAAAGATACTGAATGGATATCAATTTGCAGCCAAAATTGACATTCTTCATACTTGGTGAGGTTTTGATGAATGCAGTGAATATGACAAATAATATATCAGATACGCTGATTGGGCCTGATCGTATCATTGACTCCAGATTTATAACGTCTTGTCATTGAATGTCCTGTCCGGCAAGTGGTGCGGCACTATTTCGCTCGTTTGTTCAATCTGGTTTTCCGATGTTTAATAAACTCACTCTTAGTTTAAACAATCGGTTTGTTTGGTTCAAAGTCAAACCTGTGCTAGTGGTCACCTCTATTAAGTGGCCAACCTGCATTAAGCAGCCAGATTCAAGATTCCCATTTACATGTACTTTATATTAAGCAACCATCTGTGCTAAGCAGCCATCTGTGCTAAGCAGCCACTTTCTGTGATTCCCTTGGCTGGCTGCTTAGGACAGGTTTGATTGTACATATTCTGTTTTAAATTACGTAATGAAAGGTACGAGGATGGAACGATAATTAACACTCGGTTTTGCGATATTTAAATCGGTCCGTTATCATTAAAGCATTTACACCATTGGCCGTGCAACAAAAATCGGGAGGCCAGGATTAAATTATATACACTATAAATAGTTTTTCTGGGGAGACCCCCGGACCCCCCCGGACCCCCCCCTCCCGTCTTAAGTTTTAAGATGGCCTACACATCGATTCCAGCCAAGCTACGCCCCTGTACACGATTTATGAAACAACATCTCGTACCATTATTTAACTTGGTATTTGAGAGCCATGCATGTATGTGCACTAGTTGCCAAGATGCGGGCAACTAAGACATCTGACGAACACCCGGGACATGATATGTTGGAAAGCGAGTGGGGCTTGCAAGCCCGTGACTTGCTGGTAGATTGATACTTTCTATTTCATCAGTAGTACACACTTATCTGTGCTCAGAGTCGGTGGAATATCTGCCACGTGTCCTGAAGGCAGTCACTGCATCTACAGAGCATGTCTTTCCACAGGAACTTGAACTTTTATCCATAAGCCACCAAAGGTCTCGTACCTCTATCCTAGGACACCCCCCTCTATTAAAAAAAAGATTAATAGAGGGGGGTGTCCTAGGATAGAGGTACGAGACCTTTGGTGGCTTATGGATAACATTTCAAGTTCCTGTGGTCTTTCTCAGGGAAAAACGCTCACTTAGCCGGGTTAGGGAGCTGCATATATGCTGGTTACTGAATCACGCCTCATTCCAGAACTAATTAGGTCACCCTCTCTAAATAAAGAAATATATCTATCCAGAGTCTGCAGGTCTATTGCACCACGCATTTTTAAGAAATGTCGCTGCTTTTGGACAATGAGAGTCTTGAAGAACCAACCTGTCCCATTGGAATACGTGAGGTGGGCCTACTAGCCGCTCGTAAGGTCACCCAGAGCTCAATGTTACGTCATAAAGTATTATACGTCATAGATGGACACTTTCACACGGATGATCTAATCGATAGACACCGATATATTTGGAACTTCGACTGAACTGATTCATTGTAATGCGACACATACATATCCCAATTCTATGTTCAGATCAGGATGGTGCGTTGGTGATAGTACGATGACGATGGTGCGATGGTGATAGTACGATGACGATGGTGCGTTGGTGATAGTACGGTGACGATGGTGAGATGACGATGGTACGATGACGATAGTACGATAACGATGGTACGATGACGATAGTACGATAACGATGGTACGATGACGATGGTACGATAAGATCGTACGATGGCGATGGTGCGATGACGATGGAGTGATGACGATGGTGCGATGACGATAGTACGATGACGATGGTGCGATGACGATGTTACTATGATGCGATGACGATAGTACGATGACGATGGTACGATGACGATGTTACTATGACGCGATGACGATAGTACGATGACGATGGTGCGATGACGATGGTACGATGACGATGTTACTATGACGCGATGACGATGATACGATGACGATGGTACGATGACGATGGTGTATCATTTGATATATTTATCAATGTTTATAAGCATACAGAGACATGTACTTCTGGACACGTTATCATCAACATCAGAATCGATAACTAACTACATTATACGTGCGATCATCACATTGTTAGCTACTCATTGCGAACACGTGCAGTGCATGTTTCATTATAGCATAATTATTCCCAATGTTTATTCTCATGCCGGTACACATTAGCTGTTCCGTATACTCTCTCTTATTGCAGATACAGGCTAAACACCAATATTACAATATCGATACTCGAAGAGAACATTGAGGCCTAGTCTTCGTTTCTATTGGCGGCTTAGTCTGTACGTATTCAATAATACTATTTAGATGGAATCTGTTTACAGATTTTATTGTTATTTTTGTAATGAACATTTGGATATTATAATTAATTTGTGACGTCTTGTAACAATTCTGTACGATATAAGACATACGTGTATTAGTTTGGTTGCTAAATTAATGGACATATTTTTTTATTTAAATAGGAATGATCGTGTTGTATAATCATTCAGACAATATTCGATCATTTGGATTGAATAGTTCATCGGATACAAGGATGTGGAAATATATAGATGGCATGCGCTTTCTTTACGATTATCCTGTTTACATAAACTACCTATCACGGTAAGTCAGGTGTAATTTGTGTTTGTCATTGGTAGACGAAGTAGGCTATATATATATGTGTACACGAAAGCGTTCCATCTACATGTCACGCTGTATTGGACGTTACTGGTAATACTAGCCATATCCCTTTAGTTTATTTGCAGTATTAGATAGGCACTGTACATTATGAACAAATACATATGTTTAAAGCGACACTATATCAGTGAAAAAGCAAATTTCTACAGAATGTAATTTACTATTATATGGTATAATTGTTTGCCTCAAAAATTGAATAATTTCAACAAATAAACAAACGTCGTATACGCGGTTTGTTGACATAACAAAATAATGTAAAATAGGTCGACATCCATGCGTAATACAACTAGTGTATCATGAATAACACTATTTATGGTACATATTTACCGCTATATCTCACATGTGTGCTTATGCATATTTAACTTAGTCAAACTATCTCTAAACGACAGTATCACGCGTTTAGTATTGACTCCAATGACAAACAAACGTCAAATCAGGAGCATGGATGAACGTTATATGAAATGCTACTTTCACTTTTCAAAGTTTGTAAACCTCAAACACACTGTTTATTGATTCATTGTTAGGGTTCGAATGTATTCGGAAGAATTTGTAGTAAAATGCACTTTAATTGCTTTTTGCGATGTAATGTCGCTTTAAACCAAATTAAGCCATATACTAATAATGTAATAATTCTAATATAAATTGCTATAGCTGAATGAAGACACGGGCTCATACAAATATGGAGATTACGCGCGTTGCATTTATTATTTATTGTGCCATCATATTTAACAGAGTTATGGCACTTGCATGTGATGATATATAACCGTCGCACTGGCCTAGTGGTTAAGGCGTCCGCCTACGGAACGGGAGGTCGAATGTTCGTCAGGGGTTCGTTCTGATATGGCCGGTTGGTCAGCCGCCAGCTAGTTAAATAATGGTTACCTAATTGCCAACCTGGCCTACAAGTATAGGATTCGGGAAGTACTGATGTTCATAAAAAAGATGTCTCATAAGTCAGTAATGGCTGGCCCTTTAAATAGGGGTGACACTATAATAAACAAACACTATAGCCAAATCAGGACAATACAAACAGTTGTACTGTGCTTTCAAAGTAATAACGGTTGTAAACAAACATTCGATACACTATTGCATTATAGGTAAGTCAGGTATAACCTATTATACAATAATTCACAGTACCTGTAAGTTATCGTATATTGCCTTACCTATACAGTAGTGTAATATTCCAACGGTAGTATTACTTTACTTTGAAAGCACAGTAGCACCATGAACCTTAAACTAACCAAGTGTACATAAACAGCGACATGCATACCTCAAACATAACTTTACATCATGGTAAGCATTTCTAGGAAATTGTGTGATTAACAGACAAAACTTGCAGACACCAAAAGAACATTGAAATCACGAGCAGACCGCACATAGATATAACATAAGCTGTGTTTATGTAGTTTAAGTCTCTCACAAATCACCTATTTACTTTTTCTTTTCTGTTCAAAAACCTAGCCTGATCAATATGACGTGTTTGTACTGCGTTTCGGTAACATTTGTTACATCGTCATCTTCTTTAAATACGATCGCATTTATCACACCGGTGTGAAGAATGTGATCGGTGACATATATGACCCTACACAGGTCAGCCAATGAGAGACATTATTGGGTTTTCGATTACCTCCCTTGACAGATAAAGTCCGATTTATCCCGAAATATGTATTGGTCCTTTTAGTTGAAAGTCTTTGTTTGTATTGGTGTTCCCTAACTATGTGTTGCGGTATGAGGAATGCGAACGTGTATGCGGTATGAGGAATGCGAACGTCTATTTAGAGTGTATTTAACCTGATCGTCGTCGTTGTAATTTTCTTTAAAGTCGCCTCCGGCGAGGCTTTTGAGCGACTGGTTTCTCTAAGGCGATTAGGTTGCCAACTGGAGAGGCATCTTCGTTCTTCCCATCGCGACAAATCCTGTATCCTTTCTTTCGAAGGCGGTCACTTTTAGGGCCACATCCTCCACCATTTGGCAGCTCACAGCAGCAATAATGCTTCCGGTTACTTCGCTGGGGTCCTCGTCGCTATCCAAGAAGTCACATCCCACCATCTCCTTAAAGGAGCCGGCTAGATAATCATCAGCTATCCGCTGTCGCCAACACCGAGCACTGCCGTCTCATAGGTGAGTTAATGATGATACTCGTAGTCACGCGGTTTCTAGTATATCCGATAGCGCAGCTTCCGACAACGAAGTCCTTGACCCATTTTCCTGCTGTGAGATGTGCCTAGGTCACAACGTGCACGTTGTGGAGGAAATACCTGGTGACCTGATCTGATCTTGTAGCTTTGTTTATATAGTCTGCAATTGTTTCTCTAAGAAGAGTATGTTGCTACGTCGGTTGTGGGTCTGGTAATCATCCTGAGGCGGCTTCCTCTTCCTCTGTTCCAGGGTGACAAGTCCTGCTTCTTAATGTAAACGGTCCATTTTAGGGCCACATCCTCCACATTTGTCATCCCGCAGTATTGAACACAATGGAAAAGGTTTTCGAGCGTATAATTTTCAAATATATTTTTAATAATCTTACAAGTAATAATTTTCTAACCCAGTTTCAATCTGGTTTTCTTCCAGATGATTCCACCGTCAATCATTTGACTTTCTTGTATGATACCTTTTGTAAAGCTCTTGATGACGGCCTCGACGTTCGAACAGTGTTTTTAGATATAAGTAAAGCTTTTGATAAGGTGTGGCACCGTGGTCTTCTTGTAAAACTGAAATCCTCTGGCATTACAGGTGATTTACATGACTGGTTTACTGATTATCTAAGCAGTAGGCGACAACGTGTTGTACTTCCAGACGCTACCTCTGAATGGCTATATTTGTGTGCCGGGGTTCCGCAGGGTTCCATATTAGGCCCTCTTTTATTCTTAATATTTATTAATGATATTGTTAATGAAATACAAAGCAATATACGGCTATTTGCCGATGATACAGCTTTGTATATTATTGTCCAAGATATTAACTTAGCTGATGTTATTCTTCAAAGTGATATACAGGCAATATCCACATGGGCATCAAACTGGTGCGTTAATTACATTCAAAATCAGAAATTATAACTTTCTCCAGAGCTCGCCATGCACGACAATATTTACCGTTAACAATGAACAACGTCCCAATAATAGAGGTTAGTTCACATAAGCACTTGGGATTATTTTTAACTAAGATTTGTACTTGGCATACTCACCTCACTTATGTTAAGGAAAAGGCATGGAAACGTATATACATAATGCGAAAATTAAAATACAAACTTGATCATCAATCCTTAGAGATAACTTATACATCATTCATACGCCCTATTTTAGAATATTCAGATGTTGTATGGGATAATTGTCCCGAATTCGTGAAAAATGAAATTGAAAAATTCAATACTAGGCTGCCAGAATCGCAACAGATGCATCTAAACTAGTTTCATTAATTGATCTACAAAATGAAGTAAACTGGGAAACTTTAAGTATCCGTAGATACAAACACAAACTAATTCTGTTTTATAAAATGAAAAACTGTTTAACACCTGAATACTTATCTGATCTTGTACCTGCAACTGTTGCTTCAATTAGTCGTTATAATCTTCGAAATGCTGACGCTATACGATCAATTGACTGCAGGACAACTTCATACTACAATTCCGTTTTACCATCCGTAATAAGAGAATGGAATAACCTAGAGAGTAACGTTAGGAATGCAACAACTCTAAACACCTTTAAAAATTATATAAACAAAGATAAAAGAAAAACTCCGACGTTCTTCTATTATGGTGATAGATACCTACAAGTATTACATACACAAATTAGAACCAAGTCAAGTGGGCTCCACGAGCATCTCTTTTTTAAAAACTTAATTCAATCACCACTATGCCGACGTGGATCTAATGAAAACAGCTACCACATTTTCTTTGAATGTACATAGGCTACTATTCTAACATTCGAATTGATTTCCTACACAATGTGCTAAGATTATGCCCTACTGCTAATCTGCATACTATCCTACATGGCGAGGAGACCCTGACAGAGTGAACCCCCATGCATATAAGACCCCATGTATATAAGACGTGCCGTTGATGATTTTACCCATGTCTGCCTGTGCTACATTCTCAAATATCTTCTCTTTCTTCTGCGTTCTTACCGGTATTATATTTCTGTCATTTCTAAGCAATATGCATATTTGGTATACACGTATTAGTTCCACACCGTCCAATATAGTACTGTGTATTTTGAACTGCAAGGAGACGGAAACTATATAAGCTCTGCTTCCGTTTTGATCCTTTCCTATTCTTTGATTTTGTGTGTGTGTGGTGTGGTGTGTGGTGTGGTGTGGTGTGTGCGTGCGTGCGTCTGTGCGTGCGTGCGTGCGTGCTATATAAAACTGTACTGATTACATATGCAATAAAATGTGTATGATGAAATCGCTTGAACTCGCTAAAAATGCTTAGGCAATCGAGCTAACCAGACTATCGGATTTTAATGAAATCGACGACAGTGGCAATAGGGAAATTTGTATTTACACAACAGGAGAGTGTTTTGTGAAGATTATGCCATAATGTTGTTAAAGCCTCATTATACTGCATACTGAGATATGCTAAGTTACTGATTATACCGTCTTAAAGTCCCGTAAAACAATCATAAGTTATTTAAGCAATTTGTACTATTTAAACGTACTCCAACATGGGAAGGGATTCATATAATATTTTAGCTTGTTTCTCGACCCATATCCGTTCCAATGTATAAAAATTGTGTTTATATATGTATATATGTATTTGATCCGAATAAAATATGTTTAAACTAAGTTATTTACATTTTACACTTGAATGTCTTTTCAAAAATTATCCTTTTGTTTGGTGAAATTATTATTTCTAAATGACCTGGCTTTATACAACAACAACAACAACAACAACATTTACGTTTATTCAATGTCAGGATAACCTACATTGTAACGGGATCTATTTGATTGCTATAGATAGTATACATAAATATCAGTATTAGTTCTTGCAGCTTATACCTTATTTCCTGGTTACTGTTTACATGTTTCATTATGCTATTTCATGTCTTAATTTGTTGAGGGCCTCATGGTAGATTGACTTAGTTGTGAAAATGAGTTCTCTCGTCAAATAAAGTCTTTATTATTATTATTATTATTATGTTCCTGATTATAGCAACATGACATAAAAGGAAAACAAAATAGCATACAAGGGTATACGCATACATGGGGGACAGTGATTTTTTATAACACTAAACGTTGAAATGGGAATGAAAATAATTATACTAAACACAAATACTTCGTTTATACACTAAAGAATAATCACTACGTCATATGCGGATAATTCCAAACACGCATAGAACAGACTGATTGTCGTTTTGACATGAGCAGTTGCGATTGTGTATATACGGCATGATAACCAGTAACTTTATAAATGATGGTTTGGTAAATATATCACTGTCACAGACGTGCTGTCCGATTAACGCAGTGGTTAGCGCGCTCGCTTCTCACCAATGCAAACCAGGTTCGATCCTCGGACCGTGAAGTATGTGAAATGGTACGGTGATCGCCAGTTCCAACAGGTGCGTTTTCCCCGGGTACTCCAGTTTCCTCCCACATGAATGACCACATTTACGCTTTCATCGGCGAGAGTGATTAATATAAGTTGTTAAAACTAGCTTCGCAATCGTTGTAAAATAAATAACGCTTAAACATATGTGCATAATAGTGCCAGTTACAGTTTCTATATTTCCTTTTGAAAACGCAACAAAACACATTATAGTTTAGTATCATATGACACAACATAATGAGAACACCCTTTACATCTATTTATCTTGTATAACCGCTGATTAAAATGCCAGTTTATTGTAATACGTCAGTTGTTTTGAGGAATTACATGTTGAGGTTTGACGAGAAAGGTCAGAGCAGAAACCATCGGTGGTAGAGGGAAATAGAGGCAGCTGTTTGAAGTAATAATGTAATGCCCTCCAGAGAAATCTTCCCGTCTTGAAATAGAATCAGACGACTGTCGGGCTATACTATACAGTGTGTAATAATGACACAATTGCTTTAGAAAGTCATTACAGTGTCATTATTCTGCAGACGTGGGGGTAATCTCGTGCGGAAAATATTCAAACTTAAAGTAGGAACAGTTTGAAGGCTCCGTTGGATCAATGCTAGATTCTCGAGACATTTCTACACTTTTGTCAATTTTCGAAAGGTCAGCAGCTCTATTTACAGGCGCGTAGCCTGTATACCGGGGGAGCATAGGTCATCATAAACTGATTTTAAATGTTCTTATCCACGATGCGTTAAATTGCACCATATCTCGTCTATATTTAGAATATTTAATCTAGGGGAGTATCAAGCCCACGGACTCCCTACAAGTGACGACAACCCAACCGTCCATTCAAACCCCATCAGGTGTATCAGAAACATCCGACTACGCCCTGCTGTATATTCATTGTACGATATCATACGGCACGATATATACCATCTGCTGTATTAAATAATAATAATCGCAAATACACGTTATGATATGTTGAAGAAGAGCAGATGGAAAATTAGGAGTCATATCAGAATTATTTTTCTTAATCCCTTCACAAGGTTGAAAGAATTTCAAAATCGGCTTTATAGTATATATTTGCTATAAGCATACGACTATGTTTTATGCAATACATTATTGTTGTTGTTGTTATATAACATAATGGTGGATTGTGGAGCCGGCCATTTTGAATTACGTGACGTCATATTGCGCACTTTAACAGTCAAATATTGATCGAATAATGTTAATTGCACGAACACCGAGGGGAACTATATACCATACAATATACACACGACACGTGCACATAGCACACAAACATACGCGCATTATTTACTACATTAGCAACAAATGACATATAATAACATAGCACACAAACATACGCGCATTATTTACTACATTAGCAACAAATGACATATAATAACATAGCACACAAACATACGCGCATTATTTACTACATTAGCAACAAATGACATATAATAACATAGCACACAAACATACGCGCATTATTTACTACATTAGCAACAAATGACATATAATAACATAGCACACAAACATACGCGCATTATTTACTACATTAGCAACAAATGACATATAATAAAGAAAATTTATTTTAGCTCGATTGCGAAACAAGTTCTTACAACTTATATTACTCACTCTCGAGAGCTCGTTCCTGGTAGAATCCATCGCCACGAGGGAGAGAGAAAAGGCAACGTGGAAATCAAATGCCTTGCATAAGGGCACAATCGTAACGGCTCCAACGGGGCTCGAACACCGGACCTTTCGCACCTGAAGCGAAACGCGCATCCACTGCGCTATTACGACATCCACTGCGCTATCACGACATCCACTGCGCTATTACGACTTCCACTGCGCTATCACGACTTCCACTGCGCTATCACGACTTCCACTGCGCTATCACGACTTCCACTGCGCTATCACGACTTCCACTGCGCTATCACGACTTCCACTGCGCTATCACGACATCCACTGCGCTATCACGACTTCCACTGCGCTATCACGACTTCCACTGAGCTATCACGACTTCCACTGCGTTATCACCACTTCCACTGCGCTATCACCACTTATACTGCGCTCTCACCACTTCCACTGCGCTATCACCACTTCCACTGCGCTATCACCACTTCCACTGCGCTATCACCACTTCCACTGCGCTATCACCACTTCCACTGCGCTATCACGACTTCCACTGCGCTATCACCACTTCCACTGCGCTATCACCACTTATACTGCGCTATCACGACTTCCACTGCGCTATCACCACTTCCACTGCGCTATCACCACTTCCACTGCGCTATCACCACTTCCACTGCGCTATCACCACTTCCACTGCGCTATCACCACTTCCACTGCTCTATCACCACTTCCACTGCGCTATCACGACTTCCACTGCGCTATCACCACTTCCACTGCGCTATCACCACTTATACTGCGCTATCACCACTTCCACTGCGCTATCACCACTTCCACTGCGCTATCACCACTTCCACGGCGCTATCACGACTTCCACTGCGCTATCACCACTTCCACTGCGCTATCACGACTTCCACTGCGCTATCACGACTTCCACGTGACAAAGCAGATCATAAACATGAACAAAATAAATAACGATATGGATTGTATCTCGGTTTGTCTATATTACAAACAGAATTATTATGTGGAACAAAATTTAATATTAATTTTCTATCAACATGAACGATATTGTTTACTAGAATATATTAAGATATACCGAGTTCCAACAGTGTGTGTTTTACGTTTATTTATCATCGCTACCGGTTACCCGTATTAGCGACGCCTCCTGAAGAGATTAGTCATTTTTGATTTTTGTAGATTAGTGCAATGATACAGACAGAGACCCATTCCAAAATCTCCTCTGGTTCGTTTTACGTGCACGGTGTACAGCACCGACACGAGACCTCGGTTTAACGTCCCATCTGAAAGACTGTTAATTTTATTATGGTCAGACGGGGGATCGAACCTGCGATCCCTGGATTACCAGTCCAGCGTGTTACCACTGGACTACAGATCCGTCTGTGAGTCAGACAGCTTCTCCCCAAACACCAATACACTGTAGATCATGGTACTCTTTACCGACTGTAACAGCATAGCCCAATGCTAAGCTTCAGTGATAATGTGGTAATATACACATCTAAGGAACAGGTTGTACATTGTAGTTATAATTTGATATTATGCCGTAACACTTTCATTGACATTTATTAGTAAATAACGAACATTGCTGGTGTTTCTATTACCTCCCTTGACAGATAAATTCCGATTTAGTCCGAAATATATATTGTTCCTTTTAGTTGGATTCCTTTGTTTTTAATGTTGTTCCATTACCAAATGTTGAGGTATGATAAAAATATTGACATTTTATGAAATTATGCTAAAATCCACTGGATATATTTACATGTAAATATATATATATATATATATATATATAATTACTAGATGAGAACGCGGATGTAAATTGATAGCATGGTGTGCAAAGAAAACAACGATAAAAACAGAAGAAACCAATTAATAGGACCAATGTTTCTCATTTGCTTATAACATATTTAATAATAACAATAACTTGTGTGCGTGTATGTTTTGGGTCTAAAGTCGGATCGACGGTTTATGCTATATGGCGGCTAACTGGTTATTATTGGTGGGTGGAGGAAGACACCGGTTTACCTCCAAGCAGCATTTCAGACACCACAAACGGGCGCCCGTGTAGAGAACCACTGACCTTCCACACGCCAGCTTGATAGCCTCCTCACAAGAAACAATTCGACACCCCCAGTGGTATTCGAACCTACAGCGGTGAGAGTCAAATGGTTTCAACGACCGTTACCACGTGAAGATAACAAAAGGATACAGTTGTATGTGAAATCAATTTTCACTTTTTACACCCTGGAGATAAAAACACAATTTGATCTTTAATCCAAATTATAGCCGGGGAACAGGTGTTGATATACTTTGCCTGGTCAGTCATATACATATATTTTAACACCGATACCATTAGGCCGTATTGAGTTTCTGATAATATCGACGTGGGGAACAGGTGTTGATATACTTTGCCTGGTCAGTCATATACATATATTTTAACACCGATACCATTAGGCCGTATTGAGTTTCTGATAATATCAACGTCATTTTGCCAGAAGTAAATTAGTGATAAATCTACAGACTAGAACCCAGGCTATCCAAATTACACAAATTGATTTATCATCATTTCAATTTTTCAGCACAAACAGCAGAGATGCATAATTGACGTAGATAATAACGCCGTTGAAGAGACGTGAACTTCCTAGATACCAAGCTATATACAGATGAAACAGTCACACGAGTGAGAATTGCAGTTTGAAAATTCTTACCCAATTGGGAGACACTGACTTATGTCTAAAATAAATGCTGATATCAAAGTTGTAGTAAAAATAAAATGGTAAATGTAAAATGGATTTAACTCAGCGGATGTGAAAGTATATATTCAGGAAACAAGAAATGACACACACACAGTCAGACGACTGCTCGAAAGCTTTTGAAGCGATTCTATCCATAAGCGGAAAATTTGGGTTTTATCAAAGGCGACTGTATGCTATTGTTAGTGCAATGCATGTCGTCTGCATCTCTATATTGTCATATATGAAGTTCATTCCAAATTTGGAACATAAACAAGAATGTACAGAAATAATAGAAGCAGGCGACAATTCAAGCTTTTTGTTTTTGCGCGCCAACGAAACTGCTACATATCCGGTCACATGTCACTCGTACTACGACAACGATAGAGGATTGGATCTTGATTGGATTTTTCCGGAGGTATTACTTGTGGTTTTCTTCATGTTTAGCTTTTATTTAGTGATTTTATTTACTGACACTTAAAGAAATAGGTTGATTATATAATTATATGGGTGATGTGGTAGAACAGACGACGTCCCATGCCAGAAGCATTCGTCATTCTTTTACATTTCCAGTGTATAGAACCGTTACTGGGATATCGGTTTATAGTCCTCTCCGAAATACTGTTCGTATTATTATCGTTCATTAACCACATACGTAACTGCTTCCTAGATGGCATCGTACCGTTCATTAACCACATACGTAACTGCTTCCTAGATGGCATCGTACCGTTCATTAACCACACACGTAACTGCTTCCTAGATGACATCGTACCGTTCATTAACCACATACGTAACTGCTTCCTAGATGGCATCGTACCGTTCATTAACCACACACGTAACTGCTTCCTAGATGGCATCGTACCGTTCATTAACCACATACGTAACTGCTTCCTAGATGGCATCGTACCGTTCATTAACCACATACGTAACTGCTTCCTAGATGGGTCGTACCGTTCATTAACCACATACGTAACTGCTTCCTAGATGGATCGTACCGTTCATTAACCACATACGTAACTGCTTCCTAGATGGATCGTACCGTTCATTAACCACATACGTAACTGCTTCCTAGATGGATCGTACCGTTCATTAACCACATACGTAACTGCTTCCTAGATGGATCGTACCGTTCATTAACCACATACGTAACTGCTTCCTAGATGGATCGTACCGTTCATTAACCACATACGTAACTGCTTCCTAGATGGATCGTACCGTTCATTAACCACATACGTAACTGCTTCCTAGATGGATCGTACCGTTCATTAACCACATACGTAACTGCTTCCTAGATGGATCGTACCGTTCATTAACCACATACGTAACTGCTTCCTAGATGGATCGTACCGTTCATTAACCACATACGTAACTGCTTCCTAGATGACATCGTACCGTTCATTAACCACATACGTAACTGCTTCCTAGATGACATCGTACCGTTCATTAACCACATACGTAACTGCCTCATGCATGATGTAGTCTGGGAACAGGTGTCTAAACATTTTAGGCCGTCAAGTATATGAAATATATGAATGAATAATGAATGAATGAATAAGTGAGTGAATGAGTGAGTACTTGGTTTAACGGCGAATCAGTACAGATCAGGCTATATCGCGCAGTGTTAAAGCGACACTACATCAGTGAAAACGTAAATGTTTACAGAATGTAATTTCCTATTATATGGTATATTTTTCCAAATATTTGCCTCAAACCTGAGATTTTCAACTAATAAACAAGCGTCGTATACGCGGCTTGTTGACATAACAAAATAATGTAAACAGGGTCGACATACATGCGTAATACACAACCTGTGTATCCCGAATAACGAGATTTATTGTACAGATTTACCGTTATATCTCACATTTGTGCCTAATCTTAGTTAAATGTATTATCTCTAAGCGACAATATCAAGCGGTTAGTATTGACTACAATGACAAAATCATATCAATTTAGGAGCGTGGATGACCGGTATATGAATTTCTACATTCACCTTTGAAAGTGTGTAGACCACGCATACGAATATTGAATATTGATTCAATAGTTGGTGTTCGAATGTATTCGGAAGAATTTGTAGTAGCAATGCATTTATACGTGAACGATGCATTTTTTGGGTTTTTGCGATGTAATGTCGCTTTAAGTATATTGTATACACAGGATAGATAAAAACATACATGTACATGTAATACAATTGTAATGACGGAAGGATCAATAGCAACACAAATTGTCAGACAGTTAAAATGTAGTCAAAAAATCAGTTGTAAAACTGTATATAAACCAATAAACATCTACAATATATGGAAAATATGTGATTCTTTTAAAAATGCAATCAGTCATGTAATTTATGATATCTTCTAGCAATGTTCCCAATCATTGATACAATCATGCTCATTGTTTGACGGGCCAGCTGTTATTAATATAATGCATGTACTTCCAAAACCATAGCCACGTGTTTTATTCCAACATTATGGGGCTCCAGATATCTCACAAACCACTCAGCAACATATTCAACAACAATACTTCAAAGTAAACTCTGTGTTGTTGGCACCGATCCTGATATTATGTTATACATACTATGTAAGATTGTTAATGATACCTAAGGATGTAATTCCTGTTCAATTATATATTGTTAGAAAGAACTTTGCAAAATATCCTACAGGTACATTTTTAATCTATATTCTCTGGGGGCATAAATTATGAACACCTTTGAACATGCTTTATGTGATAATGAATCTTATGGAACGGTACATTTACAAATGTTTATAGGTGACTGCAGATAGTTCCATGCACATGTAGTATTTTGCGTACGCCGGTGTTTGATAAAATCTGGCAACGCACACTACTCCTCGAACGTATCCGTTGACACGTTCATTTGGCTACGACATTCTGTTCACCTGGCTACGACATTCCGTTCATCCGGCTACATGTCCATTCACCTGGCTACGACATTCCGTTCACATGGCTACATGTCCATTCACATGGTTATGACATTCCGTTCACCCGGCTACATGTCCATTCACATGGTTATGACATTCCGTTCACCCGGCTACATGTCCATTCACATGGCTACGTGTCCATTCACCTGGCTACATGTACATTCACCTGGCTACGACATTCCATGCACCAGGCTATGACATTCCATTCACCTGGCTATGACATTCCATTCACCTGGCAATGACATTCCGTTCACCTGGCTACGTGTTCATTCACCTGGCTATGGCATTCCGTTCACCTTGCTACGACATTCCGTTCACATGGCTACATGTCCATTCACCTGGCTACGACATTCCGTTCACATGACTACATGTTCATTCACCTGGCTATGGCATTCCGTTCACATGGCTACATGTCATTCACCTGGCTACGACGTTCCGTTCACATGACTACATGTTCATTCACCTGGCTATGACATTCCGTTCACACGGCTACATGTCATTCACCTGGCTACGACGTTCCGTTCACATGACTACATGTTCATTCACCTGGCTATGACATTCCGTTCACCTGGCTACATGTCCATGCACCTGGCTATGACATTCCATTCACCTGGCTATGACATTGTGTTCACATGGCTACATGTCCATTCACCCGGCTACATGTCCATTCACCTGGCTATGACATTCCGTTCACACGGCTACGACTTTCCGTTCACATGACTACATGTCCATTCACCTTGCTACGACATTCCGTTCACATGGCTACATGTCCATTCACCTGGCTATGACATTGCGTTCACATGGCTACATGTCCGTTCAATTGATTACGACATTGCGTTCACATGGCTACATGTCCGTTCAATTGATTACGACATTGCGTTCACATGGCTACATGTCCATTCACCTGACTACGACATTCCGTTCACATGGCTACATGTCCATTCACCTGGCTATGACATTCCGTTCACCCGGCTACATGTCCATTCACATGGCTGCGGCATTACGTTCACATGACTACATGTTCATTCACCCGGCTACATGTCCGTTCATCTGGCTACGACATTCTGTTCACATGACTACATGTCCATTCACCTGGCTATGACATTCCATTCACATGGCTACATGTCCATTCACCTGGCTACGACATTTCGTTTACATGACTACACGTTCATTCACCTTGCTACGACATTCCGTTCACATGGCAACATGTCCGTTCAATTGATTACGACATTCCGTTCACATGACTACATATTCGTTCAATTGATTACGACAGTCCGTTCACACGGCTACATGTCCTTTCAATTGATTACGACATTCCGTTCACATGGCTACATGTCCATTCACCTGGCTAAGACATTCCATTCACATGACTACATGTCCATTCACCTTGCTACGACATTCCGTTCACATGGCTACATGTCCATTCACCTGGCTAAGACATTCCATTCACATGACTACATGTCCATTCACCTGGCTGAGACATTCCATTCACATGACTACGTGTCCATTCACCTGGCTACGACATTCCGTTCACATGGCTACATGTCCATTCACCTGACTACGACATTCCGTTCACATGGCTACATGTCCATTCACCTGGCTATGACATTCCGTTCACCCGGCTACATGTCCATTCACATGGCTGCGGCATTACGTTCACATGACTACATGTTCATTCACCCGGCTACATGTCCGTTCATCTGGCTACGACATTCTGTTCACCTGGCTACGACATTCCATTCACATGACTACATGTCCATTCACCTGGCTATGACATTCCATTCACATGGCAACATGTCCGTTCAATTGATTACGACATTCCGTTCACATGACTACATATTCGTTCAATTGATTACGACATTCCGTTCACACGGCTACATGTCCTTTCAATTGATTACGACATTCCGTTCACATGACTACATATTCGTTCAATTGATTACGACATTCCGTTCACATGGCTACATGTCCATTCACCTGGCTAAGACATTCCATTCACATGACTACATGTCCATTCACCTTGCTACGACATTCTGTTCACATGGCTACATGTCCATTCACCTGGCTAAGACATTCCATTCACATGACTACATGTCCATTCACCTGGCTAAGACATTCCATTCACATGACTACGTGTCCATTCACCTGGCTACGACATTCCGTTCACATGGTTACATGTCCATTCACCTGGCTAAGACATTCCATTCACATGACTACATGTCCATTCACCTGGCTACGACATTCCGTTCACATGGCTACATGTCCATTCACCTGGCTACGACATTCCGTTCACATGACTACATGTCCATTCACCTTGCTACGACATTCCATTCACATGGCTACATGTCCATTCACCTTGCTACGACATTCCGTTCACATGACTACATGTCCATTCACCTGGCTACGACATTCCGTTCACATGACTACATGTCCATTCACCTTGCTACGACATTCCGTTCACATGGCTACATGTCCATTCACCTTGCTACGACATTCCGTTCACATGGCTACATGTCCATTCACCTTGCTACGACATTCCGTTCACATGATTACATGTCCATTCACCTGGCTATGACATTCCGTTCACATGGCTACATGTCCATTCACCTTGCTACGACATTCCGTTCACATGGCTACATGTCCATTCACCTTGCTACGACATTCCGTTCACATGACTACATGTCCATTCACCTGGCTACGACATTCCGTTCACATGACTACATGTTCATTCACCCGGCTACATGTCCGTTCATTTGGCTACCACATTCTGTTCACCTGGCTACATGTCCATTCACCTGGCTACGACATTCCGTTCACCTGGCTACATGTCCGTCCAATTGATTACGACATTCCATTCACATGGCTACATGTCCATTCACCTGGCTACGACATTCCGTTCACATGGCTACATGTCCATTCACCTGGCTACGACATTCCGTTCACATGGCTACATGTCCATTCACCTGGCTATGACATTCCGTTCACATGGCTACATGTCCATTCACCTTGCTACGACATTCCGTTCACCAGGCTACATGTCCATTCACCTGGCTATGACATTCCGTTCACATGGCTACGACATTCCGTTCACATGGCTACATGTTCATTCATCTGGCTACAACGTTCCGTTCACATGACTACATGTTCATTCACCTGGCTACAATGTTCCGTTCACATGACTACATGTTCATTCACCAGGCTACAACGTTCCGTTCACATGACTACATGTTCATTCACCTGGCTATGCCATTCCGTTCACCTGGCTACATGTTCATTCACCTGGCTACGACATTCCGTTCACCCGGCTACATGTCCATTCACCTGGCTACGACATTCCGTTCACATGACTACACGTCCATTCATCTGGCTATGACATTCCGTTCACATGACAACATGTCCATTCACCTGGCTATGCCATTCAGTTCACATGACTACACATCCATTCATATGGCTATGACATTCCGTTCACCCGGCTACATGTCCATTCACCTGGATATGACATTCCATTCACCTGGCAATGACATTCCGTTCAATGGCTACATGTCCATTCACCTGGCTATGCCATTCCATTCACCTGGCTAGGCCATTCAGTTCACATGACTACACGTCCATTCATCTGGCTATGACATTCCATTCACCTGGCAATGACATTCCGTTCACATGGCTACATGTCCATTCACCTGGCTACAACATTCCGTTCACCTGGCTACATGTCCATTCACCTGGTTATGACATTCCGTTCACCCGGCTATATGTCCATTCACATGGTTACATGTCCATTCACAGTTATACACAGCAACTACTGTATTGAAACGTGTACTGATATATTGTTGTTATTGGTTTCAGTGGGCATACCCTGGATTCCAACCGGATGTTCGCAGCGCCATTCACTACTCGCAATGTATCGGCCTAGGCGTGGGTTTCGTTCTGGGTTCGTTGTTCTCAGATCTGACAGGACGCCGGAGAGTTATGTACACGTTCTTTGTGCTACTTTGTATAGCACAGTGTATATCAGCGGCAGCACACACCTGGACATTTTTTCTCGTTTGCCGTGGGTTTGTCGGAACTGGAGCAGGTACATATTGTGCGTGGGTGCGTGCGTGCGTGCGTGCGTGCGTGTGGTGTGCGTGCGTGCGTGCGTTTCATTTATTTAATATTTCAAATATTTTAACCGAGACAGCTGCCTCGGTGTGCCTCGGTGTGCCTCAGTGTGGCCTGCTACTCCTCCCATATAAAAACCCACATACTATTACATGCCCTCCATCATTCAGGTTAAGAATATGACTCTAATCCTAGCCCTGGTCGTAACCATATATTGTTACCCTACTTTGTTGAAACACATTCGTGGGAGAGATTGTGTCAGTGGGGGTGGGGGTATGTCCGTATCCTGTTTAGTTATCGTCGCTATGGGCTTCCCACTTGAGCGACGAACCCTAAACAGATGAGTCTATATTGGATATTCGAGGGTACTACGATAAGGCTTATCTGCACGGAGTTTATTTAAAACAAACGCGAGACCTCGGTATAAAGTCGATTTAGAAAGACAATAGGAATATTAGTATGGTATATCTAGGAATCGAACCTGCGACCATATACTACGAATCTAGGGTAATAACGCTGGACTAAGGACATTAAGCATATATCAAAGGGTGCTTATACAGCCAGTCTAAATGATTTAAGATGTTAATGACAAAAGAGTGGGGCCTACTTAACTCTTTCAACACCAAGTAACTGACATGGACTGGTCCATGATATTCTTAGACCAATAAATGAATAAGAAAATTACATTCGGACCAGTTCATTTATCAAGATGGGTAATTTTGTCTAAAATTAGTAATACTACTTGCAAAAAGTGCAGATCCTGATGAGACGACTCGTCACGAGCCGGCTCATCTGGATCTACACTTTTTGTAAGCCTATAAATAGAGGTCTGTGTTGAAAGGGTTAACATAAACCCAATACATGACATGCCATCCATGGTCAGATTTATGCTCGCACTTTGGCCATACAGCAGAAGTAGAGACGCCATACAGTTATATATGACTCCATAGGTCACTTGGGAGTGTCGTCGCCGCCGCCAGAAGAAGATCTACTGAGTAATCAAACAATGGGTGTGTCACAAATAGCAATACGTCATACGCGACTAACTTGTACGTCATAAGCGACTAACTGGTACGTCATACGCGACTAACTATAAGCGACTAACTGGGACGTCATAAGCGACTAACTGGTACGTCATAAGCGACTAACTGGTGCGTCATAAGCGACTATATAGATCTGGTACAACAGCAGCAACGGTATAATGGTCTTCTTTCGACTGTCTAAGGCAAATAAGTATACTAGAGGACATAGAAAACGCACCCCTACATTATATGATTATTATTACATGAAAACGAAATACGAAGAATTCCATCAAAGATATATCACATCTTTATTACAAAACACAAACTGAACAACTAAAAATATTCCAAAATGTTTAAAAGTATGTATTTATATAGTTATTGGTTTTTCATGTAAAACACACTTATCCGAAGTGTGCGTTTTCTATGTCCTCAAGTATATAATAAATAGCGGACGGATACTACATTGTTCGGCAATATTACTGGGGCGGACAGAGAGAGCTTGAATAGAGACTGTAATAATCAATATACTGAATGAAACACTTACCATTACAGGAGGTTTTATGCTGACCAGCCAGGTACTCGTCCTGGAATATGTAGGACATGACTGGCGCGACATATGTATATGTCTGCTACCATGGTGGCTGGGACCCAGCTTACTGTCAATAGAGGCGTTGATTACACGACATTGGCGCTACCTAGCGGTCTTATCGGGACTTGCAGGAATCCCACTCATCGGTTCATATTTGTAAGACAATTTCTACTCTTCACGGATTAGCGAGTCATAAACATATTCCAAACAAGTATACTCTTCGTTAAACGAAAGTTTCATTGCTATTAAAAAGCATTTAACAATGATCTATGTTACAACTATTACGAAATAAGCTCAATATCATTGCATAGTTATTCGTGTGGAAGGAAATCGGAGTACCCAGATTAAACGCACACCTGTCCGATCTGGCGACAACCATCTCGCTTACGTTCCCTGTACGAAGTTGTTAGCAGGGTTGCATTTGTGAGAATCGAGCTTGCTAAACTGTACTAATCGGAAAGCCACAATATACCCCGCTGTTAGAATGATGTCATGTACCGCATATCCTTTAGAATTGCTTTTGTTTTGGGTGTTGTTTCTAAGTAAAACTATATTTTTGACATATCAACGGTGAGTTTGGGGATATATTAGTCATCTAAAGCACCAACTGGCTAGAGGACATAGAAAACGCACACCTACATTATATGATTATTATTGCATGAAAGCGAAATACGAAGGATTCCATCAAAGATGTATCACATCTTTATTACAAAACACAAACTGAACAACAAAAAATATTTCAAAATGTTTAAAACTATGTATTTATATAGTTATTGTTTTTCATGTAAAAACACACTTATCCGAAGTGTGCGTTTTCTATGCCATCTAGTATAGAAGTTGTTGTTTTTCTAGTTATGAAGGTCTGCCCGCTCGGAGGCACTGTAAGTGAGCGTATAAAGTATGCTCACCTGTTGAGGCTTGACCCCGACGTGTATCCCTCACGTCTTAAAGATATATGTTGTAATACCAAAGGGATAAATTTTCATAAAAACAGCTGATTTTGGCGCTGTGTATTTAATGCCTAAAGTTTGTATAATTTAATCTCAAAGTATGACGGTTGCACTGATGGTTAATGAAACCAGTGTAATGAGCTTCCGTTGGTCCTACTCTTGTTTCTTTATGTTTATAGACGTGTATCCTGGGTTTCGACCGCATTATTGTTATCTGTAGTCCGGGATCGATTCACTTGTGTTAATTTTCGAATTTCGAATCTTTGAAGTTCTACAAATCTAAAATTTACTTTTTTGTTACGTCTGAAAGTTTTATGTTCATTCGTACTGCCTGTTTTACTAAGAAATGGCTTTTAATGTATGAGCTAGATTATATGCCACAGAAAGAACTACAAGCCCATGCATTTCGGGTTCTTGGCGCGTGATCTAGTATAGAATGTGTTGCATCCAAAGTTATTCTAACGAGTGGATGATTTCAAATGGTGACTATTTCATTTTCGTACACGTCAATTCCGTGTCCAGTATTTTGATTAATTGACCTTGTCGTATATATTGTAATAACTATATTATTGTCTTTCTGCAAACGCTACTTAGGCACGCCCCCCATAGTTACAGGTGGTCGCTGTAACCACGCGAGACAAGCTATCTAACAAAATGGCTTTCTTGTTCGTACCTCCACACCGTGCACGTCGGGAACAAGGCACAGCTCACAGCAGGAAATTGGATCACCTGTTCCGAAGTGACCAATCCACGCCGCTGACGCATACGGACGAGGACCCGCATCGACTCTTTTTGAGTGTCATACACTTACCTGGATCAACGACAGCTGACACTGGGGCGTTGAAGAGGCGACGAGTGACTGGGTAGGAGAAGACGGCAGTCGTTTCGCGTGGATGGCGCACTCGTCGCCTCGAACTCTTTTATCTGTCTCCAACAACGGGCGAGCGGTTGGAGACGGAGGGATGCGACCTCGACCCCGGATGCGTCAACGGGGTGGACAACGACGGAACAACCGAGCCATTTTGCTGCTGTGAGCCGACTAATCGTGGAGGATGTGGCCCTGAAAAGGATCGCTTATAGACCAGGACTTGTCACCCTGGCACAGAAAGAAGGAAGGAGCCATCTGAGGATGTCATCATAAGCATCACAGAGAATACTCGTCTTAGAAAGCTCGCCCATATGGTTTACCGGTGGCGAGGGTAAATAAACGTATATCATCATCAACAAAATGGCGTCTAACGCAGACCTGCATCGAGTTAATCTAGATAAAATTCCGTCGAATTTCTCGGTTTTATTTCACCCAGATAAGAATATCTCGTTGAAAGCAAGAAGGCAAGGGTTTTAGGTGAATTCAGGTGATTTCGTATAATCCCTTGTTCGTCTAATGCTAGTTTCGTATACTAGTGCATTCGTATAATCACAGGTTCGTATTTTATATATATATAGTACTGCACTATACAGGCCCATTATAATAATGCTATTATTAGCTATTTAGGTAATTAGACACAATTATGAATGGGACTATGTAGCCGTGTGTTTGCCATACCAGGAGTGATTATCTATCTAGGTTTCAAGCCACTAATCAAGATTAATTAAAGTGAATGGGGGAGAATAAATAAATCTTTCCGCATTTTCGATGATTCCAGCTAAGAGCATGCATACGGCTGGAAACGTAACGAGAGCAAAAAACGCATGGAAAAATAGACGCCATGGTTGTAATGAAATTGATGTGAAGAACATGATATTTATACATGATTCAAGGGCTTGGACATATGGCACGGCTCAGCTCTAAAGCTGATAAAACATGGGCATACAAGCCAGCATCACAAATGTTTGAGCCGACCAATCAAGGTGTGAAAAATAATATATTCTCCAGTCAACAGCCCACCTCATAATAGACGTAGGTGTGAAGGTTATTTCTCTAAAGTACAGATATACGGATGAGGACGTGTTAAGTGTTCGTGGTAAATGCTTGCGCAGTCAACGGAAGAGTGAACAACCACATCGTGTCAACTTTGACATCAAAAGAAATGAAATATGCCACCGTCTTGAGAGACTCGACCCTATGCCTCCTAGAAGACTCGAACATTAGGCCCAAAAACTGAACACCAGTACGTTCACTGAGCTAATATGGGAATCCCACAGCTCTGCACATGCATGGGTACTATTACTACTATCTGATCCCTAGTCCACCATACACGACAATATGTATGAACCACATGTATAATCACCACTATACTCACATATCTCTTGTGAACGGTAGATCTATTAATGCAGAATATATTTTTTCGAAATATTTTATTATGCATAAATAAATTAATTTCAACTTACTTTTGTGCAAATATATCTGTTTGCATTAATTTTGGATGTATTCAGCTGGTCGTTTGGTCGTTCACACGACTTAATCCACCTTAGACATGTTTTCAAGATTTGTCTTAGGTTTTGAAAATGGCACGAATTTAACGTCACCTATCAATCGATCTGGATATCTACATCACTGTCACATAGCCCGTAACTACATCTTTTCACCATTGTCAATGACAGACAGCATTAATTAATTTTAAATATTTTTCAAAAAATAATTTCAGATCACGATCACTCGTTATCATATTTGATTAAAATGTTACTACATAACTCGTTTATCTAACAGAACGATAAAACAATGACTCGGTGTAGTAATCAATTATATAATTATGTGCACACATTTTATAATTGACCAATTAGCACAATCAGTGCTAAATTCCGATGTGAAATACTTTGATCTTGATAGCAGTGGCCCCTATCGGGTATTATAACTCGGCGGTCTCTGTGATGTACCGTTAGTGGGTAAGTTGTTGATTGCTCCCAATAAACAGTGTGACACGCTTAAATTTGATTGCTGTGTTTGTGAGAAAAGAATGACTATATGGGGTCAGTCGGTGTTTTTATAGATGCATTGTTTTTAAAGCAGCTGTCTTGTATTTTGTGGTTCATATACACACTTAGATTTGTCCAAGGATTTTGAAATGGGTTGAATTTAACGTCGATCACCAGGATATCGACGAATTTTGTACTATAACTAACCCACACACCAAAGCTACACATTTTCAACATCATTAAAACAATTTTAAACCCGTATTTTCGATCAAATTCACGCCTTTTCAAATTTGTCTACTCGTTACTAGTGTGTCTAATATGCATTGTTTGTCTAACAAGATGGCGGCGATAAACCGTTGCCGGGGGTGTGCGCGAATGGTGCGATGCGATTGGCTAACGCCAGCTGTCAATCAAAATCGGCAGAAAGGTCAATTGCACACCTTTCGCGTGGCTTGCGATTCCTGAAAGCTGCGCATATGTTTGACCAATGCGCAATGCATCTGTAGAAGACGCCTAAATAAATATGGATGTAATTGTTCAACATTTGACACCATTTAAATATGTTATAATTGAAACACGATATGAAAGTATATTGAACATTTATGGAATCCCAAATCTGGACGTGCCGATATCAAGGATACACTTATCAACAAATCAAACAACATATACTAGTGTCCATTTTATACCCATCAATGTACTGGTTGCTATGTAATTACTCAATGTAAATTACCTCCCTATTTATGTATAGGAGATAAACCGAACACGATCCAATATGTAAAATATTGGACTGTGTGAGGCGCGTATCGCCGAAGACAGTACTAATATTTTACATATTGGATCAATTTGAGGCTTATATCTTACCTAAAACACACACTTATATAACAAGATCCTACCAATTAAAATTGTTAATTTCGTACATTTACGCGTATAATTTAATATAATACTCTAGCCTTTTGACACCAGTCCAATATTAATAATAATGGACTGCAAGTACAAAGGTATGACGTCACGACAATGTTTTAAGGATATTTATTTACACAAATCATAACTACATTTGCAAATACATGTACATGTAGTGGATTGGTTTACGGAAGCTACCATTTGGATAACCCTGATTAATATGAATACAAGTTGCATTGTTCCATCTGAAGCACACAACAAACGCATGGAGAAACGTTGGTATATTCGGTAGACATATTATCCAACATTATACGTGACATTAGGTAATTGTTGAGCAATATATTGACATTTTGGTGAAGTAAATGTTTCAAAATCTCATTTTAGTGCTTTACTAATGTAGCGTAATGGAACCTCAATGTAAAGTAATTACCCAAGAGAAGTTCTTGCATTGAATGTGTGTATAAATTGTCGGCCCGTCAAAATAAATTGAGGCAGGCAGTTCCTGGCAAACCAAATTTCCAGAGACATATATCCCAGAATAATTTTCGTCGATAAAATGTCACGGTAGCTGTGGGAAGTCACTGTGCAACCCTTTCCCCTCTTTTCTGTGGTTGTAAATCAAGCAATCCAGGTCATTATTCGTAGAGGAGGACATAAACAATAGAGACAGAAAATCTATAATTACATTAGACTATACATATATGTAATAAATATATAAATGTTTTCTTTTACGTAGCTGGTACAGTTGACGTGGGATTAGTACCTTATTTAAAGTTACAATGCTGATCTATATACAGACGGATCTGTAGTCCAGTGGTTAACACGTTGGACTGGTAATCCAAGGATCGCAGGTTCGATCCCCCGTCTGACTCTAATAAAATTAACAGTCTTTCAGATGGGACTTTAAACCGAGGTCTCGTGTCGGTGCTGTACACCGTGCACGTAAAAGAACCAGAGGAGAGTCTGGAATGGGTCTCTGTCTGTATCATTGCACTATTCTCCAACAATCTAAAATGACTAATCTCTTCAGGAAGCGTCGCTCATATGGGCAACCGGTAGCGACGATAAATAAACGTAAAACACACATACCATATAGGAACGGATCTTGTCACGAAAATGTGGACAGCTTATATCTTATTTCCTATGAAAGTTTTACTGGTTACTGTTTACAAGTTTCATTATGCTATTTCGTGTTTTAATTTGTTGAGGGCCTCGTGGTAGATTGACTTAATTGTTCAAATGAGTTCTCTCGTTAAATAAAGTCTTATTATTATTATATTATTACAAGAGGATCAAATTGGTATGAATTATTAACATGAATGCATGACAACCAACATAGTAACCAAGATTAAAACACTGTCATGACGTCATACCTTTGTACTTGCAGTCCATTATTATTAATATTGGACTGCTGTCAAAAGGCCAGAGTATTATATTAAATCCTACGTGTACATGTACGAAATTAACAATTTTAATTATTAGGATCGTGTTATATAAGTGTGTACTTTAAGAAAGATATAATCCCCAAACGGATCCAATATGTAAAATATTGGTACTGTCTTCGGCGCTACGAGCCTCACACATTCCAATGTTTTACATATTGGATCGTTTTCGGCTTGTATCCTAGACATATTCTGCATGAACACCTACATAATGGACACTACTTGTGGTCGGCTTGTATCCTAGACATATTCTGCATGAACACCTACATAATGGACACTACTTGTGGTCGGCTTGTATCCTAGACATATTCTGCATGAACACCTACATAATGGACACTACTTGTGGTCGGCTTGTATCCTAGACATATTCTGCATGAACACCTACATAATGGACACTACTTGTGGTCGGCTTGTATCCTAGACATATTCTGCATGAACACCTACATAATGGACACTACTTGTGGTCGGCTTGTATCCTAGACATATTCTGCATGAACACCTACATAATGGACACTACTTGTGGTCGGCTTGTATCCTAGACATATTCTGCATGAACACCTACATAATGGACACTACTTGTGGTCGGCTTGTATCCTAGACATATTCTGCATGAACACCTACATAATGGACACTACTTGATTTCATTTTGGACTTAAAGTCGCCCCAACAGCATTAGTCTTATGGTGACCCTCCAGCTAGTATGGTGAAGGAAGATATCAGGTATCCCTCAGAGCCGTATGGCAGGCACGGACGAGCGCCCAGGTAGAACCACTGACCTTCCGCAAGCCGCCTGGATTGCTTCCTCGCATGAATGAATATATATCCCAGTTTGATTCGAACCTGCAGCGATGAGTGGTAAGTGGTTTGTAGCCAACGACCTTAGCCATTTGGCCGCGGAGGCAACTCCCTAGGTACAATAATTACCGCATAACTATTTCTGTATTAATAATTTTAATATAGAGTTGGTTTTTTTACCATTTCAGTTTAGTTTTAGAAAGCTACAGATGGCTGCTATGCAACCACAAGTTCTCCCAAGCAGAGCACACGATAAAAGAGGTCGTCGCTTGTAATTGTAGACCAGTTCCAGAATTGACGACATTTTTTGACATCTCAAAAGCTTGTGTTTTAAGCTCTATGCATAAAAAGACATACACGTTCCTAGATTTGCTAACAACGGACAGATTAAGAAGGGGGACATTTGCTGTGATATTCACGTGGTAAGTGTTTGGATTCGTGAATCTAAGTTAATCATCAATATTTTATGACTTTCAAATTTTGGCATTTATACATGGTCTGTGGAATAGTGATGATGTATCTACAGGGGCTTGAAATGTTACCCACAAACAGTATTGTTTTGTTTCTTTTTTAAGCTCAAAGCTGCTCCAAAAGCATAGGTTATATAGTGACTCTCCGGCTGGTGAAGGAATACTCCGGTGCCCCTCCGAGCAGTATTGCAGTCATGGATGGGACTCTCCGGCTGGTGAAGGAATACCCCGGGTACCCCTCCGAGCAGCATTGCAGTCATGGATGGGACTCTCCGGCTGGTGAAGGAATACCCCGGGGTACCCCTCCGAGCAGTATTGCAGTCATGGATGGGAGTCTCCAGCTGGTGGAGGAATACCCGGGTACCCCTCCGAGCAGTATTGCAGTCATGGATGGGACTCTCCGGCTGGTGAAGGAATACCCCGGCTGCCCCTCAGAGCAGTATTGCAGTCATAGATGGGACTCTCCGGCTGGTGAAGGAATACCCCGGGTACCCCTCAGAGCAGTATTGCAGTCATGGATGGGACTCTCCATCTGGTGAAGGGATACCCCCGGCTGCCCCTCCGAGCAGTATTGCAGGCATGGACGGGAACCCTGGTAAAACTACCGACTTACCACAAGGCAGTTGAATAATTTCCTCGCATGAAACCATTCGACAACCCAGAGGGGTTCGAGCCTAGTGATTTGAAGTCACCACGTAACCACTCGCCCACACAAAAGGAATTGTATCTCAAGTCTAAAACATCTACGGTAATCTACCTGTTTTGTTCACTCTCTTGTGAGAGATACTGGTCAGTTACTTCCCCTGAATACACCTAAAAGTAGATAGGTACGCTGAATTGGTTTCCTCTGGGTTTATCGTTGTGTCCTTTGCACCACATCAAATGTCATCCACTTTCTCATCTTATGATTATTAAATTACTTTTGTTATAAATTAGATAGCATGATGTTATCACAAAACCATTATTATCATACTGCAGCATCTGGTTAGGGAACAGCAGTAAAAACAAAGGATTCCAACGAAATGAACCAATATACATTTCGGAATAAATCGGACTTTTTTAATTCGAACGTTATAATTGGACTTTGGCCATATTTCACATAAATATCATTTGTAAATGACCAAAGGCATACGTATATGCCGATTGCTAATAAAGATTGATTGATTGATTGATTGATTGATTGATTGATTGATTGATTGATTGATTGATTGATTGATTGATTGATTGATTGATTGTAACAGGAATCTTGTCATGGCAGATATCTAGCCATATTGTTTGGACACAAATTCGTTTTTGAGTTTCGGTACAAATGAGTAGGATTCAGCCCACATGCGTTTACCAAATCCGGTGTGCATATGCTGCGAGCTACTGTTCAACTATGCGTTTATGTGTGTTTTACGTTTATTTATCGTCGCTACCGGTTGCCCATATGAGCGACGCCTCCTGAAGAGATTAGTTATTTTAGATTTTTGGAGGATAGTGCAATGATACAGACAGAGACCCATTCCAGAATCTCCTCTGGTTCTTTTACGTGCACGGTGTAAAGCACCGACACGAGACCTCGGTTTAATGTCCCATCCGAAAGACTGTTAATTTTATTAGGGTCAGACGGGGGATCGAACCTGCGATCCCTGGATTACCAATCCAGCGTGTTACCACTGGACTACATATCACTATGCGTTTACCAAATCCGGTGTACATATGCTGCGAGGTACTGTTCAACTATGCGTTTACCAAATCCGGTGTGCATATACTGCGAGTTACTGTTCAACCATTGGCGTCATTCGACTTAATTAAATTATCAATGGGTTGTGATACCGTTTGTAATTCCAGGTTGTTAAGCTCAATGGCGTACTGTGGGTTATTTCGAGATATACGGCAGTTGACTTCCAACCCTTACCTCAACAATTTCATCCTGTACAACACAGACGCTGTTGTTATTATTTGCGCAATTCTCATCAATAAATGGTATGTATGCTGCATTCAAATAAATATTCTATTTTCAATCCATTTGTACCGTTGTGAAACAAGTTCTTACAACTATTTAATTGTTTCTTATTGGCGTTGATGAAAGCGCATACGTGATGCTTTACTGCGGGACGAAACCGGAGTACCCGGAGAAACCCACTTGTCTGATATGGCAACCACTGAACCATCGTACATACTTCCCAGATCGGGGATCGAATCCTGGTTGCATTGTTCAGAAGTGAGTGCATTAACCACTGCGATAATCGGACGAATATTACACCGGCATGTTCCAACATGTCTTTATATATAGTACCCATAGAACAATTGGAATAATCTAATGCATCCTGAATATTCTGCAGCTAGCTATTGCGGATCTCTTAACTGCAACCGCGCAAACAAATCAAATTATTCATCATATCCATGGCAACCCCATTATTCAGAGATACACACTCTGGTGAGGAGCTTGAGACGCAGGGGAGAGAAGTTTGTGCACGTTAAGCAACAACAAACTGTGTGCCTACTTCATGCCAGAGTAGCCATACAGCGCAGGATAATGTCCGTACATAATAACATTATTAACTTTATACGTGCAACTCCTTAAAGCAGCATTACATCGTAATAAAGGATGTTTTGGGTAAAATGTAAATACTAATGTGTGTGTGTTTACAAATATCGAAATAGTCGCTCAGAAACGATACAATTCCAATAAACTTAAACCGTCGTATACGCGAATTTGTTTATCAACACACGATATAAAAAAAACGCACAGCGCGCATGCGTGAAACAACAAAGGATGTAGAAAACAACGTATATATTTTGAAATTGAAAGGCTATCTATCTATCTTCCTCTAATGTCGAACCCCTCGCGGGGATGTAGACATGTCCCTAAAAGACTTAGCTAACAGAGGTATGAATCAACATATCAAGTAATTTAATTAAAAATGACAACATGGGACAAATGGGGACGGTGCATTCCGAATGCAAACAAGTGCGGACGATGCGTTCCGGTTGTAAACAATTGCGTGATCGATCGACTCGGAAAGTCCTACTTTCGGTTTCGAGTTTGTTTTATCGCAAAAACACTGTTTACCAAATGAACATAAGCATACAAAGTATAATGTTAGAATGTGTAGCAGCATTGCTACCCATACGTAAACAATTTTCAAATATCTTTTATTAATGCTGCTTTAACCTTGTATACCTGTACTCATAACAGGACGAACTGATACCTTTCGGCTGCCTTGTTTTCACCCATTGAAATCAAACAGCCCGATTACGTTATTTGGTGACAAGCCGAACACAACCTGGCATGTGTATATAGTGAATGCAACCTGACATGTGTATATAGTGAATGCAACCTGACATGTGTATATAGTGAACGCAACCTGACATATGTATATAGTGAATGCAACCTGACATGTGTATATAGTGAATGCAACCTGACATGTGTATATAGTGAACGCAAACTGACATGTGTATATAGTGAACGCAACCTGACATGTGTATATAGTGAACGCAACCTGACATGTGTATATAGTGAATGCAACCTGACATGTGTATATAGTGAATGCAACCTGACATGTGTATATAGTGAATGCAACCTGGCATGTGTATATAGTGAACGCAACCTGACATGTGTATATAGTGAATGCAACCTGACATGTGTATAAGTGAATGCACCTGACATGTATATAGTGAACGCAACCTGGCATGTGTATATAGTGAATGCAACCTGACATGTGTATATAGTGAATGCAACCTGCATGTGTATATAGTGAATGCAACCTGACATATGTATATAGTGAACGCAACCTCATGTGTATATAGTGAACGCAACCTGACATGTGTATATAGTGAACGCAACCTGACATGTGTATATAGTGAATGCAACCTGACATGTGTATATAGTGAATGCAACCTGACATGTGTATATAGTGAACGCAACCTGACATATGTATATAGTGAATGCAACCTGACATGTGTATATAGTGAATGCAACCTGACATGTGTATATAGTGAATGCAACCTGACATGTGCATATAGTGAATGCAACCTGACATGTGCATATAGTGAATGCACCTGACATATGTATATAGTGAACGCAACCTGATGTATATAGTGAATAACCTGACATGTGTATATAGTGAATGCAACCTGGCATGTGTATATAGTGAATGCAACCTGACATGTGTATATAGTGAATGCAACCTGGCATGTGTATATAGTGCATGTAACCTGACATGTGTATATAGTGCATGTAACCTGACATGTGTATATAGTGAATGCAACCTGGCATGTGTATATAGTGAACGCAACCTGACATGTGTATATAGTGAACGCAACCTGGCATGTGTATATAGTGAACGCAACCTGGCATGTGTATATAGTGAATGCAACCTGGCATGTGTATATAGTGACGCAACCTGGCATGTGTATATAGTGAATGCAACCTGACATATGTATATAGTGAACGCAACCTGGCATGTGCATATAGTGAATGCAACGTGGCATATGTATATAGTGAACGCAACCTGGCATGTGTATATAGTGAACGCAACCTGACATGTGTATATGGTGAATGCAACCTGACATGTGTATATAGTGAACGCAACTTGGCATATGTATATAGTGAACGCAACCTGACATGTGTATATAGTGAACGCAACCTGACATGTGTATATAGTGAATGTAACCTGGCATGTGTATATAGTGAATGTAACCTGGCATGTGTATATAGTGAATGTAACCTGACATGTGTATATAGTGAATGCAACCTGACATATGTATATAGTGAACGCAACCTGACATGTGTATATAGTGAACGCAACCTGACATATGTATATAGTGAACGCAACCTGACATGTGTATATAGTGAACGCAACCTGACATGTGTATATAGTGAACGCAACCTGACATGTGTATATAGTGAACGCAACCTGACATGTGTATATAGTGAACGCAACCT
>CM026390.1:9229470-9250195 GCA_014843695.1 Archivesica marissinica | reverse complement strand
CAACCTGACATGTGTATATAGTGAACGCAACCTGACATATGTATATAGTGAACGCAACCTGACATGTGTATATAGTGAACGCAACCTGGCATGTGTATATAGTGAATGCAACCTGACATGTGTATATAGTGAACGCAACCTGGCATGTGTATATAGTGAACGCAACCTGGCATGTGTATATAGTGAATGCAACCTGACATGTGTATATAGTGAATGCAACCTGACATGTGTATATGGTGAACAGTTTATGTGATCCATGCAATATATGTATGTATACTCGTATATGTTTTATTGTTGACATGTGATCTCAGGTTGAAATGCGTCAATAATAATAATAATAATAATAATAATAATAATGGTGCACTTCATGTGCGAAAGGTCAGGAGTTCGAGCCCCGTTGGAGCCGTTGCCATTGTACCCATAGGGCAAGGCATTTAAATTCCACGTTGCCTCTTCTCTCTCCCTCGTGGCGATGGATTCCATCAGGAATGAGGTCTCAAGAGTGATTAATATAAGTTGGAAAGAACTTGTTTCTCAATCGAGCTAAAATAAATTTGTATAAACTGATGATAATAATAATATTTATTAAAATTTTTAGTTAACGAGTGATCTCATTTAACAACAGTTAATCTACCATGAGGCACTCAACATACCATACAAATTAAATGCAATCAAATGATAGGACTATAAGTGAAAACTGTACATGTGGAATTATATATAGTATAGTAATGTAAAACTGTACATGCGGAATTATATATAGTATAGTAATGTAAAACTGTACATGTGGAATTATATATAGTATAGTAATGTAAAACTGTACATGTGGAATTATATATAGTATAGTAATGTAAAACTGTACATGCGGAATTATATATAGTATAGTAATGTAAAACTGTACATGTGGAATTATATATAGTATAGTAATGTAAAACTGTACATGTGGAATTATATATAGTATAGTAATGTAAAACTGTACATGTGGAATTATATATAGTATAGTAATGTAAAACTGTACATGTGGAATTATATATAGTATAGTAATGTAAAACTGTACATGTGGAATTATATATAGTATAGTAATGTAAAACTGTACATGTGGAATTATATATAGTATAGTAATGTAAAACTGTACATGCGGAATTATATATAGTATAGTAATGTAAAACTGTACATGCGGAATTATATATAGTATAGTAATGTAAATGCGGGAATGTAGAGAAAACTATATAATTATATCATGTAATGGCATATGATGTTACATGTATACGGAATTGGCTAGTAGAGTAGAAAATGAGACAATTAATGATAATAAATCTATCTAACAATAGGTGGTCGTTATTTGGAGGTGGTGCTTAACGGGAGTTGGACGGTACGAGTATATTATAGTATTCTGATTTCCAATTTCAGCATCGGTCGGCGTTGGTGTTTGTTTCTTTACGCAATGTCGACTGGACTGGTCTCGTTGTGTATTCTCGTGTTACACGTGACCAACGAGAATATAAACATGAGCATGATCAACTCTCTGGGATTCTTCACCAAAATGGGCGTAACCACCACAGTCACAATTATCAATTTGGTAACCATGGAAACATACCCAACGGTGATCAGGTACATCTTGTTTTAATCGCTACGGCACAGGAATGTATACAATTACAGACGTTGCATTTAGGCATGTTGTGAGCCCAGCAGTAACAGTATAGTGGAGCTAATCTCAAACCGCTTATAGCTTTCACCTGTGTAGAACCGTATACCTTTCGCAGGCTTGTTAGCTAACTTCCTCCCCCAGTGGGATTCGAACCTACATCGGTGAGGGGCAAGTGATTTGAATAACCACTCGGCAACGGACGCCCCTTTAAATATGTAAATTGTAACTATATTAAACTAGGTATATGCGATTACAGCACCGTAGCCAGAGGCAAACCGATGCAATCTAGGAGGTCCGGGAACATGGTCCCCTTAATATTGGTGAGGTATAGAAGCGATTTCCTGTGTTGTCTGATTTAATGAGCTTAGACGTAGTCAACATTTTATACAGCAAAGGGATATTTTTTGCATTTTATTAATTTCATTTTTCATTTTTTTTGCTTTGAAAATTTTAACCGAGGAAATTGCCTCGGTGTGTCTATGTGTGCCTACGGGCCTGGATTAATAAATCATGACGGATATATATGTGCAACCTTGTACTTAATCATTGTTGTTCTTGTTGACTAACCCGAATTTAGGTGTAATAATAATAGCTTGCTCTGGTCTCAAACAGAAGAAACCAGCGATTTGATTGAAGGACTTTGAGATTTGCACTCGCCTCAACCAATCAGAAAGCTTAGCTTAGCTTATACACATTTATTTTAGCTCGATTGCGAAACAAGTTCTTACAACTTATATTAATCTCTCTCGAGACCTTATTCCTGATGGAATCCATCGCCACGAGGGAGAGAGAAGAGGCATTGTGGAATTGAAATGTCTTGCCCAAGGACACACTAGTAACTGCTATAGCTGGGCACGAACTCCTGGTATTTCGCACCTGAAGCGAACGCGCTACAACTGCACCCAGAAAGCTTAAGACCGAGAACCATGTGCTTTTCTGTATTTTATAGAACGATGGGTTTGTGTGTGGGTTTCCTGGCAGCACTAGCCGGATACGTGCTAGCAGACAAAGTGATCTTCTACTTGGTATGTACACAACCCAGTTACATTGCCGGTCTACTTTCAATAAATCACAGCAGACGACGTCTCAATAACCCATTGTTTTTACGAATAATTTAATTCCAAGACAATGCTGAAGATAAGACGCTTATATATGTCCGCTTCTATACCGTATCGATTCCAGATGTAGATTTAAAAGTAAATCACCAGGGGCGTAGCTAGCGATTTTGTCTGAGGGCGTAGCTAGCGATTTTTAAGTGTAGGCCCGACTAATACATTGAGTACAAACGGATGCGATTTTGCTAGAGGGGGCATGTTCCCTCGTGATATTTTTGATTCACAGAACGTCAATGGTGCACTCTAGAGCGTCAATGGTGCACTCTAGAACGTCAATGGTGCACTCTAGAACGTCAATGGTGCACTCTAGAACGGCAATGGTGCACTCTAGAACGTCAATAGTGCACTCTAGAGCGTCAATGGTGCACTCTAGAGCGTCAATGGTGCACTCTAGAACGTCAATGGTACACTCTAGAGCGTCAATGGTGCACTCTAGAACGTCAATGGTGCAATCTAGAGCGTCAATGGTGCACTCTAGAGCGTCAATGGTACACTCTAGAACGTCAATGGTACACTCTAGAGCGTCAATGGTACACTCTAGACCGTCAATGGTGCACTCTAGAACGTCAATGGTGCACTCTAGAACGTCAATGGTGCACTATAGAACGTCAATAGTGCACTCTAGAGCGTCAATGGTGCACTCTACAGCGTCAATGGTGCACTCTAGAACGTCAATGGTGCACTCTAGAACGTCAATGGTGCAATCTAGAGCGTCAATGGTACACTCTAGAGCGTCAATGGTACACTCTAGACCGTCAATGGTGCACTCTAGAGCGTCAATGGTGCACTCTAGAACGTCAATGGTGCACTCTAGAACGTCAATGGTGCAACCTAGAGCGTCAATTGTGCACTCTAGAGCGTCAATGGTGCACTCTAGAGCGTTAATGTTGCACTCTAGAACGTCAATAGTACACTATAGAACGTCAATGATGCACTCTAGAACGTAAATGGTGCACTCTAGAACGTCAATGGTACACTCTAGAGCGTCAATGGTGCACTCTAGAACGTCAACGGTGCAATCTAGAGCGTCAATGGTACACTCTAGAACGTCAATGGTACACTCTATAGCGTCAATGGTACACTCTAGACCGTCAATGGTGCACTCTAGAACGTCAATGGTGCACTCTAGAACGTCAATGGTGCACTCTAGAACGTCAATAGTGCACTCTAGAGCGTCAATGGTGCACTCTACAGCGTCAATGGTGCACTCTAGAACGTCAATGGTACACTCTAGAGCGTCAATGGTGCACTCTAGAACGTCAATGGTGCAATCTAGAGCGTCAATGGTGCACTCTAGAGCGTCAATGGTACACTATAGAACGTCAATGGTACACTCTAGAGCGTCAATGGTGCAATCTAGAGCGTCAATTGTGCACTCTAGAGCGTCAATGGTGCACTCTAGAGCGTTAATGTTGCACTCTAGAACGTCAATGGTACACTCTAGAACGTCAATGGTGCACTCTAGAACGTAAATGGGACACTCTAGAACGTCAATGGTGCACTCTAGAGCGTCAATGGTACACTCTAGAACGTCAATGATGCACTCTAGAGCGTCAATGGTGCACTCTAGAGCGTCAATGGTACACTCTAGAACGTCAATGGTACACTCTAGAACGTCAATGTTGCACTCTAGAGGGTCAATGGTGCACTCTAGAGCGTCAATGGTGCACTGAAGCGTCAATGGTACACTCTAGAACGTCAATGGTGCACTCCAGAACGTCAATGGTGCACTCTAGAGCGTCACTGGTACACTCTAGCACGTCAATGATGCACTCTAGAGCGTCAATGGTGCACTCTAGAGCGTCAATGGTGCACTGAAGCGTCAATGGTACACTCTATAACGTCAATGGTGCACTCTAGAACGTCAATGTTGCACTCTAGAGCGTCAATGGTGCACTCTAGAACGTCAATGGTGCACTCTAGAACGTCAATGGTACACTCTAGAACGTCAATGGTGCACTCTAGAACGTCAATGGTACACTCTAGAACGTCAATGGTACACTATAGAGCGTCAATGGTACACTCTAGAACGTCAATGGTACACTCTAGAACGTCAATGGTGCACTCTAGCACGTCAAATGATGCACTCTAGCACGTCGATGGTGCACTCCAGAACGTCAATGGTGCACTCTAGAGCGTCAATGATGCACTCTAGAACGTCAATGGTGCACTCTAGCACGTCGATGGTGCACTCTAGCACGTCAATGGTGCACTCTAGAACGTCAACGGTGCACTCAAGCACGTCAATGGTGCACTCTAGAGCGTCAATGGTGCACTCTAGCACACCAATGGTGCACTCTAGAACGTCAATGGTACATTCTAGCACGTCAATGGTGCACTCTAGCACGTCAATGGTGCACTCTAGAACGTCAATGATGCACTCTAGCACGTCAAATGATACACTCTAGCACGTCGATGGTGCACTCTAGAACGTCAATGGTGCACTCCAGAACGTCAATGGTGCACTCTAGAGCGTCAATGGTGCACTCTAGAGCGTCAATGGTGCACTGAAGCGTCAATGGTACACTCTATAACGTCAATGGTGCACTCTAGAACGTCAATGTTGCACTCTAGAGCGTCGATGGTGCACTCTAGAACGTCAATGGTGCACTCTAGAACGTCAATGGTACACTCTAGAACGTCAATGGTGCACTCTAGAACGTCAATGGTGCACTCTAGAGCGTCAATGGTGCACTGAAGCGTCAATGGTGCACTCTAGAACGTCAATGGTGCACTCCAGAACGTCAATGGTGCACTCTAGAGCGTCACTGGTACACTCTAGCACGTCAATGATGCACTCTAGAGCGTCAATGGTGCACTCTAGAGCGTCAATGGTGCACTGAAGCGTCAATGGTACACTCTATAACGTCAATGGTGCACTCTAGAACGTCAATGTTGCACTCTAGAGCGTCGATGGTGCACTCTAGAACGTCAATGGTGCACTCTAGAACGTCAATGGTACACTCTAGAACGTCAATGGTGCACTCTAGAACGTCAATGGTACACTCTAGAACGTCAATGGTGCACTCTAGAACGTCAATGGTGCACTCTAGAACGTCAATGGTGCACTCTAGAACGTCAATAGTACACTCTAGAACGTCAATGGTACACTCTAGAGCGTCAATGGTACACTCTAGAGCGTCAATGGTACACTCTAGAACGTCAATGGTGCACTCTAGAACGTCAATAGTACACTCTAGAACGTCAATGGTACACTCTAGAGCGTCAATGGTACACTCTAGAGCGTCAATGGTACACTCTAGAACGTCAATGGTACACTCTAGAACGTCAATGGTGCACTCTAGCACGTCAAATGATGCACTCTAGCACGTCGATGGTGCGCTCCAGAACGTCAATGGTGCACACAAGAGCGTCAATGGTGCACTCTAGAGCGTCAATGGTGCACTCTAGAACGTCAATGGTGCACTCTAGCACGTCGATGGTGCACTCTAGCACGTCAATGGTGCACTCTAGAACGTCAATGGTGCACTCAAGCACGTCAATGGTGCACTCTAGAGCGTCAATGGTGCACTCTAGCACACCAATGGTGCACTCTAGAACGTCAATGGTACATTCTAGCACGTCAATGGTGCACTCAAGCACGTCAATGGTGCACTCTAGAGCGTCAATGGTGCACTCTAGAACGTCAATGGTGCACTCTAGAACGTCAATGGTGCACTCTAGAACGGCAATGGTGCACTCTAGAACGTCAATAGTGCACTCTAGAGCGTCAATGGTGCACTCTAGAGCGTCAATGGTGCACTCTAGAACGTCAATGGTACACTCTAGAGCGTCAATGGTGCACTCTAGAACGTCAATGGTGCAATCTAGAGCGTCAATGGTGCACTCTAGAGCGTCAATGGTACACTCTAGAACGTCAATGGTACACTCTAGAGCGTCAATGGTACACTCTAGACCGTCAATGGTGCACTCTAGAACGTCAATGGTGCACTCTAGAACGTCAATGGTGCACTATAGAACGTCAATAGTGCACTCTAGAGCGTCAATGGTGCACTCTACAGCGTCAATGGTGCACTCTAGAACGTCAATGGTGCACTCTAGCACGTCAATGGTGCACTCTAGAACGTCAATGATGCACTCTAGCACGTCAAATGATGCACTCTAGCACGTCGATGGTGCACTCTAGAACGTCAATGGTGCACTCCAGAACGTCAATGGTGCATTCTAGAGCGTCAATGGTGCACTCTAGAGCGTCAATGGTGCACTGAAGCGTCAATGGTACACTCTATAACGTCAATGGTGCACTCTAGAACGTCAATGGTGCACTCTAGAACGTCAATGGTGCACTCTAGAACGTCAATGGTACACTCTAGAACGTCAATGGTGCACTCTAGAACGTCAATGGTGCACTCTAGAACGTCAATGGTACACTCTAGAACGTCAATGGTACACTCTAGCGCGTCAATGGTACACTCTAGAGCGTCAATGGTACACTCTAGAGCGTCAATGGTGCACTCTAGAACGTCGATGGTGCACTCTAGCACGTCAATGGTGCACTCTAGAACGTCAATGGTGCACTCAAGCACGTCAATGGTGCACTCTAGAGCGTCAATGGTGCACTCTAGCACACCAATGGTGCACTCTAAAACGTCAATGGTACATTCTAGCACGTCAATGGTGCACTCTAGCACGTCAATGGTGCACTCTAGAACGTCAATGATGCACTCTAGCACGTCAAATGATGCACTCTAGCACGTCGATGGTGCACTCTAGAACGTCAATGGTGCACTCCAGAACGTCAATGGTGCATTCTAGAGCGTCAATGGTGCACTCTAGAGCGTCAATGGTGCACTGAAGCGTCAATGGTACACTCTATAACGTCAATGGTGCACTCTAGAACGTCAATGGTGCACTCTAGAACGTCAATGGTGCACTCTAGAACGTCAATGGTACACTCTAGAACGTCAATGGTGCACTCTAGAACGTCAATGGTGCACTCTAGAACGTCAATGGTACACTCTAGAACGTCAATGGTACACTCTAGCGCGTCAATGGTACACTCTAGAGCGTCAATGGTACACTCTAGAGCGTCAATGGTGCACTCTAGAACGTCAATGGTGCACTCTAGAACGTCAATAGTACACTCTAGAACGTCAATGGTACACTCTAGAGCGTCAATGGTACACTCTAGAGCGTCAATGGTACACTCTAGAACGTCAATGGTACACTCTAGAACGCCAATGGTACACTCTAGAACGTCAATGGTACACTCTAGAACGTCAATGATGCACTCTAGAACGTCAATGGTGCACTCTAGAACGTCAATGGTGCACTCTAGAGCGTCAATGGTGCACTATAGAGCGTCAATGGTGCACTCTAGAGCGTCAATGGTGCACTCTAGAACGTCAATGGTACACTCTAGCACGTCAATGGTGAACTCTAGAATGTCGATGGTGCACTCTAGCACGTCAATGGTGCACTCTAGAACGTCAATGGTGCAATCTAGCACGTCAATGTTGCACTCTAGAGCGTCAATGGTGCACTCTAGCACACAAATGGTGCACTCTAGAACGTCAATGGTACACTCTAGCACGTCAATGGTGCACTCTAGAACGTCAATGGTGCAATCTAGCACGTCAATGTTGCACTCTAGAGCGTCAATGGTGCACTCTAGCACACAAATGGTGCACTCTAGAACGTCAATGGTACACTCTAGCACGTCAATGGTGCACTCTAGCACGTCAATGGTGCACTCTAGCACGTCAAATGATGCACTCTAGCACGTCGATGGTACACTCTATCACGTCAATGGTGCACTCTAACACGTCAACGGTACACTCTAGAGCGTCAATGGTGCAATCTAGCACGTCAATGGTGCACTCTAGAGCGTCAATGGTGCACTCTAGCACGTCAATGATGCACTCTAGAGCATCAATGGTGCACTCTAGCACGTCAATGGTGCACTCTAGAACGTCAATGGTGCACTATAGCACGTCAAATGATGCACTCTAGCACGTCGACGGTGCACACTAGCACGTCAATGGTGCACTCTAGAACGTCAATGGTGCACTCTAGCACGTCAATGGTACACTCTAGAGCGTCAATGGTGCACTCTAGCACGTCTATGGTGCACTCTAGAACGTCAATGGTACACTCTAGCACGTCAATGGTGCACTCTAGTACGTCAACGGTGCACTCTAGAACGTCAACGGTACACTCTAGAGCGTCAATGGTGCACTCTAGCACGTCAATGGTGCACTCTAGAGCGTCAATGGTGCACTCTAGCTCGTCAATGGTGCACTCTAGAACGTCAATGGTGCACTATAGCACGTCAAATGTTGCACTCTAGCACGTCGATGGTGCACTCTAGCACGTCAATGGTGCACTCTAGAACGTCAATGATGCACTCTAGCACGTCAATGGTACACTCTAGAGCGTCAATAGTGCACTCTAACACGTCAATGGTACACTCTAGCACGTCAATGGTGCACTCTAGAACGTCAATGGTGCACTCTGACGCATTTAAATTTACATCTTAGATGCTCAAATTTCGATATGAATGTGACGTTTTATGTTTGTGACCTCCATGTTGACAACCAAACTCTTCGTCAATAATAACACCCCACCACCACCCCTACAGGTTTTATTGCATTTTTGTGGTTTTATATTTTTTATTTTCTGGGACAATATGCACGGCCACAGGCATTATAGTACCTACATACATGATCATGCATTATAGTAGCTACGTACCTGCTCATGCATTATGGTAGCTACGTACCTGCTCATGCATTATGGTAGCTACGTACCTGATCATGCATTATAGTAGCTACGTACCTGCTCATGCATTATGGTAGCTACGTACCTGATCATGCATTATAGTAGCTACGTACCTGCTCATGCATTATGGTAGCTACGTACCTGCTCATGCATTATGGTAGCTACGTACCTGATCATGCATTATAGTAGCTACGTACCTGCTCATGCATTATGGTAGCTACGTACCTGATCATGCATTATAGTAGCTACGTACCTGCTCATGCATTATGGTAGCTACGTACCTGCTCATGCATTATGGTAGCTACGTACCTGATCATGCATTATAGTAGCTACGTACCTGCTCATGCATTATGGTAGCTACGTACCTGATCATGCATTATAGTAGCTACGTACCTGCTCATGCATTATGGTAGCTACGTACCTGCTCATGCATTATGGTAGCTACGTACCTGATCATGCATTATAGTAGCTACGTACCTGCTCATGCATTATAGTAGCTACGTACCTGCTCATGCATTATAGTAGCTACGTACCTGCTCATGCATTATAGTAGCTACGTACCTGATCATGCATTATGGTAGCTACGTACCTGCTAATGCATTATAGTAGCTACGTACCTGCTCATGCATTATAGTAGCTACGTACCTGCTCATGCATTATAGTAGCTACGTACCTGCTCATGCATTATAGTAGCTACGTACCTGCTCATGCATTATAGTAGCTACGTACCTGCTCATGCATTATAGTAGCTACGTACCTGCTCATGCATTATAGTAGCTACGTACCTGCTCATGCATTATAGTAGCTACGTACCTGCTCATGCATTATAGTAGCTACGTACCTGCTCATGCATTATAGTAGCTACGTACCTGATCATGCATTATAGTAGCTACGTACCTGCTCATGCATTATAGTAGCTACGTACCTGCTCATGCATTATAGTAGCTACGTACATGATCATGCATTATAGTGGCTACGTACATGATCATGCATTATGGTAGCTATGTACATGATCATGCATTATGGTAGCTACCTACCTGATCATGCATTGCCTATTAACGGAACATGAAATACATTCTCATAAATACAATCACTTATTTTGAAAGCTGACAGTCTCATGCAATCACTTATTTTGAAAGCTGACAGTCTCATGCAATCACTTATTTTGAAAGCTGACAGTCTCATACAATCAATTATTTTGAAAGCTGACAGTCTCATGCAATCACTTATTTTGAAAGCTGACAGTCTCATGCAATCACTTATTTTGAAAGCTGGCAGTTTTATACAATCACTTATTTTGAAAGCTGACATTCTTATACAATCAATTATTTTGGAAACTGACAGTCTTATACAATCAATTATTTTGGAAACTGACAGTTAAAAGGAAGCAATACACCATAATTGACTATACTAATTATTGTAATAATAATAAATACTTCATTTAATGGAGAACTCAACATGGATGTACACAGGTGCTCACTAGAAAATGTACTCTCTGAATTGCACATAAACAATTTATGTCAAACCACTTGTTGGGACCTATACTTGTTTTCCTTGGCAGGCTTAGGTTAACCAGTACTAAGCGATGCGTGTGAAGCGATGCGTGTGAGATGCCTTGATCAAGGACACTACATACTTGCAGTGATTGAGTATCTAACCCGATACGCCTTGATTCCAAACCCGACGCTCTAAGACTGGACCACGGCCAAATGTTAATCTGTATGTCTAATGGCCCTCAACAAAATAAAACATGAACTAGTGTATTCACTTATGTATGTTCTTGGCTTAACTTAATGAATGAGTACAAGAAACCAACACAAAATCGAACAGCGTTAGCATTAACCATTTCCCTCATAGAAGCACCACTTGACGCCATTACCAATACGACATACATTGACAATGTAGTAGTCAAACCAATGTTCATAATAAAGGCCAGAACCTCATGTAGCCCCAGTAATATATATGGAGGTGGGATAGATATGGCGACTACTTATCCACTGCATGAGAGCTAAATGGCTGTAGTTTGTATGGAGATATAATAGTATATTAACCTAAATCCCTATGAAGGAAAGAGTTAAATGGCTGTCGTTTGTATGGAGATATAATAGTATATTAACCTAAATCCCTATGAAGGAAAGAGTTAAATGGCTGTCGTTTGTATGGAGATATAATAGTATATTAACCTAAATCTCTATGAAAGAAAGGGTTAAATGGCTGTCGTTTGTATGGAGATATTATTTTAATAGTATGTTAACTTAAATCTCTATGAAGGAAAGGGTTAAGATTGTTAACGAGTTAAATTGATTTTCAGGAACCATTCCATTATACAGTACCATTTCTCGTATATGGCGGGATGATGTGCGTGTTGGCTCTTGGCGTACTTTTCTACCCAGAAACCATAAGAAAACCATTACCGGATATCCTCCGCTGTCGCCATAGAAATTTGTGTTCCCACCACGAGCCCGTACAACTTACGAATGGTTGGACTACCTGATAAACCATTGCACAGAAGGAATATTTTTTGATTGACAAAAAGTCAAATTTTATTAACGAAACAGTTTTCAGAGACGTGCAGCGGATTTAATCCAGGTAAATCAGATTAAATACATAGTTAAATAATCTATAATGTAAAACATTTCCTTACAACATTAGACTAATACATCGCCATGCGGGAGAGAGAAGAAGCAATATGGGTTGTAGGATATTTCCTAAGGTGACTACCACCACGGTTCTGACGGGGACTCGAACTCACAACCTCTGTTAAGAGGCAGACCCCGAAACCATTGCGCCACATATCCTCAAATATGGTTTGATTGACACAGGCAATTACACTGTATGTACAATACCAACTACTACGTTTAGCAGGTATATACTGGCCGAAGCCAACTATTATTGCCAGGTCAGTCTGTTGTGGCGTAGAGTAGACTACCCACAGTTCCTGGATAGGAACCGTACTCGACTATCCAACCTTCGTAAGCGGTTGACAACACATATCACCATTTAGCACTGATTGGCTGGGAGCGATTGCGGTGAAAGGCGACTTCTGTCGACAACACACGAGACAACTGTGCCACGAAAACACTACAGTCACACCTGTCTTAAGGATCCAGCCAAGGGAATCACAGAAAGTGGTTGCTAAGCACAGGTGGCTGCTTAATACTAGTATAATATGTATACACATGCATAATAAACAACATATTGGGAATCTGGCTGCTTAATACAGGTTGGCTGCTTAATAGAAGTGACAACTAATACGGGTTTCACTGTAGTTAGAAGTGGAGGTAAAACCACCAAACACCGCGTATAACGCATGCGCAAAATATTTCAGAATATTTGGACATGGATTCAAGAAACTTATTTTACCTTAGAACTATGATCAGCCGGCTTTCTGGGTTGTGCCAAAGAATGTGTGTGTTATACTAGCGCTATGCACGTATACTACGTAAGCGTTATGCATGACAACAATAGATAACATGCAAACACACGAGCGTGATTCCTTATGTGTGTATGTTAACTGCGAGAAATTGATCGAGTTGGTTGGCAATGCTATTATTGTGTAGGATGCCAAATTACCTGAACACAATGATGCTCAGAAGATGTTCAAGAAAAACTAGTGAAAACGTCTGGGTACTCGTAGCCTGGGTTCCAGTCTGTCGATTGTTCACCAATTTACTTCTGGCAAAATGACAGCCTGGGGAAACTTGATTTCGAAGCATAGCGCCACCTACATTACATCCGTATGTTCTAGGGTGTTGATTGAAGAACGAAAACTCTTATTTTAAAGTTTATTTATTTTACAACGATTGTGAAGCAAGTTTAAACAACTTATATTAATCACTCTCATTGGCACGGATGAAAGCGTAAATGTGGTCATTAGTGTGGGAGGAAACTGGAGCACCGGAGAAAACGCACCTGTCCAATCTGGTGACCACCGTACCATCTCACATACTTCCCGGTCTGAAGATCGAACCCGGGTTGCATTGGTGAGAAGCGAGAGCGCTAATCACTGCGCTAATCGGACAACTCTTATTTGCAAGATATCCTCATTTACATTGCAAAATTGCGTCAACATATAGATTCCTGTTTCTGCGTTATATCGACGAGATGGCGGATTTTAACTATTATGTTCATATGGTAATGGATGAGTCGGCGTAATTGAAGAGGGAACAGTTGTTTCCTCTGTTTTTATCGTTGTTTCCTTTGCACAACATGCTATCTATTTTCTTCCACTTTCTCATTTTACAATTAGTATGTTACTATATCTCGACAGATACCCTACAAGTATATCCAATGGATAAAAAATATGTAACATTTATTTATCAATTAATTGACATGATTTGGATAACATCACATTTATCATAACGCAACATCTGGTTAGGGAACAACTGTAAAAACAAAGGATTCAAACTGAAAAGACCGTTATACATTTAGGGATAAATCGGACGTTATCTACTAAGGGAGGTAATAGAAAAACAAACTAGATCCCTCATTAAGTCACGTGCTAATAGGCCTATTAATGATAATCAATAATTACACGAATACCCCCCCCCCCGTTTCCCCAGGCTTGATATTATCAGAAACTCAATACGGTCCAATTAATGGTCTCGGTGTTAAAATATATTTATATGACTGACCTGTTCCAAGACTGACCTGTTCTTCGTATTTATTAGTATGTATGGAAGCAACAGGTCGCATAACGCGTACGCATGCATTCACATCATGCATTTATATTTCATTTCAGGCGGAACAGGCGAAGTGCCGTGTTATAACATCTGTACTGGGCCTTCACGGAACAACAGACATTGAATTCAATTGCCCATCTCAGGCAAGACAGCGACAAGTGTCCTGTACAGTATCTGTACATCGCCTTCAATACACAACAGTGACTCAGCTAGACATGAAATGAATGCACTATGGATGTGCAAGATTGTCTTCCGTATTTCATACCGACTAGTACAGTATACGACGGGTTTAATATTACTGAACTATAATTGTACTATCCCACCGAACCTCGAACATCGTATGACGAGTTTATGGTTTACGTTTATTTATCGTCGATACCGGTTACCCATATGAGCGACGCCTCCTGAAGAGATTAGTAATTTTAGATTGTTGGAGGATAATACAGTGATACAGACAGAGACCGATTCCAGAGTCTCCTCTGGTTCTTTTACGTGCACGGTGTAAAGCACCGACACGAGACCTCGGTTTAACGTCCCATATGAAAGACTGTTAATTTTATTAGGATCAGACGGGTGATCGAACCTGCGATCCCTGGCTTACCAGTCCAGCGTGTTACCACTGGACTACAGATCCGCCTGTATCGTATGACGACAAGACACGGTTTATGCTAGAGGGTGATTTGGGAGGAATAGTTGCACTATGTGGCCCCACGTCTCTAAATTGTGAGCTATTAAAACAATACTACATCGGTGAAAACGCAAATGTCTACAGAATGTAATTTGCTGTTATATAGTATATTTGTTTTCAAAATATTTGCCTCAAAAACTGAGTATTTCAACAAATAAACAAACGGTTTGTTGACATAACAAAATAATGTAAATAGGGTCGACATTCATGCGTAATACAACGCGTTTATCCTGCGTTATGGTACATATTTACCATGATATCTCACATTAGCCTGGGTTCCAGTCTGTCGATTTTTCACGTTTTAACTTCTGGCTGTCATAGCCTGGGGAAACTGGATTTCCGATCGTATCGCCATCTACCTACACCCACTTTTATGAGGGTGCAGATTTGAAGAACGACAACTCTTCTCTACAAGATAATATCGCTAAATATAGAAACGGAATTCCATCGGAAATCGCCGAACAGGCACGATTATACACGATCATTTCCAAATATACACGAATGCTCCCGTAGACTCATTTACATTGCAAACATAGTATGTCCCGTTTCTGTGTTATATCGACGAGATGGCGGATTTTAAATATTACATTTAGATGGTAATGGATCGATTCGGCGTAATTGAACTAAGGACGACTTAAATATTGAATAAATATGTCAAATCAGACGCACATTGTACTTTTTAAAACTATTTATCGTTCCGTTGACCCGTAAACAATGGCAGCCATTATAAAGTTTTATCAACATTCATCGCTTTCGATTCAAGTACGTCATTAATTAAGTCACGTATGAATAGGCCTATTAATGGGATTAATGCCAGTCAATAATTATACGGACAATCCCCCACTTTTCCCCAGGCGTTGATATGATTAGAAACTCAATCAGGCCCAATTAATAGTCTCGGTGTTAAAATATATTTATTTGACTGACCAGGCAAAAGATATCGACTCCTGTTCCCAGGCTAATCTCACATGTGTGCCTATACATATTTATGTGTAGACTAATCTTAGTTAAATATTTCTAAACGAACGTATCGTGTGTTTAGTATTGACTTCAATGACAACAAACGTCAATTCATGAGCGTGGATGGCCGTTATATGAAATCCTACTTTCACTCTTGAAAGTTTGTATACCACAAAAACACTGCTTATTGATTCAATGTTAGTGTTCGAATGTATTCAGAAGAATTTGTAGTAGCAATGCATTTATATGTGAAAAAATGCATTTGATTTGCTTTTTGCGATGTAATGTCGCTTTAATACAATTTTTCATATAGATATATACAATCAAACCTATCTTAAGGGGCCAGCCAAGATACTCACACAAAGTGGCTGCTTAGCACATATGGCTGCTTAATAGGGGTCAAATGTATAACAAAGTAACATATTGGGAAATTTGGAAAATGACTGCTTAATACATGTTGGCTGTTTAATAGAGGTGACCACTAACACAGGTTTGACTGTAGAGGACACATTGCGCAGTCGACACACTTCTCCCTTGAATATCTCGAACGTATTCCTATGTTGAAGGTCTGGATTAAGCCCTGCATATGGTATGGTCCTGTAGGTGATCGGACTAAGAGACTGGGACAAATGTACATGTATAATATACACAGCACGAGATTTTCCTTTCCAACTTATTACTATAGTTTTTCTAGTTGCAAAATGTTCATACTTGTTTATAATATTTACAGCAAAATGAAATAAATAGTACACTACTATTATTTAGGACATTATAAATTAAATGCTAGATTATCATACAATTACGGGTGTGTGATTGATTTTGTAATTGTATATTTGATGTTTTTGGAGGCGGTATAACGTCCCGCCAACAGCTTAGGTTATATGGCGGGTTTTCATCTATTCTTTGGAATTTTGAAGTCAACGAGCTAACCCCTCTGCCACGGCGGATGTACCACTTTTATTTATTTTGTTATTTCTTGTTTTTATTTCTTTTGTTAAATATTAGCACATTTCCTGTCGGTATTTCTTATAACATTGAAGGATGGCTCCTCAAAGTGGGAGTGGATGGACTGAGAATATGGCCATTCATTATACATGTAATAACCCCACGTTACTACTGTATTAGTATAGTCTATTATTCCTGGTCTAACCAGTTGGTGTGACTTTAATGCGCATGCGCTAGTTTCAGTCAATACAAAATGACGCCTTTACCATTCTACTTCTCGCCTCGATGAAAGGTAGAAGGTAATTTTGTATTGGCTGAAACAAGCGCACGTGGTTTAAAGTCACACCAACATGTTTGGTCATATGGTGATTCTCCAGCTATTATTGGTGGATGAAGACCCCGGTTGCCCCTCCGAGCAGTATTTCAGACATGGACGAGCACCCTGGTAGAACCACCGACCTTCCGCCAGCCAGCTACCTCACATGAAATAATTCGACACCCCAGCGAGATTCCACCTGCAGTGGTGTGGGGGCAACTTATTTGAAGTCAACGACCTTAAACACTCGACTTAAACCACGTAGGCCCTCGTCATGTTACCATGTATATATTGCTTGTAATGGTGATTATATGTGTCCGAACTATTACACATAGAACAAGGTGACAAACTTGGCATGATGACAGCAGATGAAACGTTTATATTGGCTCTGCACAACAACATACGCTTGAGGGTATGGACACATGATTGCCAGTGTTGTATTTCTTAAGGTCGCTACGCTAATAATGTCAAGTGGGCCTGAATCACTCACTGGAGTGGGCAATAGTGTCAAGTGGACCTGGATCACTCACTGGAGTCGGCAATAGTGTCAAGCAGGCCTGAATCACTCACTGGAGTCGGCAATAATGTCAAGCAGGCCTGGATCACTCACTGGAGTGGGCAATAATGTCAAGTGGGCCTGAATCACTCACTGGAGTGGGCAATAGTGTCAAGCAGGCCTGAATCACTCACTGAAGTCGGCAATAATGTCAAGCAGGCCTGAATCACTCACTGGAGTGGGCAATAATGTCAAGCAGGCCTGAATCACTCACTGAAGTCGGCAATAATGTCAAGCAGGCCTGAATCACTCATTGGAGTGGGCAATAATGTCAAGCGGGCCTGAATCACTCACTGGAGTGGGCAACAATGTCAAGCAGGCCTGAATCACTCACTGGAGTGGGCAATAATGTCAAGTGGGCCTGGATCACTCATTGGAGTGGGCAATAATGTCAAGTGGGCCTGAATCACTCACTGGAGTGGGCAATAATGTCAAGCAGGCCGTAATCACTCACTGGAGTCGGCAATAGTGTCAAGTGGGCATGAATCACTCACTGGAGTGAATCACTCACTGGAGTGGGCAATAGTGTCAAGTGGGCCTGAATCACTCACTGGAGTGGGCAATAATGTCAAGCAGGCCTGAATCACTCACTGGAGTGGGCAATAATGTCAGGTTGGCCTGAATCACTCACTGGAGTGGGCAATAATGTCAAGCAGGCCTGAATCACTCACTGGAGTCGGCAATAGTGTCAAACAGGCCTGAATCACTCACTGGAGTCGGCACTAGTGTCAAGCAGGCCTGAATCACTCACTGGAGTGGGCAATAATGTCAGGCAGGCCTGAATCACTCACTGGAGTGGGCAATAATGTCAAGTGGGCCTGGATCACTCACTGGAGTGGGCAATAATGTCAAGTGGGCCTGAATCACTCACTGGAGTGGGCAATAATGTCAAGCAGGCCTGAATCACTCACTGGAGTGGGCAATAATGTCAAGCAGGCCTGAATCACTCACTGGAGTGGGCAATAATGTCAAGCAGGCCTGAATCACTCACTGGAGTGGGCAATAATGTCAAGCAGGCCTGAATCACTCACTGGAGTGGGCAATAGTGTAAAACAGGCCTGAATCACTCACTGGAGTCGGCAATAATGTCAAGCAGGCCTGAATCACTCACTGGAGTGGGCAATAGTGTCAAGCAGGCCTGAATCACTCACTGGAGTGGGCAATAGTGTCAAGCAGGCCTGAATCACTCACTGGAGTGGGCAATAATGTCAAGCAGGCCTGAATCACTCACTGGAGTGGGCAATAATGTCAAGCGGGCCTGAATCACTCACTGGAGTGGGCAATAATGTCAAGTGGGCCTGAATCACTCACTGGAGTGGGCAATAATGTCAAGTGGGCCTGAATCACTCACTGGAGTGGGCAATAATGTCAAGCAGGCCTGGATCACTCACTGGAGTGGGCAATAATGTCAAGTGGGCCTGAATCACTCACTGGAGTGGGCAATAATGTCAAGCAGGCCTGGATCACTCACTGGAGTGGGCAATAATGTCAAGCAGGCCTGAATCACTCACTGGAGTCGGCAATAGTGTAAAACAGGCCTGAATCACTCACTGGAGTCGGCAATAATGTCAAGCAGGCCTGAATCACTCACTGGAGTGGGCAATAGTGTCACGCAGGCCTGAATCACTCACTGGAGTGGGCAATAGTGTCAAGCAGGCCTGAATCACTCACTGGAGTGGGCAATAATGTCAAGCAGGCCTGAATCACTCACTGGAGTGGGCAATAATGTCAAGCGGGCCTGAATCACTCACTGGAGTGGGCAATAATGTCAAGCAGGCCTGAATCACTCACTGGAGTGGGCAATAATGTCAAGTGGGCCTGGATCACTCACTGGAGTGGGCAATAGTGTCAAGTGGGCCTGAATCACTCACTGGAGTGGGCAATAATGTCAAGCAGGCCTGGATCACTCACTGGAGTGGGCAATAGTGTCAAGCAGGCCTGAATCACTCACTGGAGTGGGCAATATTGTCAAGCAGGCCTGAATCACTCACTGGAGTGGGCAATAGTGTCAAGCAGGCCTGAATCACTCACTGGAGTGGGCAATAGTGTCAAGCAGGCCTGAATCACTCACTGGAGTGGGCAATAATGTCAAGCAGGCCTGAATCACTCACTGGAGTGGGCAATAATGTCAAGCGGGCCTGAATCACTCACTGGAGTGGGCAATAATGTCAAGCAGGCCTGAATCACTCACTGGAGTGGGCAATAATGTCAAGGCAGGCCTGAATCACTCACTGGAGTGGGCAATAATGTCAAGCAGGCCTGAATCACTCACTGGAGTGGGCAATAATGTCAAGCGGCCTGAATCACTCACTGGAGTGGGCAATAATGTCAAGCAGGCCTGAATCACTCACTGGAGTGGGCAATAATGTCAAGCAGGCCTGAATCACTCACTGGAGTGGGCAATAGTGTCAAGCGGGCCTGAATCACTCACTGGAGTGGGCAATAATGTCAAGTGGGCCTGAATCACTCACTGGAGTGGGCAATAATGTCAAGCAGGCCTGGATCACTCACTGGAGTGGGCAATAATGTCAAGTGGGCCTGAATCACTCACTGGAGTGGGCAATAATGTCAAGCAGGCCTGAATCACTCACTGGAGTGGGCAATAATGTCAAGCAGGCCTGAATCACTCACTGGAGTGGGCAATAGTGTCAAGCAGGCCTGAATCACTCACTGGAGTGGGCAATAATGTCAAGCAGGCCTGAATCACTCACTGGAGTGGGCAATAGTGTCAAGCAGGCCTGAATCACTCACTGGAGTGGGCAATAATGTCAAGCAGGCCTGAATCACTCACTGGAGTGGGCAATAATGTCAAGCAGGCCTGAATCACTCACTGGAGTGGGCAATAGTGTCAAGCAGGCCTGAATCACTCACTGGAGTGGGCAATAATGTCAAGCAGGCCTGAATCACTCACTGGAGTGGGCAATAATGTCAAGCAGGCCTGAATCACTCACTGGAGTGGGCAATAATGTCAAGCGGGCCTGAATCACTCACTGGAGTGGGCAATAGTGTCAAGCAGGCCTGAATCACTCACTGGAGTGGGCAATAATGTCAAGCAGGCCTGAATCACTCACTGGAGTGGG
>CM026390.1:8950391-9228470 GCA_014843695.1 Archivesica marissinica | reverse complement strand
AGTGTGCATTGGACGACAGTTTAGCCACCTGACTTCAATGGTGTGCAGATAGTTATGCCCCAAGTGTGCATTGGACGACAGTTTAGCCACCTGACTTCAATGGTGTGCAGATAGTTATGCCCCAAGTGTGCATTGGACGACAGTTTAGCCACCTGACTTCAATGGTGTGCAGATAGTTATGCCCCAAGTGTGCATTGGACGACAGTTTAGCCACCTGACTTCAATGGTGTGCAGATAGTTATGCCCCAAGTGTGCATTGGACGACAGTTTAGCCACCTGACTTCAATGGTGTGCAGATAGTTATGCCCCAAGTGTGCATTGGACGACAGTTTAGCCACCTGACTTCAATGGTGTGCAGATAGTTATGCCCCAAGTGTGCATTGGACGACAGTTTAGCCACCTGACTTCAATGGTGTGCAGATAGTTATGCCCCAAGTGTGCATTGGACGACAGTTTAGCCACCTGACTTCAATGGTGTGCAGATAGTTATGCCCCAAGTGTGCATTGGACGACAGTTTAGCCACCTGACTTCAATGGTGTGCAGATAGTTATGCCCCAAGTGTGCATTGGACGACAGTTTAGCCACCTGACTTCAATGGTGTGCAGATAGTTATGCCCCAAGTGTGCATTGGACGACAGTTTAGCCACCTGACTTCAATGGTGTGCAGATAGTTATGCCCCAAGTGTGCATTGGACGACAGTTTAGCCACCTGACTTCAATGGTGTGCAGATAGTTATGCCCCAAGTGTGCATTGGACGACAGTTTAGCCACCTGACTTCAATGGTGTGCAGATAGTTATGCCCCAAGTGTGCATTGGACGACAGTTTAGCCACCTGACTTCAATGGTGTGCAGATAGTTATGCCCCAAGTGTGCATTGGACGACAGTTTAGCCACCTGACTTCAATGGTGTGCAGATAGTTATGCCCCAAGTGTGCATTGGACGACAGTTTAGCCACCTGACTTCAATGGTGTGCAGATAGTTATGCCCCAAGTGTGCATTGGACGACAGTTTAGCCACCTGACTTCAATGGTGTGCAGATAGTTATGCCCCAAGTGTGCATTGGACGACAGTTTAGCCACCTGACTTCAATGGTGTGCAGATAGTTATGCCCCAAGTGTGCATTGGACGACAGTTTAGCCACCTGACTTCAATGGTGTGCAGATAGTTATGCCCCAAGTGTGCATTGGACGACAGTTTAGCCACCTGACTTCAATGGTGTGCAGATAGTTATGCCCCAAGTGTGCATTGGACGACAGTTTAGCCACCTGACTTCAATGGTGTGCAGATAGTTATGCCCCAAGTGTGCATTGGACGACAGTTTAGCCACCTGACTTCAATGGTGTGCAGATAGTTATGCCCCAAGTGTGCATTGGACGACAGTTTAGCCACCTGACTTCAATGGTGTGCAGATAGTTATGCCCCAAGTGTGCATTGGACGACAGTTTAGCCACCTGACTTCAATGGTGTGCAGATAGTTATGCCCCAAGTGTGCATTGGACGACAGTTTAGCCACCTGACTTCAATGGTGTGCAGATAGTTATGCCCCAAGTGTGCATTGGACGACAGTTTAGCCACCTGACTTCAATGGTGTGCAGATAGTTATGCCCCAAGTGTGCATTGGACGACAGTTTAGCCACCTGACTTCAATGGTGTGCAGATAGTTATGCCCCAAGTGTGCATTGGACGACAGTTTAGCCACCTGACTTCAATGGTGTGCAGATAGTTATGCCCCAAGTGTGCATTGGACGACAGTTTAGCCACCTGACTTCAATGGTGTGCAGATAGTTATGCCCCAAGTGTGCATTGGACGACAGTTTAGCCACCTGACTTCAATGGTGTGCAGATAGTTATGCCCCAAGTGTGCATTGGACGACAGTTTAGCCACCTGACTTCAATGGTGTGCAGATAGTTATGCCCCAAGTGTGCATTGGACGACAGTTTAGCCACCTGACTTCAATGGTGTGCAGATAGTTATGCCCCAAGTGTGCATTGGACGACAGTTTAGCCACCTGACTTCAATGGTGTGCAGATAGTTATGCCCCAAGTGTGCATTGGACGACAGTTTAGCCACCTGACTTCAATGGTGTGCAGATAGTTATGCCCCAAGTGTGCATTGGACGACAGTTTAGCCACCTGACTTCAATGGTGTGCAGATAGTTATGCCCCAAGTGTGCATTGGACGACAGTTTAGCCACCTGACTTCAATGGTGTGCAGATAGTTATGCCCCAAGTGTGCATTGGACGACAGTTTAGCCACCTGACTTCAATGGTGTGCAGATAGTTATGCCCCAAGTGTGCATTGGACGACAGTTTAGCCACCTGACTTCAATGGTGTGCAGATAGTTATGCCCCAAGTGTGCATTGGACGACAGTTTAGCCACCTGACTTCAATGGTGTGCAGATAGTTATGCCCCAAGTGTGCATTGGACGACAGTTTAGCCACCTGACTTCAATGGTGTGCAGATAGTTATGCCCCAAGTGTGCATTGGACGACAGTTTAGCCACCTGACTTCAATGGTGTGCAGATAGTTATGCCCCAAGTGTGCATTGGACGACAGTTTAGCCACCTGACTTCAATGGTGTGCAGATAGTTATGCCCCAAGTGTGCATTGGACGACAGTTTAGCCACCTGACTTCAATGGTGTGCAGATAGTTATGCCCCAAGTGTGCATTGGACGACAGTTTAGCCACCTGACTTCAATGGTGTGCAGATAGTTATGCCCCAAGTGTGCATTGGACGACAGTTTAGCCACCTGACTTCAATGGTGTGCAGATAGTTATGCCCCAAGTGTGCATTGGACGACAGTTTAGCCACCTGACTTCAATGGTGTGCAGATAGTTATGCCCCAAGTGTGCATTGGACGACAGTTTAGCCACCTGACTTCAATGGTGTGCAGATAGTTATGCCCCAAGTGTGCATTGGACGACAGTTTAGCCACCTGACTTCAATGGTGTGCAGATAGTTATGCCCCAAGTGTGCATTGGACGACAGTTTAGCCACCTGACTTCAATGGTGTGCAGATAGTTATGCCCCAAGTGTGCATTGGACGACAGTTTAGCCACCTGACTTCAATGGTGTGCAGATAGTTATGCCCCAAGTGTGCATTGGACGACAGTTTAGCCACCTGACTTCAATGGTGTGCAGATAGTTATGCCCCAAGTGTGCATTGGACGACAGTTTAGCCACCTGACTTCAATGGTGTGCAGATAGTTATGCCCCAAGTGTGCATTGGACGACAGTTTAGCCACCTGACTTCAATGGTGTGCAGATAGTTATGCCCCAAGTGTGCATTGGACGACAGTTTAGCCACCTGACTTCAATGGTGTGCAGATAGTTATGCCCCAAGTGTGCATTGGACGACAGTTTAGCCACCTGACTTCAATGGTGTGCAGATAGTTATGCCCCAAGTGTGCATTGGACGACAGTTTAGCCACCTGACTTCAATGGTGTGCAGATAGTTATGCCCCAAGTGTGCATTGGACGACAGTTTAGCCACCTGACTTCAATGGTGTGCAGATAGTTATGCCCCAAGTGTGCATTGGACGACAGTTTAGCCACCTGACTTCAATGGTGTGCAGATAGTTATGCCCCAAGTGTGCATTGGACGACAGTTTAGCCACCTGACTTCAATGGTGTGCAGATAGTTATGCCCCAAGTGTGCATTGGACGACAGTTTAGCCACCTGACTTCAATGGTGTGCAGATAGTTATGCCCCAAGTGTGCATTGGACGACAGTTTAGCCACCTGACTTCAATGGTGTGCAGATAGTTATGCCCCAAGTGTGCATTGGACGACAGTTTAGCCACCTGACTTCAATGGTGTGCAGATAGTTATGCCCCAAGTGTGCATTGGACGACAGTTTAGCCACCTGACTTCAATGGTGTGCAGATAGTTATGCCCCAAGTGTGCATTGGACGACAGTTTAGCCACCTGACTTCAATGGTGTGCAGATAGTTATGCCCCAAGTGTGCATTGGACGACAGTTTAGCCACCTGACTTCAATGGTGTGCAGATAGTTATGCCCCAAGTGTGCATTGGACGACAGTTTAGCCACCTGACTTCAATGGTGTGCAGATAGTTATGCCCCAAGTGTGCATTGGACGACAGTTTAGCCACCTGACTTCAATGGTGTGCAGATAGTTATGCCCCAAGTGTGCATTGGACGACAGTTTAGCCACCTGACTTCAATGGTGTGCAGATAGTTATGCCCCAAGTGTGCATTGGACGACAGTTTAGCCACCTGACTTCAATGGTGTGCAGATAGTTATGCCCCAAGTGTGCATTGGACGACAGTTTAGCCACCTGACTTCAATGGTGTGCAGATAGTTATGCCCCAAGTGTGCATTGGACGACAGTTTAGCCACCTGACTTCAATGGTGTGCAGATAGTTATGCCCCAAGTGTGCATTGGACGACAGTTTAGCCACCTGACTTCAATGGTGTGCAGATAGTTATGCCCCAAGTGTGCATTGGACGACAGTTTAGCCACCTGACTTCAATGGTGTGCAGATAGTTATGCCCCAAGTGTGCATTGGACGACAGTTTAGCCACCTGACTTCAATGGTGTGCAGATAGTTATGCCCCAAGTGTGCATTGGACGACAGTTTAGCCACCTGACTTCAATGGTGTGCAGATAGTTATGCCCCAAGTGTGCATTGGACGACAGTTTAGCCACCTGACTTCAATGGTGTGCAGATAGTTATGCCCCAAGTGTGCATTGGACGACAGTTTAGCCACCTGACTTCAATGGTGTGCAGATAGTTATGCCCCAAGTGTGCATTGGACGACAGTTTAGCCACCTGACTTCAATGGTGTGCAGATAGTTATGCCCCAAGTGTGCATTGGACGACAGTTTAGCCACCTGACTTCAATGGTGTGCAGATAGTTATGCCCCAAGTGTGCATTGGACGACAGTTTAGCCACCTGACTTCAATGGTGTGCAGATAGTTATGCCCCAAGTGTGCATTGGACGACAGTTTAGCCACCTGACTTCAATGGTGTGCAGATAGTTATGCCCCAAGTGTGCATTGGACGACAGTTTAGCCACCTGACTTCAATGGTGTGCAGATAGTTATGCCCCAAGTGTGCATTGGACGACAGTTTAGCCACCTGACTTCAATGGTGTGCAGATAGTTATGCCCCAAGTGTGCATTGGACGACAGTTTAGCCACCTGACTTCAATGGTGTGCAGATAGTTATGCCCCAAGTGTGCATTGGACGACAGTTTAGCCACCTGACTTCAATGGTGTGCAGATAGTTATGCCCCAAGTGTGCATTGGACGACAGTTTAGCCACCTGACTTCAATGGTGTGCAGATAGTTATGCCCCAAGTGTGCATTGGACGACAGTTTAGCCACCTGACTTCAATGGTGTGCAGATAGTTATGCCCCAAGTGTGCATTGGACGACAGTTTAGCCACCTGACTTCAATGGTGTGCAGATAGTTATGCCCCAAGTGTGCATTGGACGACAGTTTAGCCACCTGACTTCAATGGTGTGCAGATAGTTATGCCCCAAGTGTGCATTGGACGACAGTTTAGCCACCTGACTTCAATGGTGTGCAGATAGTTATGCCCCAAGTGTGCATTGGACGACAGTTTAGCCACCTGACTTCAATGGTGTGCAGATAGTTATGCCCCAAGTGTGCATTGGACGACAGTTTAGCCACCTGACTTCAATGGTGTGCAGATAGTTATGCCCCAAGTGTGCATTGGACGACAGTTTAGCCACCTGACTTCAATGGTGTGCAGATAGTTATGCCCCAAGTGTGCATTGGACGACAGTTTAGCCACCTGACTTCAATGGTGTGCAGATAGTTATGCCCCAAGTGTGCATTGGACGACAGTTTAGCCACCTGACTTCAATGGTGTGCAGATAGTTATGCCCCAAGTGTGCATTGGACGACAGTTTAGCCACCTGACTTCAATGGTGTGCAGATAGTTATGCCCCAAGTGTGCATTGGACGACAGTTTAGCCACCTGACTTCAATGGTGTGCAGATAGTTATGCCCCAAGTGTGCATTGGACGACAGTTTAGCCACCTGACTTCAATGGTGTGCAGATAGTTATGCCCCAAGTGTGCATTGGACGACAGTTTAGCCACCTGACTTCAATGGTGTGCAGATAGTTATGCCCCAAGTGTGCATTGGACGACAGTTTAGCCACCTGACTTCAATGGTGTGCAGATAGTTATGCCCCAAGTGTGCATTGGACGACAGTTTAGCCACCTGACTTCAATGGTGTGCAGATAGTTATGCCCCAAGTGTGCATTGGACGACAGTTTAGCCACCTGACTTCAATGGTGTGCAGATAGTTATGCCCCAAGTGTGCATTGGACGACAGTTTAGCCACCTGACTTCAATGGTGTGCAGATAGTTATGCCCCAAGTGTGCATTGGACGACAGTTTAGCCACCTGACTTCAATGGTGTGCAGATAGTTATGCCCCAAGTGTGCATTGGACGACAGTTTAGCCACCTGACTTCAATGGTGTGCAGATAGTTATGCCCCAAGTGTGCATTGGACGACAGTTTAGCCACCTGACTTCAATGGTGTGCAGATAGTTATGCCCCAAGTGTGCATTGGACGACAGTTTAGCCACCTGACTTCAATGGTGTGCAGATAGTTATGCCCCAAGTGTGCATTGGACGACAGTTTAGCCACCTGACTTCAATGGTGTGCAGATAGTTATGCCCCAAGTGTGCATTGGACGACAGTTTAGCCACCTGACTTCAATGGTGTGCAGATAGTTATGCCCCAAGTGTGCATTGGACGACAGTTTAGCCACCTGACTTCAATGGTGTGCAGATAGTTATGCCCCAAGTGTGCATTGGACGACAGTTTAGCCACCTGACTTCAATGGTGTGCAGATAGTTATGCCCCAAGTGTGCATTGGACGACAGTTTAGCCACCTGACTTCAATGGTGTGCAGATAGTTATGCCCCAAGTGTGCATTGGACGACAGTTTAGCCACCTGACTTCAATGGTGTGCAGATAGTTATGCCCCAAGTGTGCTCATTTTGTGTCTGGTGACCCCTTTGGTAGATGACCGTATGTCTGGTAAATCATTTGGTATATGACCATAGGTCTAGCACATTATTTGGTAGATGACCTTATGTCTGAAAACTCCTTTGGTAGATAGCTAGTAAATTATTTGGTAGTTGACTTTAGGTCTCACAACTCCTTTGGTATATGACATTAGATCTAGCAAATTATTTGGTAGTTGACTTTAGGTCGCACAACTCCTTTGGTATATATCATTAGGGCAGGCACATCCTTCGGTAGATTACCATAGGTTTGGCAATTCATGTCGTAGATGCCATTAGGACTAGCATATCCTTTGGTATATGACCTTAAGTCATACGAATCCTTTGGTAGAATACCGTAGGACTGGTAATCCATTTGATAGATGACCCTATGTCTGGTAATACTTTTTTGTAGACGACCCTAGATCTGGCAATTGCCAAATGAGTTGACAGACGTAAGGTCATCTACCAAAGGAGTTTCCAAACTAAAGTACCAAAGTAGTTGCCAATAAATAAAGTTATTTACTAAAGTTTATAGAACTTAGTGCCATGCCTATGGTTTATCAAAATGTTCTTAAAACATAATAAAATTAATGGTTTTGAACCCGAAACCACTTGTCCAGAATCCAGGCGTCGGTGGAAATGATCGATAATTGTTAATATAGTAACCCCATGGTAAAACCCATATCTATGTACAAGGCCATAATGGCCCTCTTGTTTATCTCTATTAAAATTTACGGTATTAAATGTCTGCACACCATTGAAATCAGATGCGAATAATGTCATCTAAGGCGCAAATGTGGCCTTAACTGTCTGCACACCATTGAAATCAGGTGCGAAATATGTCATCTACGGCAAACCTGTGACCTTACCTCTCTGCACACCATTGAAATCAGGTGCGAAAATTGTCATCTAAGGCACACATGTGGCCTTAACTGTCTGCACACCATTGAAAACATGTGCGAACATTGTCATCTGAGGCAAACATGTCATCTACGGCCTTAGCTCTCAGCACACCATTGAAATCAGGTAAAACAAATGTCATCTAAGGCAAACCTGTAGCCAAAACTCTCTGCACACCATTGCAGTCATGTGCAAAATTGTCATTTAAGGCAAACCGATGGTCTTAACTCTCTGCACACAATTGAAATCAAGTGCGAGAAATGTCAACTAAGGCAAACCTGTGGCCTTATCTCTCTGCACACCATTGAAATCAGGTGCGGTAAATGTCGCATAGAGCACTATTGTGGGTATAACTCTCTGCACACCATTGAAATCAGGTGCGCAAAATGTCATCTAAGGCAAACATGTGGACTTAACTGTCTGCAAACCGTTGAAATCAGGTGCGAAGGATGTCATCTAAGGTAAACCTGTGACTTACCTCTCTGCACTCCATTCAAATCAGGTGCGAATAGTGTCATCTAAGGCAAACATGTGGCCGTAACTGTCTGCACATCATTGAAAACATGTGCGAACATTGTCATCTGAGGCAAACATGTGGCCTTAGCTGTCTGCAAACCATTGAAATCAGGTGCGAAATATGTCATATATGGCAAACCGGTGGCATTAACTATCTGAACACCAGTGAAATCAGTTGAGAAAAATGTCATATAAGGCAAACCTGTGACCATAGCTGTCTGCCCATCATTGAAATCAGGTGCGATAATTGTCATCTAAGGCAAATATGGAACCTTAACGGTCTGCACACCATTGAAATCATGTGCACAATTTGTCATCTAAGGCAAATCTATGGCATTAGCTCTCTGCACACCATTGAAATCAATTGAGAAAAATGTCATCTAATGCAAATCCGTGGCATTATATGTCTGCACACCATTGAAATCAGGTGCGAAATATGTCAACTAAGGCAAACCTGTGGTCTTAACTGTTTGCACACTGTTGCAATCAGGTGCGAAAACTGTCATCTAAGGCAAACATGTGGCCGTAGCTGTCTGCATACCATTGAAATCAGGTGCGAAAAATGTCATCTACGGCAAATATGTGGAATTAACTGTCTGCACACCATTGAAATCAGGTGCGAAAAATGTCATCTCAGGCAAATATGTGGAATTAACTGTCTGCACACCATTGAAATCAGGTGCGAAAAATGTCATCTAAGGCAAACATGTGGCATTAACTGTCTGCACACCATTGAAATCAGGTTAGAAAAAAATGCCATTCAAGGCAAATCTGTGACCTTAACTGTCTGCACACCAGTGAAAGCATGTGCGAAAATTGTCATCTAAGGGAAACACGTGGCCTTAGCTCTTTGCAAACCATTGAATTCATGGGCGAAAAATGTCATCCAAGGCAAATCTGTGGCCTTAACTGTCTGCACACTATTGAAATCAGGTACGAAAAATGTCATCAGAGGCAAGTCTGTGGCCTTAACTTTCTGCACACCAGTGAAATCATGTGCGAAAAAATGCCAATGGTAGTATATCTAGTAATACATAGTATGTGCAAGAATACCGTGAATGGTAGTATATCTAGTAATACATAGGATATACAAGAAGGCTGTAAATGGTAGTATATCTAGTAATACATAGGATATACAAGAAGGCTGTAAATGGTAGTATATCAAGTAATACATAGGATATACAAGCAGGCTGTAAATGGTAGTATATCTAGTAATACATAGGATACACAAGATGGCTGTAAATGGTAGTATATCTAGTAATACATAGGATATACAAGAAGGCTGTAAATGGTAGTATATCTAGTAATACATAGGATATACAGGAAGGCTGTAAATTGTAGTATATCTAGTAATACATAGGATATACAAGCAGGCTGTAAATGGTAGTATATCTAGTAATACATAGGATATACAAGAAGGCTGTACATGGTAGTATATCTAGTAATACATAGGATATACAAGAAGGCTGTAAATGGTAGTATATCTAGTAATACATAGGGTATACAAGAAGGCTGTAAATGGTAGTATATCTAGTAATACATAGGATATACAAGACGTCTGTACATGGTAGTATATCTAGTAATACATAGGATATTCAAGAAGGCTGTAAATAGTAATATATCTAGTAATACATAGCAAGAAGGCTGTAAATGGTAGTATATCTAGTAATACATAGGATATACAAGAAGGATGTAAATGGTAGTATATCCAGTAATACATAGGATATACAAGCAGGCTGTAAATGGTAGTATATCTAGTAATACATAGGATATACAAGCAGGCTGTAAATGGTAGTATATCCAGTAATACATAGGATATACAAGCAGGCTGTAAATGGTAGTATATCTAGTAATACATAGGATATACAAGCAGTCTGTAAATGGTAGTATATCTAGTAATACATAGGATATACAAGCAGGCTGTAAATGGTAATATATCCAGTAATACATAGGATATACAAGCAGGCTGTAAATGGTAGTATATCTAGTAATACATAGGATATACAAGCAGGCTGTAAATTGTAGTATATCCAGTAATACATAGGATATACAAGCAGGCTGTAAATGGTAGTATATCTAGTAATACATAGGATATACATGAAGGCTGTACATGGTAGTATATCTAGTAATACATAACGATATACAAGCAGGCTGTAAATGGTAGTATATCTAGTAATACATAGAATATACAAGCAGGCTGTAAATGGTAGTATATCTAGTAATACATAGGATATACAAGCAGACTGTAAATGGTAGTATATCTAGTAATACATAGGACATACAAGCAGGCTGTAAATGGTAGTATATCTAGTAATACATAGGATATACAAGCAGGCTGTAAATGGTAGTATATCTAGTAATACATAGGACATACAAGCAGGCTGTAAATGGTAGTATATCTAGTAATACATAGGACATACAAGCAGGCTGTAAATGGTAGTATATCTAGTAATACATAGGATATACAAGCAGGCTGTAAATGGTAGTATATCTAGTAATACATAGGACATACAAGCAGGCTGTAAATGGTAGTATATCTAGTAATACATAGGACATACAAGCAGGCTGTAAATGGTAGTATATCTAGTAATACATAGGATATACAAGCAGGCTGTAAATGGTAGTATATCTAGTAATACATAGGACATACAAGCAGGCTGTAAATGGTAGTATATCTAGTAATACATAGGACATACAAGCAGGCTGTAAATGGTAGTATATCTAGTAATACATAGGATATACAAGCAGGCTGTAAATGGTAGTATATCTAGTAATACATAGGACATACAAGCAGGCTGTAAATGGTAGTATATCTAGTAATACATAGGACATACAAGCAGGCTGTAAATGGTAGTATATCTAGTAATACATAGGATATACAAGCAGGCTGTAAATGGTAGTATATCTAGTAATACATAGGATATACAAGAAGGCTGTAAATGGTAGTATATCTAGTAATACATAGGATATACAAGAAGGCTGTAAATGGTAGTATATCTAGTAATACATAGGATATACAAGAAGGCTGTAAATGGTAGTATATCTAGTAATACATAGTCTGTGCAAGAAGGCTGTAAATGGTAGTATATCTCGTAATACATAGTATGTGCAAGAAGGCTGTAAATGGTAGTATATCTCGTAATACATAGTATGTGCAATAAGGCTGTAAATGATAGTATATCTAGTAATACATAGGATATACAAGCAGGCTATAAATGGTAGTATATCTAGTAATACATAGGATATACAAGAAGGCTGTAAATGGTAGTATATCTAGTAATACATAGTCTGTGCAAAAAGGCTGTAAATGGTAGTATATCTCGTAATACATAGTATGTGCAATAAGGCTGTAAATGGTAGTATATCTCGTAATACATAGGACATGCAAGAAAGTTGTAAATGGTAGTATATCTAGTGATACATAGTATGTGCAAGAAGGCTGTAAATGGTAGTATATCTTGTAATACATAGTATGTGCAAGAAGGCTGTAAATGGTAGTATATCTTGTAATACATAGGATTCACATTCAAGCGGTCGTGTTTCTGTACATGGACGTATGCGTTGATGAATCCGAAGAGTTCCACCTTGATTATTATCTCTTTTTTCTGCAGATTTCATATTCATAAGGACGTTCCACTGTATGCATTATCTGATGTCCTCGAAGACTTCCAGCACTCATTCGGATGGTCTCTTGTATGCATGAATACGATAATTTCCGATGGGCTTCATGTTCAGAAACAACCTTTGAGCATGTTTCACACTACTAAGGGTAGTTTGCTGTTTCCAACTCCACTAAAAGCCATTTTTCAGATTTCGTTGATGTGCAAATTGTCTAAAATAATTAATTCATATTGACGTTCTGTACTGATGCATTCGAAGATGTGCAGATTGTCTAAACTACTTAATTCATAGTGACGTTCTCCTGTATGAATGTGCTGATGTTTCCTAAAACTTCAGGCTTCGCGAAAAGCCTTTTTTGCAGATTTCACATTCATATGGGCGTTCCTGTATGAGATGTTGCGTACATATGGGCGTTCCTGTATGAGATGTCGCGTACATACGGGCATTCCTGTATGAGATGTCGCGTACATACGGGCATTCCTGTATGAGATGTCGCGTATATACGGCCGTTCCTGTATGAGATGTCGCGTACATACGGGCGTTCCTGTATGAGATGTCGCGTACATACGGGTGTTCCTGTATGAGATGTTGCGAACATATGGGCGTTCCTGTACGAGATGTCGCGTTCATATGGGTGTTCATGTACGAGATGTTGCGTACATACGGGCGTTCCTGTATGAGATGTCGCGTACATATGGGCGTTCCTGTATGAGATGTCGCGTACATACCGGCGTTCCTGTATTTGATGTCGCGTACATATGGGCGTTCCTGTATGAGATGTCGCGTACATACCGGCGTTCCTGTACGAGATGTCGCGTACATACGGGCATTCCTGTATGAGATTGAGGAACTAACGAAACCAAAACAGTGTCAGAACCTTGTGTGAATAGTTGACTAAGTGGGTAAAATTGCCTTGGAATTTCATATATAATTGGTTGTCTAAACATGAAAACATTAATATGCGAAAGTAAGAATACATTTGAATTGGATCTTTAACACCTGTGTACCTTCTTTTGTGAAGCTGTGGTCTTTGTAGAAAGAAGTGAATGTTTTCTTTATTTCAGATCTGCACGCAGAGAATGAGAAGATTTGGCAGAGAATGAGAAGAATTGTTATCCATACGATTGTCCACAGATTGAAATAACTGTGCACTGCAGCCGAACATTTTATAGACGAATACCTCCGATTTGTTTTACTTTACATCGTGCATGTAAAAGAACCAGAGAAGATTCAAGAATGGGTCTGTATCATTACACTATCCTCCAAAAATTTAAAATGACTAAACCTTTCTTGGAGGAGTCGCTAATATGGGCAACCAATAGCGATGATAAATAAACGTAAAACACACATAAACAAACGTTAACGAGGTAATACACAACAAATCTAAATTATATCTAAAATATAACTCATTTATTATTATTCTCAACAATAGGATTGGCACCATGGGTTATTACAGTATCAGAGATCGCTTCCCTACTGTTGTATAATAATTATTCTGAAAACAAATCACACGTCACAAGCTATATTTTTACTGACTTAACCCATTTCATTCTGGATATATTTAAAGGCTTTTGCAAACAACATAGATCCAGATCAGCTGCAGCGTGATGCTGCGTGCTGATCAGGAGCTATGTTGTTTGCTACATAGCCAAATGTCTTAGCAAGATCATCTGAATAGCAAACACAGCATAGAGCCTGATCAGACGGAAGGTTCCATGGCGGTTGATCTGGCTCTATGTTCTTTGCAAATACCGTTTGAACGGTATCCAGAATGAAATGGGTTAAAAATGCCAGATTTTAGGAATTGATGATGTTATCAGGTGATTTATGACCAGATCTATGAGGTCGGTTCCAATATCCTGTGTATAGTATGACGAAATCATTTCATTTAAGCGTATCATCTGCATTTCATGAGGTAATAACATGTGGTGACCTCCTGCTTTCTATACTTAGGATCCACACCCCATATACATATACAACCCAAGGTCAAGTATGGACATACATTTAGTTCTATATGTCACCCAAGTACAAATCCATATATACAATGAACGATAATCACAAACAATTAACTTTATATAACTCATATATGTATCAATTAAACAAATCAATATAAATGTGCATTGTTATATGTAGGGATGGCAACGAATGGTGATTTTGATATTCGAATATTCGGATGATCTTCCGAACGAATATTCGAATATTCGCAAATTTCTCCAACTTTTGATTTCCACTACAATTAGTACCTGTAAAACAAATGCTTCTCAGTTTGTGTCCTGTCAAATAGACTGCATTAATCAATTAGTGACCTCTGTAAGGTGTGAACAACATGTTATCACCCTCCTTTGTGATTTGGAGCCAAATCGCGATGATATTTCGCACATTCGGGCACGCATTGGGTCATTCTTTGTTTTCGAAACTTAATTGATTGAAATTTAAACAAACATATATATCCTTTTAAGTTATGATTTAAAGCAGCATTACATCGTATGAAATAAAAAATAATTGAAAAATTCAAATTTTACGTATGGGTAGCAATGCTGCTACACATTCTAACATTATACTTTGTATGCTAATGTTCATTTGGTAAACAGTGTTTTTTTGCGATAAAACAAACTCGAAACCGAAAGTAGGACATTCCTAGTCGATCGGTCACGCACTTGTTTACAACCGGAACGCATCGTCCGCACTTGTTTACATTCGGAATGCATCGTCCCCATTTATCCCACGTTGTATTTTTAATTAAATTAAGTTGATTCATACCTCTGTTAGCTAAGTCTTTTAGGGACATTTCTACATCCCCACGAGGGATTCAACATTAGAGGAAGATAGATAAATAGTCTTTCATGTTCAAAATATATACGTTGTTTTCTACATCCTCTGTTGTTTCGCGCATGCGCGCTGTGCGTGTTTACATTCCGTGTGTTGATAAACAAATTCGCGTATACGACGGTTTAAATTTATTGGAATTGTATCGTTTCGGAGCGACTATTTCGATTTTTGTAAACACACACACATTAGTATTTATATTTCACCCAAAACATCCTTTATTACGATGTAATGAGCTTTAACTGCAATTGATTAAAATTTTATTTGAATTTTTTTTTTAATATTCGAATATGGTTTTAATATTCGAATATTCGGATGTTCGAACGAATATTCAAATATTCGAACATTCGTTGCCATCACTAGTTATATGTACACGAAAAGTCCCACTCTGTGGCTATAGTTACCTCCCTTTATGTTACGTCCACAGTTATATATAAGGAATGTTAACGACGTAATAATAACGTTCACGTGTTGGACTAATACATGAATAACAATGAAAATGTAGCAATGGAAGAAACAATAAGTGCATATCTCTATTTTAGTTGATACAAATGGCAACAGGATAACATTTTCAAGATAATTTCTGATTAACCCTTTCAACACCACATACCTCTAAATTAGCTTACAAAAAAGTGTAGATCCAGATGAGCCGGCTCTTCACGAGCCGTCTCATCAGGATCTGCACTTTTTTCAAGTAATATAAGTATTTTTAGAAACAAAATTACCCATTTTGATAAATGAACTGATCCAAATGTAATTTTGTTATTAATTTATTGGTCTAAAAATATCATGGACCAGTCCATGTCAGTTACTTGGTGTTGAATGGGTTAACATCATCATCTTTTCAATACCATTAGCGCGCACATAAACATTTCTCTCAGAATTCTCTTGTATGGAGATGATAACCTGAGCGAAGAGATAAACAATGCGATAATTGATGCAGTTCAACAGTTTATTACCGCAACAAAGAGATTTGATAACGACTAGTGCAAATTGTGTGCTTTTGTTCTTCCAGCTTCGTCAAATCCATTCCCATTCTAAAATCAGTCTTTTCCTTTATTTCTCTTCTATTCTGAACCTCATTTTGATCTCTGTTCTTATTATCTAATCTAATCTTCGTTTTATCTAGGTTAAATCTTATCGAATCTAATTTAGCTATCATAAAATAACAACTTACATATCACTATTCTTCCACACTTAAGACAAAGTGGAGTGATTTTCTTACTATTATTTATGACTATTACTTTTCTTATACATTTAGTTGTCAATGATAGTTATATATTCGCCAACTTGTGCACAGTTGTATACCATTGGAGAGGATTTTTAATAAGTTTTTTTTAACTTTCAATCCAATCCACCTAAATACTTTGTATGTTACACTATGTCGAATGTTTGATTCTTGAAATAAAATATGTTTAAACTAACATCATCATCACACGGAAAATTCCAAACACATTTATTAAAAAAAACACACTTTCTGCGAGTTACAGAAGTCTCCGTGTTGTGAATGTGACGTTAGTTACGTAAGTTGTTGTCAAAGACAACGTAACAACAGCGTCGGAGGGTGCTGATTTTTCACTTCATTTGTCGAAAATGCGACTTCACATACACCACATGCAAGTCGGGGCAAGTCAGATTGATAACTGTAATTTCAGTTCAATGTATATGTGAGGGTGATTTGAGCATTGTTCCTGGAAAGAGGCTGAATGGTCAAGTTCTATCAATTAGGATGCAGGCCCAATCTCTTTCGATACATTTGTATCCCATACAGGGCAATTAAGGGATATTCTCGAGTGTGCAGTTGATTGAAAGAACTGCCCTTTACTGGTACAATTAGTGCAAATGATTGTACCCAAAGCCCACTACCACTTAGTTTATACAAATTTATTTTAGCTCGATTGGGAAACAAGTTATTTCAACTTATATAAATCACTCTCGAGACCTCATTCCTGATCCATCGTGGGAGAGAGAAGGGGCAACGTGGAATTTAAATACCTTGCCTAAGGGCACAATCGTAACACTAACCATATCCCTAACAATAACCCTTAACCTAACTCACAGGAACACTAACCATATCACTAACAATAACCCTTAACCTAACTCCCAGGAACACTAACCATATCCCTAACAATAACCCTTAACCTAACTCCCAGGAACACTAACCATACCACTAACAATAACCCTTAACCTAACTCCCAGGAACACTAACCATATCCCTAACAATAACCCTTAACCTAACTCACAGGAACACTAACCATACCACTAACAATAACCCTTAACCTAACTCCCAGGAACACTAACCATATCCCTAACAATAACCCTTAACCTAACTCACAGGAACACTAACCATATCCCTAACAATAACCCTTAACCTAACTCCCAGGAACACTAACCATATCCCTAACAATAACCCTTAACCTAACTCCCAGGAACACTAACCATACCACTAACAATAACCCTTAACCTAACTCCCAGGAACACTAACCATATCCCTAACAATAACCCCAGTATTCTAACAATAATGCTAACCCTAATTCTAACCCTAAACATGTCGCGTATCGGTAAAGTGCATTCTATCCGAAATGGAAAACCAAAACATGGCTACAATGAGTTGGTGGTACCCAATGATACCCCTGCCTTCGAGCAGATATGCTATGTACCAATAACAAATGTGTTGGTACATAGGGGGACCAGGAACCATTGTGTTAGTACATAGGGGGACCAGGAACCTAGGGGGACCAGGAACCATTGTGTTAGTACATAGGGGGACCAGGAACCATTGTGTTAGTACATAGGGGGACCAGGAACCATTGTGTTAGTACATAGGGGGACCAAGAACCATTGTGTTAGTACATAGGAGGACCAGGAACCATGGGTATTGTGCGTATCTCTGCGTTACGTGTTGCGGAGGTGACGTCAGTTACATGAGATTTTGCATGTCATTTGGTGAAAATCACAAGCGCCACGTTCAACATGCAAGTAGGAGCAGGTCTTGGCAATATACAGGTACATTTTATTTGGGTAGAACAGTGCAATTTCAGTTCAATATTAATGCTGTGTGCGAGATACACAAAGTAATTTAATCAATGTTCCTGGAAAGAGTCGTAATGGTCATGTTCTATCAAGGATGCCGCCCCAATCTCTTTTGATACATTTGTATCCCAAACAGGGCAATTTTCATTAGATATGATTGCTGCAATTTTTAGATGGCGGCCCTCTTGGATTGCAGGGGAACTTTATTTTCACAAATTTGGGAATGCTTCACTTAAGGATCATACAAGTAGAGTTTCTTGAACATTGACTGATCAGGTCATGAGAAGAAGAGGTTTGAGATCTCTCATAAAAGGTTAATGTTTGACCTTTCGACGGCCATCTTGGTTGACGAAATAATTCATTTTTAATTTGTGATGAAAATTGCATTAGAGTGATAGCCTCGTCGATACCTTCGATTTGATATATGACATAATCATATTCCCTCAAAAATAATATTTGACCCATACTTCACCTCCGGGGACATGCCCATTTTTTATCGCGGGGTCACCATTTAAACAACTATGAAAGAACAGTGTATATTGGATTACACAATGACGTGATTTTAACAATTATGTAATCCCACATGCACCGCAAGTATCATGACCATAAATGGTGGATATAGACCCAATGGTTACTGAGGAGAAGACATTTGAAAGTGTTCACGGATGCAGGACGACGACAGACACATGAAAGTGTTCACGGATGCAGGACGACGACAGACACATTGCGGTAACAATACCTCACATGAGCTTTGCTCAGGTAAGCTAATAAAAACAGCACAATATCACACATACAATGTATCAATACTCCACATACACTGTATCAATACTCCACATACACTGTATCAATACTCCACATACACTGTATCAATACTCCACATACAATGTATCAATACTCCACATACATTGTATCAATACTCCACATACCATGTATCAATACTCCACATACAATGTATCAATACTCCACATACAATGTATCAATACTCCACATACACTGTATCAATACTCCACATACCATGTATCAATACTCCACATACATTGTATCAATACTCCACATACAATGTATCAATACTCCACATACAATGTATCAATACTCCACATACAATGTATCAATACTCCACATACACTGTATCAATACCCCACATACATTGTATCAATACTCCACGTACAATGTATGCTTAATATTTTATATATATAACCAGATTATCAACCGAGTAGTTTAATAATATGGTATGTGCAACATGCATTAAAATGTATATATACACTTAATAGATATAGAAATACAGTGGAACATATGTTAGAGGTCACCTCCATTAAACAGCCAACCTTAATTAAGCAGCCAGTTTCCAGATTCCCAATATGTTGTTTTATTATACATTTTCCTTTTACTATGTAACCTCCTGTGCTAAGTAGCTAGCCTGGGTGCCAGTCTGTCGATTTTTCACTTTTTAACTATGATATTATTGATACGATCAGAAACTCAATACGGCCCAATTAATAGTCTCGGTGTTAAAATATATTTATTTGACTGACCAGGCAAAATATATTGACGCCTGTTCCCAGGCTACTAAGTAGCGACTTTCTGTGATTCCCTTGGCTGCCTACATTAGACATGTTTGAAAATAAAGGCTAACAGGGTTCTGCCAATCCAAAATATAAGTCTCTGGTAATAAACTCGGTTAAAATATAGGCTAAAAATAGTTGAGATAATTGTAGCAGACGACATTTCATTAATGTAGTTTTCTTATTAACAGGGTTCTGCCAATCCAAAATATAAGTCTCTGGATGGTTAACATATCAACTCCTGCCTTCACATTTTGATTCATGAGTTTTTCGTACAACATTGTGTGCAAATCCGTGACCACATTTAAAACACTTGTACGGTGTCTCTCCTGTATGCTGCCTCCTATGAGCTTTCAAATTCCAGTTGTTTCCAAATAGTTTTCCGCAATATTCACAACTAAACGGAGTGATTTTCCTATGGACACGTTCATGCCTCTGTAGCCCACCATTTGTCACAAATGATTTGCTACACATTGTGCACTTAAACTGCTTTTCAAACGTATGTTTGTATTTCCGGTGCCTATTCAAAGAACCTGAAATTAAAAACGTATCTCCACATTGATCGCAAACGAAAGGTTTTTCCCCTGTATGTCTTCGGTTGTGAAGGATAAATTCTTTTTTCCTATAGAATCCTTTATTACACTCTGTACAAAAATATTTTAACTTTAATTCAATGCCATGCTCACTCATGTGATGTATTAGAGTTGTCTTAGTTTTGTAGGATTTCTCACATAGATGACATTTGTATCTCGCATCACCAACGTGTACGTTCAACTCGTGGTCTTCAAGCTGCATTAACGTGTGAAAATGTTTGTTGCAAGTCTTACAATCTCGTAACGCATTGTGTTGTTGAAACATATGTCGCCTTCGGTCCAATTCAGAGACAAGATGTCTATGGCATACATTACAAATCACAGGGAATGTATTATTATGCTCCCTTTTCAAGTGCCGCACAAGATTAGATTTGAACCTAAATTCTATGCCATCATTGCAACTAAGACAGACATGTGTCAATACGAATGAAATACTACAGTTGTGATTTGGGAATTCGTCATCGTCTACAAATGGTACGAAGCATTTATCACACTGCAATTCGTAACAGTGATAGTGTTTATCTTCAATGTGTTTTTCCAAATGCATTCTAGTATCACATGTCACTCCACACATACGGCAGGGAAAGTTCTTAGTATTCTGAGAAACATCATATCCTGACATGGTTTCTTCACTGAACTGTTCAGTATCAACAATCATGGTATCTGTTTGTTTTTGTGATCTATTCTTGCTGTTATCTTTAAACTTGCAGCTTGATGTCGGCTCACCCTTAATCGCAGTATGTTCTTTTGATACATTCAAACACTTGTCAATTTCCGTTTTGTTATCTTGTTTCGAATGGTGGGCATGTATGATTTTATTTCCATCATCTGTTATATTATCGCTGCTATTGCCTCCAGCCATTCTAGTTACTTTCCTTTCATTACACTTCCTCTTACTTCTAGTTATTACTTTGGACACATTCAACTGATTGTAGATTTCTACTTTTCTTTCGTTTATCATTTTGTTGACATTTATGGTTTCTTTTGCACAATGTGTTTCTGTGACTTTTAGGTTGTTATGCCTGCCCTTTCCTTTTCGTTTCTTTGCACTAACATTTTTCTTTGTTCCAGTTTTGATCCTAGGTATGTTCAACCCCGAGTTAGTTGCAGTCATGCTTTCTATTGAATTATTGCCACCAAATAAGCGTCCTTTTGCATTACGTCTGGCATCTTTCCTTCCTTTCCTCATGTTCTTTGTTCCAGTTTTTTCTATAAGTTTCATTTTGCATTCTTGTTCATCCCAGCCATCAACTGATGTTTCTTCTGTTGGAGTGATATCCTCCTGGTTTTCATACAGTTGTATTGCTTCTCGTACATGTAGTACTTCACCTTGTCCAATTTCTATCTTTGATGGTGTTATTGAAAATTGTCTGGAAGCATCACGTTCTACCGAAACATCATCTACAGTTCCAGTATGGCGGTGGTATGAGTCTGTCTCCATATCATATACATGTTCAATACCATCATACATTTGCTCAGTTGTATTGGTTGATGTTATCTCATCATTTATTAAAACCTTCACCTCAATTTCTGCTGGTTCCATTTCTGTTGGTTCCGTATTTCTTCCATAAGATTCGTTCTCGAGATACGCTTCTGGTGACTCATTTGTGTCTTCAATTGCTTCACGTTTAATAAAACATACATCTATATCATCAGTTTGTGTTTCTTTCGAAACCATGTTAATTGTCAATTTAGTAACATCATCAATGCTGTCACAGGATTGTTTAGGAAAAGCAGTTTTCAAGTCTTGATTATAGAAGTAATTTCCACCTTCCGGATGTTCTATCAAGTGAATGTGTAGGTCCAAGATACTGGCATCTGAAATATTAACGTTAAAGAAAACAAGTGAGTAATTATTTCTATAAAAACACCATATGTAAGATTTGCGATACACTACAGCTGATGTTTCTTCGATTGTACGCATTATGTATGCTCTTTTATATCACCTTCAACTATGACAACTGCTGGTGTAGGTGTTTCATTCAATGGGCAATATTTTCTAAGCTGTGGTAGATATTGACCCAAAATAAATACTATCAAAATAAAAATAAAACAATGCATTGTGCTCTCCCTTTTGTTTTATTAAATTAACTATTGAACTAAATATGATGCTTAGAAATAGAAATTTCAGTTTGAATATACATGAATGGTTAATTAGTGAAGTGGATGAAAAGTGGAGCAGAACAGAACATATGGTTTATTAGACTTAAAGTGTCGCCCTAGGGACCCTGACTTCGCCCTCTGGGGGCCCTACTTCTCCCTAAAAAAAAAAAAGTTTTGGTTTTTATGATTTTCAAACAAAATTTTGTCTAGTAAGATACACTGGCCCATTATAAAGCACTCCTATTCAAATGTTGTATTTAATGGTTGTACTGTGCATTTTAACCCTATTTTGCAGAAGTATATTAAAGAACACCATTTAAGGAAGCGATCACGCGCTTTCTCACTTCTCCCAAAAATTCTGACCTAGAATGAACCCTGTAATACATATACAATTGCATGTAATGGAAAAAAAAGTCATAAATATGTGAAGAGTGTCAAACTAATGATAGATATACATGTTGATTAAAATGTTTCCAATGTGAGAGTGGTATTAGAGATACTAGATAGGAATTATCTCAGCATCTATATTTTTATTAAATTTTATGTAGAGCAGATTAAATTTAAATTAATCTATCAAATGTTGTTATACATATGATCGTGTTCTTGGCACAGCGGTTCGGTAGCTGTATAAACTGTTTAATAGAAAATCTATATGTAATATATTCAGAGTGCAATGATTGTTTTTTACGTTTATTTATCGTCGCTACCAGTTGCCCATATGAGCGACGCCTCCTGAAGAGAGGATCATATTAGAATTTTGGATGATAGTGCAATGATACAGTCATTCCAGAGTCTCATCTGGTTCTGTTACGTGCACGGTGTACAGCACCGACACGAGACCTCGGTTTAAAGTCCCATCTGAAAGACTGTTAATTTTATTAGGGTCAGACGACAGGGGATCGAACCTGCAATCCCTGGATTACCAGTCCAGCTTGTTACCACTGGACTACAGATCCGTCTGCATTTTCTGTTTTAGGTAAAATGCATTGTATGTTGCCAATTTGCCAAATAAAGTTGAGTTGAGTACAAAATGAATGTTTAATCGAGTAGTATATAACTGGCACTCTACCTATAGTGGTAGGATAGTTGATTTTGTGGGTTTACAGATAACCATGCCTCAAGGGAAACTAAAACAGTATGAATCATGTTAGGTGCATAGAGCACGTATTTATGAAATGTTCATTAACTGTTCAATGTACTGTCTTAGTGCTATTGAGTTTAAGTTAAGTAGAAATTAACTTATTTTTTATATATTAACTAGTTGAAATATATATCAAAACATTGTTAAATAAATTATTGTTTTTGAAGTTTTGTTTCAGATTGTATATTCACCACAATTATCCTCGTAGGTCAAGGTCGAGTATTGGTTCTCAAACAACAGTTTCGTTGTGAGTCAAACAAATCAGTATTAAACTTGCTACAATACGTCATATTTCGCAAGTAAACAACCGAAAATACAATGTAGTTCAAAAATGACAGTATGAGGTTAATCTATTGAAATAGTTACAAATACAAAAAAATGGATTTTTCATTGAATACAATTGCTGTTCAATACAATATATGTCCGAAAATGAAACTTTTGTTTAAATTCATTACTTTATTGAATTCATAATAAAAAAACATTTTTATTGAACAGATTTGTATGCATTATTTCACTGGAGTCGGTCACATGCGGTTTGAGAGACTATATAGTTATATACATACATGTACATGTATACCAGTATGATACATTGTACATATAGAACACTATAGCATTCTATAACGGACCTGGGTCATGTGTACGATACATCACCTCTATATGGCGAACAGTTGCGGCACATTAGTTTTGAAATCCTCCACAGCCGAAGAGGTTAAAGGCAGGACAGGAAATATTGACTTGGACGGACAAATGGGTGGACAGTGCAAAAACTATATATTTCTTCGGGGGGCATAACAAATACATGAACTTATTGCATACGTTACAATAAATAGTAACAAATTTAATGGTAGAAAAGCAAAATATCTGGTCGACGCGGGCAATATATTTCGATTTTCGGCTCTGCCGGGCCGATATTGGCACGCGCCGAGAACGAATCACGAGCACGTGTCACAGGTAGCTACAACATAGTAACTACATTGTGTAAACATGGCCGCCGAAGCAACACTAAAGTCATTGTCTGACAGATTGTTGTCTCTTGACGGTAAAATGGCTGAGCGAAATAAGCAAATAACAGCAGAAGAAACATACGGCTATGTATGCAATAAAGAAGTTATTAAACGGCTGCGGTGGGCCATTTGTGGATATTGGCGCACCTATCCGATATTGGCCCTCGAACCAATATCTCCATAGGGTGCGCCAATATCCACAAATGGCTCACCTCCGCGGTTTAATAACCTCTAAATATTCAAACTAAGCACACATACTACTCACACTTACGTATCTTTGTACATAGCTAACACTCATACCACATAACATACACATATACACTGTACAATGCTTACACATACATGTATATTCTTTGTTTACATTGTATGTTACATTTTGTAATGATTACAATTAACAAGTTAAACATTTTATACAGCTATCTATCACCCTGTGCCAAAAATATATCCTTAAATTTAATCTGTTCTACATAAAACTGTCTTAACACTGAGATATTTTCTATCAATTATCTCTAGTATGATAGTGCAGTGGAGAGGCCAAACTGTAGCAGTACGATTTCACAAGTGTCCACATTGCCTCTTCTCTCTCCATAATGGTGATAGATTTCACCATGAATGAAGTCTTGAGAGTGAGTAGTTTATACAAATTATATTTTAGCTCAATTACGAAACAAGTTATTACAACTTAAGTTACTTTAATACTTATATTAATCTCGAGACCTCATTCCTGATGGAATCCATCACCATGAGGGAGAGAATAGAGGCACCGTAGAATTTAAATGCCTTGCCTAAGGGCACAATCGTAACAGCTCCAGCGGGGCTCGAACTCCTGACCGTTTACATCTAAAGCGCCCCCGAGAGCGAGTAAACAAATTAGAACTAGTTTCGTTCAATATTGAATATTTGAGCTGAAAGTCTGAAGTCTAATAAACTATATGTTCTGTTCTATATATGATCAAAGACATGATCGAGATAGTGGTGGTGGTGGAGGGGGGATACAATAAAAGCCAATATTTGTAAATTGAGAAACTCCAAGAAGTTATTGTCTGTCAACATTAGGCCTACAGTTAAGCATGTACAAACACAGTATATGAAGTGTGACATTGCATGCTTTTTGTGAGATTTGAAAGTATGTGCCTTTAACGCGTTTATTTGATCAAATAATTATTATACAAATTGATGTATCGATAGAGCACCTACTCCGAGCCTGACTGCGGCTACTGACCTACTATGCTGGGTCATTTCTATGACAATGGATCGAGCAGAAAAAGACTTCATGATACTGACTGTGATATTAACTGTATAACTAAATGATCAATACGTACAAGGGAGGAGGCACCCGCCGCATTTATATTCATCCATTATTCTATTGATTCACCTGACCTAGTTTTGTGTACCCTACAAATGGAGATACACAAATAAGGGAAGAAATTCTTCATACGACAGGCACTCCGTGTGGAGTTGAACAAAATAAAGGAGAACATAGCTTCTACTGTGTGCATTATTAATCACCGTTTACACTAAATAAATCCTAATTTAAGTTCTAATTGTTTTCCACGTATTTCATTGTATGTATAATTGTAATGTAACGTATGAAAAAAATACAATAAAACAGTTAGTGCGAAATTACGTCCCTTACTTGCATATCTGATTCTCCATTTGCAAATAATGAAATTAGGACAGCAGAGCAAAGAAATAACTATACAATGTGGGAATATAAATGCGGTGGATGCCTATTCCTTTGTACGTATCAATCAATAAAGTTATTGTGTGTGTGTGTTTTACGTTTATTTATCGTCTCTACCGATTACCCATATGAGCGACGACTCGTGAAGAGATTAGTCATTTTAGATTTTTGGAGGATAATGATACAGACAGAGACCCATTCTAGAGTATCCTCTGGTTCTTTTACGTGCACGGTGTAAAGCACCGACACGAGGCCTCGGTTTAACGTCCCATCTGAAAGACTGTTAATTGTATTATGGTCAGACGGGGGATCGAACTTGCGATCCCTGGATTACACTTCCGTCTGTAAAAGTTATTATGAAAATTAGTGCACGGAGTAAATCTATTTTCATCAGAAATAACTACATGTGTGTATTTTACGTTTCCCTGTATACCATTCCATAACCTTAGGAACAAATAACAACTAGTAAACTTTCATAATTATTCTTATTTATAATTTGGTAGGCCTATGTATCGATTGGATAAGCACTTAAGAAAACCGTATGTAATGTAGGGCAACGCACATTTAGTCAATCAATGTAAACTACATAATATATACATGAAATAAATGTATTTTTCATCAACTAAACATTATTCTCAAAAATTAGAAAAAAAGATATGTCTGCTCGCTACGGTCGTCCAAAACTGAATGACAACGTTACCACCTGTTCACGAACACATCGTGCTTACCAACGCCACCTGGCGTTTACTTTATTATAAACAAGGGACATTAATTTCCTCCTTATTCGTTTCTCAAACGCAGAAAATCATATTTATTTATCGTCGCTACCGGTTGCCCATATGAGCGACGCCTCCTGAAGAGATTAGTCATTTTAGATTTCTGGAGAATACTGCAATGATACAGACAGAGACCCATTCCAGTGTCTACTCTGGTTCTTTTACATGCACGGTGTAAAGCACAGACACGAGACCTAGGTTTAAAGTCCCATCTGACAGATTGTTAATTGTATTTGGGTCAGACTGGAGATCGAACCGGCGATCCCTGGATTACCTAACCACTGGATTACCTAACCACATTTAACATCAGTCGGTCATACTGAATAGCCTATTAATTATAATATAGACGATGGACCTAGTTCTCGAGGTACTCGAGGTACTAAAACTGTAATCAGCACTAGCTCATCCATCACGCTTACATTTCCAAATATATTTTGTCTTCAATTAGATTAATGTTTAACCTTTTTCCCAGTAAAGAAGGTGACAACGTTGAATATTTCCCACGTGACGAGCATCGGAATTGACAATCATGTTTATTTACAATATCAATTTGTGGTTACCCTATTCTCGATGTATTTCTATGAAGCCCTGGTGGTATTACGGAACATGTAACAACAAACAGCATTTTTGTAATTATAATTTTTACTTTTAATTAACCATTAGCCTCTTCTTAGATTGGCTTTATAAGTGTGTCATGGATGACCAATTGTTTCACGTAGGACATACATTCAGCTTCATACCCTGGAAAAAAACTCATATAAAGCAGCTCTAAAACATTTGATAATGACATAGACATTCATTAAAATAAGTCCGCCCTAAAATTGTTACAGACCATATAGTCACTTCCAGAAGTTCACCAATATTGAATAAATGACGTAGTGACGTCCCCTTAATTCCAAGAGATTTATTTACATATTTAACCCAGTTGTGTGACCTAAACAAACGTTCATTCATGAAACTGGGTCATCAAACGATATCAACCCATTTGAAGTGTTTGAGTGTTTTATGTTCACTGTTAATAAATAGATTGAATGAATTGAATAAATGAATGTGAGGATAGTTTACATCTTCAAATTTAATAACTTGCTCCTTTCAATATCGGTAAATTACCACCGTTTGTTATATTTATATTGGCCCGGTGTTTTATGATAGCGTTTAGGAACGAGTAAACATGTGATGACGTACCGACAACTGTATGGTTCACGTGAACAAAGCGGTGACACATAAGTTCTATCAACTTTTCACTCAGATCAACCAATCAGAACATTGAAACTCACTTTGTGATCTGAGAAACGTTGTATAACCTCCAACCCTGTTGTAGTAATGTGTTGATCAATATTACGAAATATAGATATATTTAAAACATAAATAACATATTGACAATGTTCGCAGATAATATCTAAATGTTTAATGTTGACCCATTCTATGTACTCTTGTTTTCTTGCACACAGCTGCTATTGTTGCAGTTAGAATTAGTTTATGTTAGAGTTTTGTGTCTCACGTTTTGTGAATGTGCATAGTTTTCTATTCTACATTGTGTTGCTAACTTTCAGGTGATAGTATCTGGGACCTACACATTCACTTGATCAAGCACCAGGAAGGTGGAAATTACTTTTACAATCATGATTTGAAAACTGCATTTCCAAAACGCGCCTATGACAATTTTGATATTCAGAGATTGACACTAACTAAGATTTCCAAAGAAACTCAAACCGATCACATAGAACTAGAAACGTATGTTATAAAACAGGAACCTCCTGAGGATTCAAGCGAATCGCAAGAACATTATTTTCCAAAAGGAAGACACGAGGAGTGGTCGACTGAAGGGGAAGTGAAGATATATAACAGTGGCGAAATAATACCAACCAATGCAGTGGAGATAAAATACGATTGTATTCAACGTGTTGATGCTGAAATGCTCACAACGACTCAAATGGAATTTGAGGAAGGTGCAATAAATACAATGCCGTCGTCAATGAAGTCACACAATGTTCAAACAAAGCTATCTGAATTACTGACTATGGCTGATGCAGTACGACATATAAAAGATGAGAAACTAATAAATGTTTGCAAACAAGAAATCAATTTGACACGAATCAAGACAGTTGATAACGGATTGACAAATCACAAAACAAAACGTGGAAGAAAAGGAAAATTGGAGAATGTGAAGAAGAAAGGGACACATAAATCTGAAACCAACGTAATGAGCAAATCACGTAGTGCAAATGAAGTCAGAAATGCAAATAGAAAACTCCGGGTGGGTGAAAGAAAATTCAAATTCCCGAAGGATCAAAGTATTCAACAGTTTACTTGCAAGATATGTGAGGCGGTGTATGATACTAAATTTCGCTGGGAAATACATATTGAGGATAAACATTATCACAGCTACAAGCTGCAGTGCGAAAAATGCTTTGTACCATACGTAGATGATGATGACATTATGTCGCATAATTGCAACGTCTCCTTTATATTAACACACGTCTGTCCAGGTTGTGTTGATGAAAACGAATTTAGGTATAGATCTAATCTTGTAAGACATTTGGAAAAGGATCATGCTAATGTATTTCCATTGACGTGTGAAATATGCCAGAAGAGGTTAGTCTCGGAATTGGACCAAAGATATCACATGACTGTTCATGACCCAACACTGAAGTACTGCAAGGTATGTGATAAACAGTGTGTGAATTTACTCGAGCTTGATGATCACAATTTGATTCACTGTGGAATTCGAAGGTACACGTGTCACTTATGCCAACATGCATTCAAAACGAAAGCATCTCTGAAAATGCACCTGGTAAAGCATGGAATTAACCAAAGGCTGTGCATGTGTGAGCGATGTGGCCGCTCATTTCACCATCCACAATTATTAGCCAAGCACATAGCTGGATATTGTAACGACCGAACATACGTGTGTGGCCTTTGTAATGCACAATTGGGTAGTATGGAAACACTTAAACGACACAAGCGAACTCATACCGGAGAACGACCGTATATCTGTGAGAAATGCGGAGTTGCGTTTGCCAGAAGTGCTGGATTGAAGTACCATATAAAATATAAACATAGCTTTGAAAAGAATTTTAAATGCAGTCAATGTGATAAAGCTTTTGTTAAAAGAGCAACTTTACAGCGACACGAAAGAGTTCATTTGAAAATTTATCCGTACGATTGTGAACAATGTGGAAAACAGTTTGCGACAAAATGGAATTTGAAATCTCACGTGAGAAGGCATACAGGAGAGACGCCGTACATATGTTCGAAATGTGGTCTGGGTTTTGCACACAATGTTGTGCGTAAAACGCATGAAACAAAATGTAACAACATATCATAATTTATAGTAGGCACTTCTGATTTGATGGATCTCATAAACGGAATACTGGATTCATAAATGATCTCCCTTATTTAAATGCATACAGTGTCCTTTCCATTTGCACATTCAGTTGTCAAGTTTCGCGTGTATGAAATTCGTCATAATTTAGAAAGGTTTCTTGCCATTTATGACATACTGTACACTGGTAAGTATCGATGTATGCTATATTGATGTCAATTGGTGAATATATGTTGTGTGCATTTTGTGTAAAATGTTCAACGTAAAACAATGACTACTACATTTATATGCAATACAATATCAATTGAGAATTGCATTAACTAGATTGAGACTGTCAGTACATAGATTATCAATTGAAACAGGAAGATGGCATAAATCAAATACGATTCCTATAACTGAAGAAGATGATGCCTAATATGTAACTCAATCGAAGACGAATTCCATTTTATATTATACGGTAACAATTTTAATGACATTAGAAAGAAATATATCAACAAACACTTTTCAAAGAATCCAAACATTACCACATTAATTGAACGTTTAACAACCGACAATGTTAGTTAGTACATTGAACAAGCTATCTACTTTTTTCCTCGTAATGATGTTCATGTACATGTATATTTATCCTGAACTGTTCATAAATAGTAATATACATGTACTTGATGAGACGGCATCGTATTTATTGAAATACATGTACTGCATATTGGAAGATGTTGTATGAATGTGTACATGTATTTGCTTTGATGTTGATTAACAAACCACCATTGACATACAGAGAAAGAGATTCATCTACAACAACTATTAATGTAATTGTATAGTATTGTAAAAGTGCTGTATTTATAAATGTATACATGTACCATGGACTAATGGGTTTGTGATCTTTTGTTCAATAAAATATATGTATCTATAAATATTATTAAAGTAGAACTCCACTTATAATGAATATCCTTTGAACCTTAGTTGTAGTCGAACATCTCTTTAATGTATCGATAATGGTCTAGAGTACAAGCAGAGTTTACAAGTTTCCATAGTGAAGTCGTGATAGTGCATGGATGCGCATTCGCTTCAGGTGCGAATTGTCCGGAGTTCGAGCCCCGCTGGAGCCGTTACGATTGTGCCCTTAGGCAAGGCATTTAATTTCCACGTCGCCTCTTCTCTCTCCCTCGTGGCAATGTAATCCATCAGGAATGAGGTCTCGAGAGTGATTAATATAAGTTGAAAGAACTTGTTTCGCAATCGAGCTAAAATAAATTTGTATTTATGAACTAACAGTTTACAACAATAATGTCACAGTCACTGATGCGTATCCTAACTTACTGTACCCATTACCATTCTTCACATCACCAATGATCAAAATATCCTGTGTGTATACATGTACATATATCAGAATGTTTTATATATGAGCTATGTTGAATGCATTGATCATACAAACCCTTATACAAAATACATGTATATATGGGAAAACATTACAATTAATTTAAAATTGTACTTTTATAATCATAACGAAGACATACAGATGTCCAGATGTCCAGATGAGCCCGAGGGATCATACTTAGAATGCCCCCAACCAAGACTTAGTCTCACCAGACCAGATTATTGGAATAATCTAGGTTCATCCAAGTTTAGTTTAATCATATTTTAGTGTATAATTAGCCTGGGAACAGGCGTCGATATGTTTTGCCTCGTCAGTCAACTAAATATACAATGTATTTTAAGTTACAAAATGAAAAATCGACAGACTGGAACCCAAGCTAGTGTATAATGAGAATCATACAAGTATTGCATACATGTATAAATGGGTTGTACCATACGTTATAACAACATTAGATTCGTTCCTCCCCATTGTAGCAGATACATGTATAAGTTTAACGTGTATGACAAAGTACTAGAAGTGTGTCGAGTAATGGTAGCCTGGGAACAGGCGTCGATATTTTGCCTGGTCAGTCAAATAAATATGTTTTAACACCGAGACTATTAATTAGCCGTATTGAGCTTCTGGTAATATCGTTGGTCAGTCAAATAAATATATATTAACACCGAGACTATTAATTGGGCCGTATTGAGCTTCTGATAATATAAATTTTGCCAGAAGTTAAAAAGTGAAAATCGACAGACTGGAACCCAGGCTAGGGTGGTGGGCTCTTCAGCAAGAAGAGGAGTCAGCAGCTGATATCAGATATACTTTCTGATGTTGACGACACTACTGCAGTGGCGTTTATTGAACTTATGTCGTATATATACTGGCTATATTTGGTAGCTCTAGACAGAGTGCCAAGCCATGTATCCGTACTTTTCTAGAAGCTGACAGTTTGCTGTCTGCTACACTGGAACCGCAATTTAAAGTTGTAGTTGAACAATGCTTGTGAAACGACTAATAATGGTCTTTACATTGATCGTCTGCTAAATTGTAGCACAATAATTTTACATTGTGGAAAAGGTAGGTCAAATTCATGACAGTGATATCTGGTACACATTATATATTGTCTGCATAGTTTGTAGTGTGTGATACTTTGTCCCACTACATATGTATACAGTCTGAAGTTGGACACTCCATTATAATTTTGTTTCTTGACATATAACACCGCTTGTGTTTTGGTGATAGACATTGTAAAATGTTTTTGTCAATAAAATATATTGAAACCATCTTAATTGGCAACTTTTGAATCACTAATCAATGGGTTATGGGAAGGGTTAGTTCGTGGGAGAGGGTAGGAAGGCACAATACGGATGGAATAAATGATGCAGTCTACAGAAGTGGCTTCTTTTTAACATAAGCTGAACACAGTCGGTTCGAGAATTTTCTGAAAGGGAGATCCATTGGACTGGGGTTTTGGGGTACCGTTTTCAGGCTTCCAGAGGAACTGTTGAACAAGCTTTACGCAGGTCTCTATTGAGTTCCCCTGAACCGGCACAATTATCCGGAACCGTTAGTTGTGGTCCCGACGACAATAGCTGTTCCTTCCGAATGCCAGTATGCATGGGACCTTCAAGGAACTGGTCAAGAAGTTCGTCACAATTCATGATGATGTGCTTGACTTTACAAATAATGAGGTGGCTGATCAGCAAGAATGCTTCCCACATTGTCAGCGGTTATCACCACACAGGCGCTTTATAAGCATTTCGTTGATCAGTCTGTATTAATAACTTGCTGTGATGTGTTCCTGCAAGCGCCGGACCGTGGCCCGCACTCCATGTGTAGAGATGACACCATTCTCTCGAAGGCTGTCTTCGAAGGAGTCACGGTCTTTGTAGTTAAACCGTTGCGAGCACATCCATACACTTTGTTGGGCACGGCGCCTTAGCTGAACAGTCGTCAATCATGTACAGGGTGTGCTCGCCCTGAAACATCCTGTATAATGCTCGTAAACAGTCGTGCAATCTTTCACCAGGGTCTAACATGTAAACTTGTGGAAGTCGTGATAGCGCAGTGGATGCGCGTTCGCTTCAGGTGCGAAAGGTCCGGAGTTCGAGCCCCGCTGGAGCCGTTACGATTGTGCCCTTAGGCAAGGCATTTAAATTCCACGTTGCTTTTTCTCTCTCCCTCGTGGCGATGGATTCCATCAGGAATGAGGTCTCGAGAGTGATTAAATATAAGTTGAAAGAACTTGTTTCGCAATCGAGCTAAAATAAATTTGTATAAACTAACATGTAAACCTCGGAGTCTATCAAGATCTAAGGGCGGGAATGATAGGCTTTGCTATGCGGAATCGTAACTACGTGTCGAAAGACGTCTTTGATTTTCAATAAAAACAAATAATATTCGACATAAGTAATTTCATGCGCTTATTAGGTCTATGCTTTTAAATATAATTTTATATTCCATTTCGTACAAGAAATTTGCATTTCATACCGTATATTTCATTTTGAAATTACATGTCGAGCTATCATTCGGGTGTAAGTTAGTTTAAACATATTGTATTCAGTTCATTCAATATATATACAATATATACAATGTATACAATACACCGGATATTTGAAATGGATTTGAAAAGGTGTAAGTTAATATATTTAATTGCAACTTTTGTGATTTTCACTGAAGATAATCAATATTCGATATATATAATACAATATATGTAATTTTATGCGCTTTATATAGAGTGGTGGAACCTATGCTCGGCGTAAATCCTACATAGCATGGCCTATAAAAAAAGTTAAATGCACTTGCCCTATATTATTATTTTCTTAAGTCGTGAACACAACTTTCATAAAATTGTTGTTGAACATTTTAGCTTCATTACGTAACCATGCGCCTAAATACAGCTATCGCAACGGCACCTGTTTCCATGGGGAACCAGATACTTTAGGGCACCTATGAACGGCGTACATGAATATTTTTATTTATGCATGGATAAATATTGAATATATTATTTTGACTTAGTAACATCAATAACTAACAATATTACAACTCATAAGAAACATTTGTCTGGTTATTTGTACATTTCCCCCCAATCCGGATAGCCACCTGAAATGCTCATAAACCGCACATTTCGGTGGAAAAAGGTTCCCAACAAGTTGTCCGTTTATATTCGGCTACTGAACCAGTTAGGTGACAGTTGCATTAGGCTACCGGTACGCACAACGGAATGTTATTGAACGATGCTTCACCTCTTGTCAGCGAAAATAGGTTAAAACTATTTAAATATTTAAAATACGGATGTAAATGGAAAAATACGCTGAGCATAGGTTCCACCACTCTATGCATTTAAGATCTATATAGGATTTAATATTCCATTTCGCACACGAGATTTATTCATTGAGAAATTACATTACGAGCTATAAAACAAATCCCTCGACGGCGCTGTTTATTTATGCGAATACGGTTGTATTTTAGACAAGTCCAATTACAACAACAACAAATGTGATTACTTCACTTCCGGATTTGGCACAAACTTCGCTCTACTTGTGGACATTTTTAAGATTTTAAAATCTGTGACATTTTATGTATCACTTGAATTCCATGTGTCATATGTACGTATTTTTGTTAACTGATTGAACTTTCTGTTGTTTACCTCTCACATGATCTACCATCTAATGTATTTTGTGATTTATAAATTTGTTTTGACATTTTTACTTTTTTAGAACTTCTGAATCTGAATGGATACGACTTCTATCTATCTATCTATCTATCTATCTATCTATCTATCTATCTATCTATCTATCTATCTATCTATCTATCTTCCTTCCTTCCATGTCGAACCCCTCGCGGGGACGTAGACATGTGCGTCAAAAACCGCTAAGAAGTTAAAAGTATGAGTAGTTAAAAATATAATTTAAAAAGGTATGAAAATAAGTTGTGGTAAAAGTTTAAAAGCAGCTACGCAGAACAACTAGGGACTGGCATGTTCAATATGGCAAACTGCCGTATTGATTTGCTCTATGGTAGGGAGATGGACAATGTCAGGAGGGAGGTGGTTCCAATGATAGATTGTTCTTGGAAAGAAGGAGAACTTGTAGTAGTCTGTAGTTGCTGTAATTAACCTATAACTTAAGGAATGGCAATGGCGAGTAGGACGGGAGAGGGGAACTACGTAATTTTCAGTGGGAATAGCAACAAGATCATTATGAATTTTATACATAAGGGATAACCTATTGTTTCCCAGTGTTTACCTGTTTTCAAGTTTTTTACTTATCGGGGGATCATTTTAGAGGGCGAAGTAGTCGCCATACGGACCCTGACATCGCCCTCTGAGGGCCCTACTTCTCCCTAAAATAAATTGTTTTAGTTATTGTCGCAGAGAGTGCGAAAACATGTGGAAAATGACCTTCCACCCAGACAAATGCCAGGTCATCTGTTGAAAGAAAACACATCCATTATGACAATTGGCTTCACATACAACAAGTTTGGCTGAGGGGAACACATTACCAACATCACAAACAAAGCTAATAGAAACATGTACTTCAAACGCTGGAACCGTAACATTGACGAAAATCCTTATCTCGGTGTCACCATAAAGTCCGATCTGAAATGGAACTAGCACATCCTAAAACTTACAAAGAAAGCAAACTCATCGCTCTGCTTCATCAGGCACAACCTAAACCACTGCCCAGCAACTTGCAGGAAGACAGCATATCTAGCTCTTGTTCGCTCATCACTTGAGTATAGTTCCATAGTCTGGGACCCTACCTATGTAAAAGACAACGAGCGACTTGAGAAAGTTCAAAGGCAAGCGGCCAGATTCATCACTGGCGACTACCATTCCCGAGAAGAAGGCTGCATCACAAACATGCTGCAAAAACTGGAGCTCGAGAGCCTACAGTCCAGAAGGAAGGCCAAAAGGCTGACATTCCTATACAAAGTGGTCGAGGGGAAGGTGCCAGCTTTACCTTGTCACGACATACTTACACCCATAAGGGCTAAGCGAAACGTTAAAATACTGACTGTGCTACAATAAACATTCTAGAAAATCAAATTACAAATAATTCAAAGTGCTTCAAAACTTTCACTTGTAATAAAGAGCAGTACAAACAATCATTCTTCCCTAAAACAGTACTAGACTGGAATAAACTCAGTGACAATGTTGTGTGTGCAGAGACAATAGGCGGTTTCAGGACAGCTCTAAACCCGCTCTACTAGACTCTCTCCCGTTGTACCTTATGCCGTAACTGGCCCTGCAACGTAGATATCCAGATCCAGACATTGCCACAGCCCCAACAAAGGAACTCGCTTACAAATCACTTGTCAGACCCACTGTCAAATACATCTGCTCAGTGGGACCCCTACGAAATAACATCAACAAACTGGAGATGGTGCAACGTCGCGTGGCATGATTTGTCAAACACTGCTACCAGAGCAGGTCCAGTGTCACCAAGATGATCCATTAAATTTATACCTCCAAATTGCCCACTGCACTACTAGCTACCGCCAACAGTCATTCTTTCCAAGAACCACCAAGGGGTGGTAGGGTGGTGGAATCTATGCTCGGCGTAAATCCTACATATCATGGCCTATAAAAAATAGTTAAATGCACTTGTCGTATATAATTATTTTCTTTAGTCGTGACCACAACTTTCAAAAAATTGTTGTTGACAATTTTAGCTTCATTACTTGACCATGCGCCTCAATACAGTTATCGCAACGGCACCTGTTTCCATGGGGAACTAGATACTTTAGGGCACCTATGCACGGCGTACATGGACTTTTTTTTATGTATGCACGGGTAAACGTTGAATATATTATTTTGACTTAGTAACATCAATAACAATATTACAACTCATAAGAAACTTTTGTTCTGGTTATTTGTACATTTTTCCAATTCGGATAGCTACATGAAATGCTCCTAAACCGCATCATTTCGGTGGAAATATTCTCCCAACAATTTGTCTGTTTATATTCGGCTACTGAACCAGTCATGTGACAGTTGCATTAGGCTACCGGTACGCACAACGAAATGTTATTTTGAGGTCTTGTCGTTAACGCTCAATTTCGCATAGCACTTTCCGCCCTGATCCGATAGCGGGATTTCTGACCAATATTTTGAAGCTTTTCGGACATGAACGGTTATAAATGTGTGCATTGGTGTTAAGAATAATCCTAAATATGAGGGTTCATTCTAGGTCAGAATTTTTGGGAGAAGTGAGAAAGCGTGTGATCGCTTCCTTAAATGGTGTTCTTTAATATACTTCTGCAAAATAGGGTTAAAATGCACCGTACAACCATTAAATACAACATTTGAATAGGAGTGCTTTATAATGGGCCAGTGTATCTTACTAGACAAAGTTTTGTTTGAAATTCGTAAAAAACAAAAAAAATGGGATTTTTGGGGGGTTTTTTTAGGGAGAAGTGGGGGCCCCAGAGGGCGAAGTCAGGGTCCCTAGGGCAACAATTTTGTCCACATCGCCCTCTAATCTGATCCCTGAAATATAGATATTAAGAACGTTTAAAATATATTGTCTAACCGTTGTGCATATCATTTAGCTGGTGAGATTCTCCCATTTTTTCTGCGCAGTCTTCACAAAAGAAATCCGAATGAATTATTTTTAATACATTTCATGCGTGTGAACAACTGGATATTAAACAAAATCTTATTTGGTTCACCGTAATGGCACGGAGATAAATCTTGTAAACATTTTCGTCTAATGATTTCTATTTTTGTTTTTCGCATAATCAAATATTCAAAATGGACAACATGTGTCAAGAGACGTTATAGATTGTGCAGGATTCAAACAATTGTATGTGTGTTCATCTTGTTAACAATTTTAATTTATAAGAACAACTTTTTAGAATATAAAATATGCTACACGTAATTGAGGTTTAGTGTTTAGACTAAAAATGTGACATTTTACTATTCAGGCATTTTTCTGCTAAATATTTGGACTAGGTTCCCTGTGGAGCATTAATGCTTTAACTAAATGGTAACATCCAATGTAGTTCATACCCAGATGGAAACTATTAACTCTCGATTCATTCCTTAATTGTAGTTGATCATTTACATATCATTGAATAGATTAATGTGCAATAATGAGAGACATCGCTGGTGATCACAATTTAATGTGTACAGATAGATACCCATTGAGGTCGAGATGTAGTAATTTAATAATACAAACATGTAAACTTATATCGATTATAATTATAAGATGAGAAAGTGGATGAAAATTGATGCATGTTGTGCAAAGGAACCAAAGATAAAACATACTTTTGAATGATTGGCTGGATAGTGCAGTGGTAGCGCGGTCGCTTCAGGTGCGAAAGTTCCAGAGTTCGAGCCCCACTGGAGCCGTTACGATTGTGCCCTAAGGCAAGGCAATTAAATTCCATGTTGCCTCTTCTCTCTCCCTTGTGGCAATTGGGGTCTCGAGAGTGATTAATATAAGTTGTAAGAACTTGTTTCGCAATCGGGCTAAAATAAATGTGTAATGACTAATCGTAGGAATGATGAAAATGTGAAATAATTTATAATCTTGTCAAGAAAAATATTGATATGAAAGAAAGTGCTGACTAAAATTGGAAGTTATGTGCAAACAACATAGATCCAGATCAGTCACGGCGTTGTGCTGCGTCTGATCAGGATCTATGTCGTTTACTATTCAGCGCAGTGCTTTAGCTATCCGACTAGCAAACAGCACAGAGGAGGGTGCCGTCTGATCTGGCAATATGCTGTTTGCAAAACCGAATATACTCGGATTCCAGCACAGTAAGGGTTAAACACCTTAGGCAATACTAACCCAAATACTATTCTCGGTACACAACTTTATTATGTTAACCCTTTTAACACTACAGACCTAAACAGACTTACAAAAAGTGTAGATCCAGATGAGCCGGCTCGTGACGAGACGTCTCATCAGGATCTGCACTTTTTGTCAGTAATAATTATTACTATTTTTAGATAAAATTATCTATTTTGATAAATGATCTGGTCCAAAGGTAATTTTCGTATTAATTTATTGGTCTAACAATATCATACACCAGTCCATGTCAGTTACTTGGGGTTGAATGTGCACATTAATATCATGCACCAGTCCATGTCAGTGACTTGTGGTTAGTATAAACATTATTTATTTCAGTATTTGTACATGTAATCAAGAAATGAACACTTTACATAAAATTATAATCTCACCGCAGTCGACTGAAAGGGATTAGAATGGAAGAAAACATATATAGTTCTTCTCCCTATCAATTGATTGATATACAATAGGCAGGAGAATAATATATACCCGGTATAGCAATATATATATATATATATATATAACAATGAAAATACGTGAAATCTATTCTCGGTACATGTATATGCTAAAGAATTTCAGAACTTATTGTATTAGTGAGTCAATAGTTTTGGATGTAAAAAAGAAACATGGGGGTTGAATGGGTTTGCTATTCAGATGATCTTGCTAAGACACTTAGCTATGCATCAAACAACATAGATCCTGATCAGCATGCAGCGTTACGCTAATACGTTAAATGTATTCAGAATGAAATGGGTTAAGTGAGCCTTGTAAGGATTATTCTTTCAACCAATCAGAATCCTACCAGGTGTTATTACACATGTGTACATATTAGAAATTATGTGATGGCTGCATGAAACTGAATACAAGCAAAGCTATGTGATAAAGACAAATGTTGGGATATCTCAAGTTGGCAGAGCTTGGTTTATGCCTAGGAGCAACTGTCAAGCCACACACTTGTTTACCAACAAACGGATTACTGTTATGCACTTCAGAAATAAGGCAAGTCGGATATTACTTTGATGTATGAAGCTGCCCTGCTTCCTTCAAGCATAATGTCATTTAGGATTTGTTTACTATTTAAACTGTGATCCGAAAGATTATAGAAAACAAATATGTCAACTTTTAGTCCAGGTCGGAGATTTCACCAGACTGATAAATTTGAACTACATAGAAGCATATGCCTGTATATATGAGCATAATGAACTGTGTTTTGATTCCTCAATGGTCGAGTGACTCACTGACAGTGTCGCTTGCTACTTACAGTTGATATAATTCATATAATAAACTACATTTCATCAGTTAATTGCGTTAAATGATAAATAATTACTTTTGTTTTGTTTTTGTAAACATTAAATCAGTGTTACATTGAATAACAATAATCATATAACTAGTAGTGTATGAAAGGTCCGGAGTTTGAGTCCCGCTGGAGTCGTTACGATTGTGCCCTTAGTGAAGGCATTTAAATTCCACGTTGCCTCTTCTCTCTCCCTCGTGGCAATAGATTCCATCAGGAATGAGGTCTCAAGAGTGATTAATATAAGTTGTAAGAACTTGTTTCGTAATTGGGCTAAAATAAATTTGTATAAGTAATTATAACTGTTTTAGACTAGATCAATTGTATGACATTAAAATGTAGATGTAACTGTCCCGCATTGAGCTAGAATAAAATACATTGGTTGAATGGCTGGTGGACGTAGATATCAGTTGGTATCTGATAAGACAAGTAGTGTCCTATGGACATTTGTGTCTAGAACAAAGCCCTGGTCTATAAGTGGTTACAGTTATATAATAACATAAATAAATAAATACAAGGAAGAAGGTTAGTAATGTAAAGTAAATTAGAAGTGTTATTTGATTGTTTCATCCTAAATTTAAGTGGTACCACGTTTATTGGACCACATACATGTACAGTAAAACCTGCATTAGTGGTCACCTCCATTAACCCTTTCAACACCACAGACCTCTAAATAGGCTTACAAAAAGTGTAGATTCAGATGAGCCGGCTCATGACGAGCCGTCTCATCAGGATCTGCACTTTTTGCCAGTGATATGACTATTTTTAGACATAATTACCCATTTTGATAAATGAACTGGTCCAAATGTAATCTTCTGATTCATTTATTGGTCTAACAATATCATGGACCAGTCCATATCAGTTACTTGGGGTTGAATGGGTTAAGCAGCCAACTTGTATTAAGCAGCCAGTTTCCAGATTCCCAATTTGCTGTTTTATTATACATTTGACCTCTATTAAGCAGCCACCTGTGCTAAGCAGCCACTTTCTGTGATTCCCATGGCTGGCTGCTTAAGACAGGTTTGACTGTATCTAGGACATCACAACTGGACAACAACTTACAATGTACGTTGCATCATTGATAGTTGTCCGTGTGACCAGAGAATGTCAACGGGCTATGTCACAACAGTTAATAGAATGGCAGGTAGGAAAATGAACTTATCCCTGTACAAAACACATATAAAAATGAAAATTATTTTCAAATGTATATTTGATGGTTCATTATGTCGATACTTTCATGTTTGTATATTGTTCAAATGAGCCAGCATGGGCAACAGTATACCTCTCCCATCCCCCTCTCCATCCCCCTGCTCTCCGTCCTGCTCTCTGTATTTTTTTTAAATTTAAACTTTATGTCTTTTACAACGATTGCGACTTATATTTATCACTCTCATTGTCGCGGATGAAAGCGTAAAGCTAATATTAGTATCAATCAGTCCTTCGTGATATATTTCTACGCATAAGAACTTCAAACTCGGATTATTCTGCGATATACCACGGTTGATACTTATTATTTCTTAAATATTATACTGAAGCTTATGCACCACTTGTTCTTCAGACTTTGCTGACCAATGTAGACCTGTTTTTCTTCCATCGAGAACTAAAAGAAAATGGCCTCCAATGATGGGGGAGGAGATGTTCGGCGAATAGGTTCACCTGCTCAAAAACAGGTACTTGTACATTTATGATACATTGTTTTATTTCTCAACAAAGACCTATACCCTGGGTATTGAATTTCTTCGGACACATTTAAACAGTCAACTTTTTGAAACTTATGCGGTCTGATTTGAGACATTACATGTATTTGTATTGGAAATTTGGACTGAATTAATTCAAATGTTTGCCACCTTTCTCAACTTTGCTGATCCGTCTAATTTTGCGACGATGGGTAATTGCTGTTTTCAAACAGTGAAAGATGGCATTTTCTATGCCACTGGTTGCGGTTTTTTGTATTCCTGCGCGGTTAGATGTTTTGTTTGTTAGCTATTTTCTGACTATCATGAACAGTTAATTATATAAAGCAATGTATTCTAATGAATTTGTTTTATCTGTAGTTTTTACAAACTAGCTTGAAAATTATACCGGAACTATTTCTTATTACGGGCGTTCACACTAACATAAGTGTTGCTTATGCAGGCGCAAAACAGTAGTCGCCATATATATGCCACCTCCATAGATATTACTGGGAATACATGAGATTCTGGCCTTTATTATGAACATTTGGTTTGGCTACTACATTGTCAATGTATGTCGTATTGGTAATGGCGTCAAGAGGTACTTCTATGAGGGAAAGGGTTAAACCATTGGAATAACACATTTTATTTTCTCACTGCCATTGCATTTTAGCACATAGTTGCATCATTTAATATCATCTTTATTCAGCCTAAAATAAAAATAACATTGGTTTCTTGAACTCTTATTTAACTCGTGCAGATAAGAAAGCTATTATTTTCACTCACTGCTAGTGTCACATGTGTTTTACACGTGTGGTACCTAGCTATTGCATATTGAAATCTTGTCCGACTCTCTTATGACATAATTTATTGTCACTGAAACAAACAAATAATCTCTTAACCTATTTGATTCGGGATACCATTCAAACCATTTTTGCAAAGAACATAGAGCCAGATCAGCTGCCACGGAACGTGCCATCTGATCAGGCTCTATGCTGTTTGCTATTCAGATGATCTTGCTAAGACACTCGGCTATGTAGCTGATCTGGATCTATGTTGTTTGCAAAAGCCTTTAAATGTATCCAGAATGAAATGGGTTGCCATTAACCTTCCACAGTACGGAGATGTAACATGGGGTACACTACTGCACTAGGAAGTAAATGTCATTTCTGCCAGCCCAGATTGATATCTCATATATGTACATTGTATCTGTCGTTTGCGTTTACAGATATCGAATGCGGACCAATTTAAACCAGACTCGGAGCAGAATGTGATAGAGCAGACAGAGGATGTATTTCAGAACTTCTTGTACGAGAGTTGGCGACGAGACTGTGATAGAGATGGCTTTCTAGATCAATCCACTCCTAATGTACCTCAACTCACAAACTTTACACCGAACCCTCTAAGGTACTGGTCTAATAAATTACCGTAATAGTACAGTGAAACCTGTCTGAGGCAGCCATCCATGGGTGTAACAAATAGTGACTGCTTAGTGGTGGTTGAAGCTGTAAGAATGTGTCAGTTTGTGAATGTGAACGCTGGTTTCATAATCTTGTGTTGTTACTTAGCAACTCTCTGATTGCTAGCGGCAAAAATAGCAGTCAAATATGTCATGGAACTTCTAATGAAATTGCATGAAATATTTCTAGAGTATTTAGTTACTAATATGAAAAACGTATTTATCGCCTTTATTTTACCCAGCATGCAAATTCTAGAGTATTTAGTTACTAATACGAAAAACATATTTATCACCTTATATATATTTACCCAGCATGCAAATTCTAGAGTATTTAGTTACTAATACGAAAAACATATTTATCACCTTATATATATTTACCCAGCATGCAAATTCTAGAGTATTTAGTTACTAATACGAAAAACATATTTATCACCTTATATATATTTACCCAGCATGCAAATTCTAGAGTATTTAGTTACTAATACGAAAAACATATTTATCACCTTATATATATTTACCCAGCATGCAAATAGTTAATAGAAGTGATCACTAAAACACCTGGCTTAAAGTATAGACTTTATTTTTATACAACGATTTTGAGACAAGTCTTAACACCTTATATTAATTGCACTCATTGGCATGGATGAAAGATATTCCTGGCCATAAGTCGAGGGTCAAATTTTGTCTTGAACATGCTGATTTTAAGCTAGATCCCTCCATAAGTCGAAGGTACTGGTAGGGGACTTGACATAGGTTATGACAATGGTTTTTTCTCTCATTTTTGAATGAAACTTGGCTACATGTATCTGGTTGACTTTATTCCATTACAAATCATAAAACATCATTGTTTATCAGCTTTTCTATGGTTTATACTCTATAAATAACTGTCTAATAAAATTGTTATATAGTCCGTGGTCGAGTGGTTTAAGGTTGCTGACTTATATACCACTGTAACCTATCATCACTGATGGTCACGGGTTCGAGCCCCGCTCAGGCCGTGTCTCATTTATATGAAAAAGTTGGCAGTTTCTTATGGAGGTTGGTGCACCCAAGTACTGGTTAACCGCTGGAGCCTGCCCAGGAAAGGTGTTGTTAGGTAAACTGCCCACCGGCGATATAGCCCAAAATGGTGCTGATGCAGGCGTAAAACCCGAAATATAACATAACATATAAATTGTTATATTAAATCAAATAAAACAAACAAACAGACATAAATAACGTTCGAACTTATAAAAAACAAAATCTCAATTTTTTTTTGCTTGATTCTCGTCCATAAGATACATTTTTGGACGAGAAGCTAATTTTATATATGGCCCAAGGAGGAGAAGGCTTCTATAAGATTAGACTTGTCTTTCATTGTTACCCATTCCTTATAAGTTCTCTGTGCATGGCTGCATGCTGGGGTTCACTAGAGTAATACAAATAAACAAATGAGATTGAACATGCCCCCAGGTCATCTGTAGTCCACTCCTCAAGGGCCTCCGTGGCAGATCAGACTTTAAATCATTGTCCATCACTGCTTTAAGCTATTCATAACGTATATTTTAACATTGACAATGTTCATGAAACTTTTATATCAGATATAGCTCCTTTTGACCTGATTAAGCTCAACGTTATTTTACAACTTCATGATAACCTGAAATCATATACTAACCCGCTAATGTTTAGATCAAAATTAAATGAAACCAAAACCATGTTTTCAGATTATACACCAATATACATAGATGGATCTAAAGCCGGCAACAAAGTTGGCTGTGCTGCTGTCAGTAAATTACATAATTCTAAATTACAACTACCTGATCATGCGTCTATATTTTCAGTAGAAGTAGAGGCTATTTATTGATTTAGCTTTGAATTTTGCTGATGCATCCATCACGTGATAGAAAATGTATGATTCTTTCAGATTCTTTATCTGTACTGCAATCAGTAGACAACATGAACGTTAAAAAAACCCTTATTCGCAAATTACTTAATAAGCATACATATATTACATCAACTAAACATGTTATATATTGCTGGATACCGAGTCATATTTGTATTCGTGGCAATGAAATGGCTGTTCAAAGTGCAAAAGATGCACTTAAACAAGACTGTATAAATTCTAAAATACATATACCATACACTGATGCTAGGCAATCGATTCTTTCTTACATTACTTCAAAATGGCAAACCACTTGGAATAACATACAATTCAATAAACTACAACCAATTAAGCCAAACATTGGTAAATCATCTTTTATTTATCACTCCAACTGTAGAGAGGAAACAGTAATGTCACGGTTGAGACTTGGACATACCCGTTCCACCATGGTGTATACCATGCCATTCCTCTATAAATGTTGAACACATTTCACTGTGTAGATTTAGCACTCATTCGTTGAAAATATTATACAGTTGTGACAATGAAGGAGCTTTTCGACACTGTTGATTTTAAATACATTATTGCATTTTTAACACATCTTTTCCATAAATTGTAAGTTTTACAATTGATGTTTTTTATCATTTTTACAGCTTGATAAATTTTGTTGCAATTGACCTTTCGTCATTACAATTTTAATACATACAGTATGTTATCTACATAATATTTTTAATTGTAGATATCTTATATACAATATACTTAACCCGGCGTGATATAGCCTGAACTGTGCTGATGCGCCGTTAAACCAAATACTCACTCACCCTCACAGCATCAGGTTCGAATGCCAATGGGAGTGTCAAATTCTTCCATGTGAGAAAGCTATCCAGCTGGCTTGTGGAAGGTCAGTGGTTCTTCCCAAGTGGTCATAATACTGAAATACTGCTCAAAGGGGGGGATTTGGGGTCTTCCTCTACAAATAAAGGCGTTAGAGTCACCATAATTATGACCTAAGCTGTCCGTTTCACTAATAAACCCCCCAATATTAAAAAAACCCAAATAGTTTCAAATTGTTAAAACGGGTAGCTAATATTGACAAAGTGATGGAAACATTCAAGTTACATAGTTTGCCCATATGTGCTTCACCGGTAACTTGCATGTTGGATGCTCCACCTAAGTATCCCCGATCCACGGTCACAGACGGATCTGTAGTCCAGTGGTAACACGCTGGACTGGTAATCCAGGGATCGCAGGTTCGATTCCCCCATCTGACCCTAATAAAATTAACAGTCTTTCAGATGGGACGTTAAACCGAGGTCTCGTGTACGTAAAAGAACCAGGGGATTCTGGAATAGGTCTCCAAAAATCTAAAATGACTAATCTCTTCAGGAGGCATCGCTCATATGGGCAACCGGTAGCGACGATAAATAAACGTAAAACACACACTCACTATACTCAAATTGTTGTGCTTAACAAGCCTATTCAACATCATCATCATTATCTTCTCCAGTAATTGCAGTATACTTACTGTCATTTATTACGTAATGCCCTAAAGTCCTTCGAATTTTTCTTCTGCACTGTGTATATGAGTACAATCTTCAGCACATTTTTGTCAAATATTTAGTGAAAATTGACATATAATTGGCACCCAGAACGATTCATTAAATTGTTACATTTGAAAAGGGTCCGTCTCCGTAGTAGAGTGGTTAACTGCCCGCATCGTTATCGCCCAGAATGGTGCTGATGAAGGCATAAACCCAAACAAACATTTGAAAAGTGAATAGAATTATTTTCTTGAACATGATATTTGTTTTGGTAGAAACCACTGATAATATCAACCCTTAGTGAAGAGAACATTTTCAGGTGCATCTTGTCAGATTGTATAATATTTATAATTACCTACATGAATTGGCCAGATTTAATGGGATTTCCTGTGTGCCTCCACCGTACATTATACAATTTATTTGTAAATATGTTGCAATTATCAAGGTCCTCTATTAGATCCGTTTGTGGAAGTCGTGATAGCGTAGTGGTAGCGCGTGCGCTTCAGGTGCGAAAGGTCCAGAGTTCGAGTCTCCGCTGGAGCCATTACGATCATGCCCGTAGGCCTGGCATTTAAATTCCACATTGTGATGGATTCCATCAGGAATGAGGTCGCGAGAGCGATTAATATAAGTTGTAAGAACTTGTTTCGCAATCAAGCTAATAAATTTGTATGAACTAGATCGGTCTGTTATTTCATTCTCGCTTAAACACTTAACTGAGATCCTGTTCTCTCTCCTCCCACCAATAGCCTTGTATAAACAGAGATGTTAGCCTCGTCTCGTAACATGAACTGGCTACACACCGTGTTACATAAATTTCATTTAAATAAATATGTTATGCTGACTGCTGAGTATACCTACGCTCAGCTGTATAATGCACCCAACCAGTAATAAACTGTCTCATTAACAATATGGCTTCCTATTGCATATTTCACTTCCATTAACTCTTTCAGCGCCGAATAAATTCAGTGACTGTATAAACAACATAGATCCAGATCAGCCGCCACGTCTGATCAGGATCTATGTTGTTTGCTATTCGGGCAGGTGTTTCAGCTCCACTGTCTGAAGAGCAATCAGCATACAGTCTGATCAGATGGCATGTTCCGTTCTGTCTGATCGTGTTCTCTACTTTTTGCAAAGTCGCTTTTATGCAACATTGGCGGTGAAAGGGTTAAGCAATTTCAACTGCCTCTGTGGTTAAGGTCATTGTCTTCAACTCACTTGCTCCTCACTGCTGTACGTGTACATATAGGTTTGAATCCTACTGGAGATGTGGAATGTATCCAACTGGCTTGCAGAAGGATGGTGGTTCTACCCGGGTCCGTGCCTGAAATACTGCTTGAAGGGACACCCATGTCTTCCTCCACCAATAATAGCGAGAGTGTGCGACCAATGAACTAATATGTTGGTACGACTTTAACCCATTCAACACCAAGTAACTGCCATGACATTTTTAGACCAATTAAATTAATAAGAAAATTACATTTGGATCAGTTCATTTATCAAAATGGGTAATTATGTCTAAAAATAGTCATATCACTGGCAAAAAGTGCAGATCCTGATGAGACGGCTCGTAACGAGCCGGCTCATCTGGATCTACACTTTTTGTAAGCCTATATAGAGGTCTGTGGTGTTGAAAGAGTTAAATGGCAAAAACAAGCAAAACAAATCTGTGCTCTGCCTTGAAGCCCTTTTTTGCATCCCTTGACTGGCTGCGTAAACAAGTGACAGATTTGACTGTATAAATACATCACACATGATTTTATAAGCGACAGTCTTCATTAAACTTCCTTTATTAAGATTTGTAAATACAGTGCACAAGTAACTATACAATCGTGTACTATTAGCAATATGGTTTTCAGTTCACGTAGTACAGTATTTAGACTCATGCAATGTTTACAAACAAACCACAGAACACACGTTTCAGTACTTGTGATCCGTTATTGAACATGCAATTTCTATGACTAATTGTGTGTATAATATATGTATACATGTAGCTGCTCTTTATGCTCAAGAGAAAGTTTTATTTTTTTTGTACTTTTCTGATAACAGTACAAAGACAGTGTGATAGTTTGCTGCGGTGATAGTGTTATATAATGGTTTGGGTAGTATAAAGTGTAAACTGTAAAGTGTAAGATTGCGATCACTCTCGTTGGCACGGATGAAAGTATGATATCAGGACTATATTTGAGTGGACCTCAGATACACTTCCGTCTATTTACGTATATACAACCTTCCAGTGCTGTAGCCAGAATCTGAAAATAACCGAGGTGACCCCCCCCCCCCCCCCCCCCCCCACACCAAATTATTTTGTGGATGCGAGTCTGCGTATTCTGAAGGCAGTTTTATCAAGAGTTTTCCTATACCTGTCATTACTTGCCAAATTCTAACCGAGGCGAGTGCCTCAGTGGCTGTGGGCCTGCTTTCAGGTCTGGTTGAGAGTGAGTTTGGAGAAATAATCCTCTCGAGAATATTGAATAAGTAGATAACACTTGTCCAAGTCAACAAGTTTCTCTAGTGTATTCTTCATTCTTCTTACTAGAGAACAGGTCTATCTTTAGCCTTGATGTAGTCGAGGTTACAGTTCATGTATTCATTGTACGTTATTCACGCAAACAAAGTTATTATGACAAATGATCTTAGCTTTTGCCTGTAAGTGTTCAGTCGCTTGGTTTTTTTCTTCTTATTTTCTGATAGTCCATTTTGTAATACCGCATTTTGTAATACCGAAATTCCAGCGGCATTGCAGAATGCTAATTAAAGTGAATTCTCATCACATCCTATTAATGGTTTGTGGAAATATGGCCACAGCGCTTTAACCCATTCAACCCCAAGTAACTGACATGGAGTGGTGCATGGTATTTTTAGACCAATAAATTAATAAGAAAATTACCTTTGGACCAGTTCATTTATCAAAATGGGTAATTTTATCTAAAAATAGTAATAATTATTACTGGCAAAAAGTGCAGATCCTGATGAGACGGCTCGTCACGAGCCGGCTCATCTGGATCTACACTTTTTGTAAGCCTATTTAGAGGCCTGTGGTGTTGAAAGGGTTAAGTTATACCAGGGAGATGTTTGTCGACTCAGCCAAATGTTCAACTTCTATGTGAAAAACGTCTCCCTCAGCTTTTTAAAAAGAGAAATGAGGCAGCTGAGGTAGACTATTCTTCCACATTCTTGTCCTGTGCCAGAGGTCTCAAACTCAGTCTCAAGCTTCTGATTGGTTCAGCTGATTATAAATCTTAGACTTAACCAATCAAATCACTTTAGTTTGAAATCTGAGAAAAGTTTCATAACCTTGGGAGACCAGCTCCAGCCCTGACTCATGATTTTAATGCAGAGCTCCAGCCCTGAATCATGACTTGTAATGCAGAGCTCCAACCCTGAATCATGATTTTAATGTGAGCTCCAGCCCTGAATCGTGATTTTAATGCGAAGCTCCAGCCCTTAATCGTGATTTTAATGCGGAGCTCCAGCCCTGAATCATGATTTTAATGCAGAGCTCCAACCCTGAATCATGATTTTAATGCAGAGCTCCAGCCCTGAATCGTGATTTTAATGCGAAGCTCCAGCCCTGAATCATAATTTTAATGCAGAGCTCCAGCCCTGAATCATGATTTTAATGCAGAGCTCCAACCCTGAATCATGATTTTAATGCAGAGCTCCAGCCCTGAATCGTGATTTTAATGCGAAGCTCCAGCCCTGAATCATAATTTTAATGCAGAGCTCCAGTCCTGAATCGTGATTTTAATGCGGAGCTCCAACCCTGAATCATGATTTTAATGCGGAGCACCAGCCCTGAATCATGATTTTAATGCAGAGAGTGCCAGCCCTGAATCATGATTTTAATGCAGAGCTCCATCCCTGAATTGTGATATTAATGCGGAGCTCCAGCCCTGAATCATGATTTTAATGCGGAGCTCCAGCCCTGAATCATGATTTTAATGTGGAGCTCCAGCCCTGAATCATGATTTTAATGTGGAGCTCCAGCCCTGAATCATGATTTTAATGTGGAGCTCCAACCCTAAATCATGATTTTAATGCAGAGCTCCAGCTCTGAATCGTGATTTTAATGCGGAGCTCCAGCCCTGAATCGTGATTTTAATGTGGAGCTCCAGCCCTGAATCATGATTTTAATGCAGAGCTCCAGCCCTGAATCATGACTTGTAATGCAGAGCTCCAACCCTGAATCATGATTTTAATGTGAGCTCCAGCCCTGAATCGTGATTTTAATGCGAAGCTCCAGCCCTGAATCATGATTTTAATGCGGAGCTCCAGCCCTGAATCATGATTTTAATGCAGAGCTCCAACCCTGAATCGTGATTTTAATGCGAAGCTCCAGCCCTGAATCATAATTTTAATGCAGAGCTCCAGTCCTGAATCGTGATTTTAATGCGGAGCTCCAACCCTGAATCATGATTTTAATGCGGAGCACCAGCCCTGAATCATGATTTTAATGCGGAGAGCGCCAGCCCTGAATCATGATTTTAATGCAGAGCTCCAGCCCTGAATCGTGATATTAATGCGGAGCTCCAGCTCTGAATCATGATTTTAATGCAGAGCTCCAGCCCTGAATCGTGATTTTAATGCGGAGCTCCAGCCCTGAATCATGATTTTAATGTGGAGCTCCAGCCCTGAATCGTGATTTTAATGTGGAGCTCCAACCCTAAATCATGATTTTAATGCAGAGCTCCAGCTCTGAATCGTGATTTTAATGCGGAGTGTTACTATTGATGGTTTTCTCACAGTCACCTTCTGATAAAACTCATTACAACAGATGTACTGTTGTATGTACGCAGATGATCATACCTCATTCTACCTGAAGTTCACCAGGTGCATCAGATTGCTTAATTAATACCCATGAATGCACATCAATATCTGCACTTAATACACAACACAATTATGGCTGCTACTGCTGGCTCATTTTCAAACTTTTTTATGACAATTTTAGTTGATTTACACATGTTTATTTGTGTCAATATTTACATGATGCATGCAGTGTTTATTATGATCAGACAGTGGATATAGTTTGCTGTTAGCTGATCATCAATTTATTAAAGAGATTTTGTTTACAAGTTAGTAGCTGATGTGACAGGTGTTACGGAGGAATAAAACCCCATACACAGCCTCACTTGTCTAGTTAAATGGGATTAGCCTGCACCAAATGGAGGTACATGTATCAATGAAATTATAATCATTTAGAATTTATTCGTTTTAGATCAGCGGTATTTTGGCAAAACAAACTAGTTATTATGTTGCAGTTGGTGCTAGCCTAGTCACTAGCCATAGCTTCTACATCTGTAGCCTCATTTAGCTGGTATTCACAAACACTAGCCTAGTCACTATTCATAGCTTCTACATCTGTATCCTCAGTTAGCTGCTATTCACAAACACTAGCCTAGTCACTAGTCATAGCTTCTACATCTGTATCCTCATTTAGCTGCTATTCACAAACACTAGCCTAGTCACTAGTCATAGCTTCTACATCTGTATCCTCATTTAGCTGCTATTCACAAACACTAGCCTAGTCACTAGTCATAGCTTCTACATCTGTAGCCTCATTTAGCTGCTATTCTCAAACACTAGCCTAGTCACTAGTCATAGCTTCTACATCTGTATCCTCATTTAGCTGCTATTCACAAACACTAGCCTAGTCACTAGCCATAGCTTCTACATCTGTAGCCTCATTTAGCTGGTATTCACAAACACTAGCCTAGTCACTAGTCATAGCTTCTACATCTGTATCCTCATTTAGCTGCTATTCACAAACACTAGCCTAGTCACTAGTCATAGCTTCTACATCTGTATCCTCATTTAGCTGCTATTCACAAACACTAGCCTAGTCACTAATCATAGCTTCTACATCTGTAGCCTCATTTAGCTGCTATTCACAAACACTAGCCTAGTCACTAGTCATAGCTTCTACATCTGTAGCCACATTTAGCTGCTATTCATAATTCACAAACACTAGCCTAGTCACTAGTCATAGCTTCTACATCTGTAGCCACATTTAGCTGCTATTCACAAACACTAGCCTAGTCACTAGTCATAGCTTCTACATCTGTAGCCTCATTTAGCTGCTATTCACAAACACTAGCCTAGTCACTAGTCATAGCTTCTACATCTGTATCCTCATTTAGCTGCTATTCACAAACACTAGCCTAGTCACTAGCCATAGCTTCTACATCTGCAGCCTCATTTAGCTGCTATTCACAAACACTAGCCTAGTCACTAGTCATAGCTTCTACATTAATAGCCTCATTTAGCTGGTATTCACAAACACTAGCCTAGTCACTAGACATACCTTCTACATCTGTAGCCTAATTTAGCTGCTATTCACAAACACTAGCCTAGTCGCTAGTCATAGCTTCTACATCTGCAGCCTCATTTAGCTGGTATTCACTAACACTAGCCTAGTCGCTAGTCATAGCTTCTACATCTGTAGCCACATTTAGCTGCTATTCACAAACACTAGCTTAGTCATAGCTTCTACATCTGTAGTCTCATTTAGCTGCTATTCACAAACACTAGCCTAGTCGCTAGTCATAGCTTCTACATCTGTAGCCACATTTAGCTGCTATTCACAAACACTAGCCTAGTCACTAGTCATAGCTTCTACATCTGTAGCCACATTTAGCTGCTATTCACAAACACTAGCCTAGTCACTAGTCATAGCTTCTACATCTGTAGCCACATTTAGCTGCTATTCACAAACACTAGCCTAGTCACTAGTCATAGCTTCTACATCTGTAGCCACATTTAGCTGCTATTCACAAACACTAGCCTAGTCACTAGTCATAGCTTCTACATCTGTAGCCACATTTAGCTGCTATTCACAAACACTAGCCTAGTCACTAGTCATAGCTTCTACATCTGTAGCCACATTTAGCTGCTATTCACAAACACTAGCCTAGTCACTAGTCATAGCTTCTACATCTGTAGCCACATTTAGCTGCTATTCACAAACACTAGCCTAGTCACTAGTCATAGCTTCTACATCTGTAGCCACATTTAGCTGCTATTCACAAACACTAGCCTAGTCACTAGTCATAGCTTCTACATCTGTAGCCACATTTAGCTGCTATTCACAAACACTAGCCTAGTCACTAGTGTTCATTGCTATATCCAGTCTATCAGTCTCCTCTGACACAGTAATTGTTGTACACTTTCAGTGCCTCGGCTCAGGTTGGTCGGCGATTGGCAAAGATTGGGGATGATATACAGCAGAAGTATCAGGGGGAGTTTGACCATTTGATAGATGATCTCAAGGTGGATAAATCAACAGTATATGATGCATTTGCTGGAGTAGCTAGAAAGTAAGCTGGATAAATCTATGATATACAATGCATTTGCCAGGATTTATAGTGTTTATAGCCTGTTGTGCAGGATTTATAGTGTTTATAGTCCGTAGTGCAGGATTTATAGTGTGTATAGCCCGTCATACATGATTTATAGCGTTTATAGCCATAGTGTAGGATTTATAGTGTATATAGCCCATCATGCAGGATTTATAGTGTTTATAGCCCGTAGTACAGGATTTATAGTGTTTATAGCCCGTAGTACAGGATTTATAGTGTTTATAGCCTGTTGTGCAGGATTTATAGTGTTTATAGTCCGTAGTGCAGGATTTATAGTGTGTATAGCCCGTCATACATGATTTATAGCGTTTATAGCCATAGTGTAGGATTTATAGTGTATATAGCCCATCATGCAGGATTTATAGTGTTTATAGCCCATCATGCAGGATTTATAGTGTTTATAGCCCGTAGTACAGGATTTATAGTGTTTATAGCCCGTTGTGCAGGATTTATTGTGTTTATAGCCCGTAGTACAGGATTTATAGTGTTTATAGCCCGTAGTACAGGATTTATAGTGTTTATAGCCCGTAGTGCAGGATTTATAGTGTTTATAGCCCGTAGTACAGGATTTATAGTGTTTATAGCCCATCATGCAGGATTTATAGTGTTTATAGCCTGTAGTGCAGGATTTATAGTGTTTATAGCTCGTAGTACAGGATTTATAGTGTTTATAGCCCATCAGGCAGGATTTATAGTGTTTATAGCCTGTTGTGCAGGATTTATAGTGTTTATAGCCCGTAGTACAGGGTTTATAGTGTTTATAGCCTGTTGTATAGGATTTATAGTGTTTATAGCCCGTTGTATAGGATTTATAGTGTTTATAGCCTGTTGTATAGGATTTATAGTGTATATAGCCCATTAGGGGTGACTATTGGGGTCAATTTTACTATTGCGATAGTATTGCGATAGTTAAAATACTATTGCGATAGTATTGCGATAGTATTGCGATAGTTGTAGGACTATTGCAATAGTATTGTGTAAATACATATTAATTAAAAAAATATTCTGTTTCGTATGGAATACACAAATTCTGTGTATTTATTTATTAGCATGCAATTTTTTCTTTATTATCATGACATCGAACACACTGCACTAATTTACTTGTCCGTAGTGAAAAGTTGAAAACCCACTTGCCCGTATATCCGAACTTTATATGTTTAAATAATATAAACCAACCTTATTTAAAAATCGATACACAGTCCCGCTAAGTTACATGATTGTTTACCTGTCGTCTTCAATAATAAGGCTGCGTCACGTACCCGTTCCCGTATATCGATTTAGCGACCGCGTAGTATACTTGTAACTGACTCATGCGCTATAGCACTTTAAATTACCCATACCCGGGATTATGGGGGTCACATCGCCTACTTTGCTCACTATTCAGTACCAAAGAAGCCATTTTCGACAGTAGTTATTCTTATTGACAGCTGGCTTGTTTTGAGCGGAAAATACATTGCATACCCACCGCATTTTACACAGTTTTTATGTGACGGGCGATAACTCTTGACATTTCCGGTTCTTATTCAGGTTATTGTCGGCTGGAAATGTTGTCCGCCACCGTTGTCGGCTGGCTTGTGTTTATTGCGGAAGTTCCGCAGGAAAATAAACAAGAACATTTGCCGATGCTTTCTCATTAAAATACGATTTAAATGCCATGGGAACATAAAGTAAATGCACTCGCCGGTATTTTTACTTGTCCACGGACAAGTTACATTCGAAAATCTACTTGCCCGGCATAACAAATGACCGATTTCGCCATCCCTGGCAACTATCGAAACTATTGCGATAGTACTGCCGCAATAGTCAATACTATCGATGGTCATATTTACCATCGATGGTTGACTATCGTGACGCTGTCTATTGCGATGCATCGATATTTCGATGCATCGTTACACCCCTATAGCCCATCATGCAGGATTTATATTGTTTTTAACCTGTAGTACAGGATTTATAGTGTTTATAGCCCGTAGTGCAGGATTTATAGTGTTTATAGCCCGTAGTACAGGATGTATAGTGTTTATAGCCCATCATGCAGGATTTATAGTGTTTATAGCCCGTAGTACAGGATTTATAGTGTTTATAGCCTGTTGTGCAGGATTTATAGTGTTTATAGCCCGTAGTACAGGATGTATAGTGTTTATAGCCCATCATGCAGGATTTATAGTGTTTATAGCCCGTAGTACATAATTTATAGTGTTTATAGCCTGTTGTATAGGATTTATAGTGTTTATAGCCTGTTGTATGGGATTTATAGTGTTTATAGCCCATCATGCAGGATTTATAGTGTTTATAGCCCGTAGTACAGGATTTATAGTGTTTATAGCCCATCATGCAGGATTTATAGTGTTTATAGCCCATAGTACAGGATTTATAGTGTTTATAGCCCGTAGTACAGGATTTATAGTGTTTATAGCCCGCTGTGCAGGATTTATAGTGTTTATAGCCCGTTGTATAGGATTTATAGTGTTTATAGCCTGTTGTATAGGATTTATAGTGTTTATAGCCCGTTGTATAGGATTTATAGTGTTTATAGCCCATCATGCAGGATTTATAGTGTTTATAGCCCGTAGTACAGGATTTATAGTGTTTATAGCCCATCATGCAGGATTTATAGTGTTTATAGCCCATAGTACAGGATTTATAGTGTTTATAGCCCGTAGTACAGGATTTATAGTGTTTATAGCCCGCTGTGCAGGATTTATAGTGTTTATAGCCCGTTGTATAGGATTTATAGTGTTTATAGCCTGTTGTATAGGATTTATAGTGTTTATAGCCCGTTGTATAGGATTTATAGTGTTTATAGCCCATAGTACAGGATTTATAGTGTTTATAGCCCGTAGTACAGGATTTATAGTGTTTATAGCCCGCTGTGCAGGATTTATAGTGTTTATAGCCCGTTGTATAGGATTTATAGTGTTTATAGCCTGTTGTATAGGATTTATAGTGTTTATAGCCCGTTGTATAGGATTTATAGTGTTTATAGCCCATCATGCAGGATTTATAGTGTTTATAGCCCGTAGTACAGGATTTATAGTGTTTATAGCCCATTGTGCAGGATTTATAGTGTTTATAGCCCATCATGCAGGATTTATAGTGTTTATAGCCCATAGTACAGGATTTATAGTGTTTATAGCCCGTAGTACAGGATTTATAGTGTTTATAGCCTGTTGTGCAGGATTTATAGTGTTTATATCCCATAGTACAGGATTTATAGTGTTTATAGCCCGTAGTACAGGATTTATAGTGTTTATAGCCTGTAGTACAGGATGTATAGTGTTTATAGCCCGTAGTACAGGATTTATAGTGTTTATAGCCCATCATGCAGGATTTATAGTGTTTATAGCCCGTAGTACAGGATTTATAGTGTTTATAGCCTGTTGTATAGGATTTATAGTGTTTATAGCCCGTTGTATAGGATTTATAGTGTTTATAGCCCATCATGCAGGATTTATAGTGTTTATATCCCGTAGTACAGGATTTATAGTGTTTATAGCCCATCATGCAGGATTTATAGTGTTTATATCCCGTAGTACAGGATTTATAGTGTTTATAGCCCGTAGTACAGGATTTATAGTGTTTATAGCCCGTAGTACAGGATGTATAGTGTTTATAGCCCGTAGTACAGGATTTATAGTGTTTATAGCCCATCATGCAGGATTTATAGTGTTTATAGCCCGTAGTACAGGATTTATAGTGTTTATAGCCTGTTGTATAGGATTTATAGTGTTTATAGCCCGTTGTATAGGATTTATAGTGTTTATAGCCCATCATGCAGGATTTATAGCTGCATGATAATTTTCAGTGCCAGTGGATTTACGACGCCATGTTGTTTGTTTATTTGTTTTGGCATAGAGTATGAATACTTACCATACTCATTTGCATAGTCATTACACTCGTGAAATACGGAAAATATGAAAGTTCAAATTATGTTATATAGAAATTTATTTGTGAAATCAAATGTTATTCCACTGGTTGAAAGCAGTGGAATACATGTTATTTCTCAGTGATCTGCACATGTTGTACCTCGCCACTGCATGCCGAAATGTTGTCAACGCAAATGTTTTCGGACTCTGTCAGCTGTCAGTGATGTCATTTATGACGTCTTTTATTACAATGTGTATGTCATTAAATATTATGGTCGAAGCATGACATTATAGCGCCATTTACTCATGAACAAAGAAAGCCAGCCACTCGTGATAATAATGCTTTCAATGTTCATTCGGTGAAATATAATTATATAAAAATCTATCATTCACTAAAACAAAGACATACAGACAGATCTGTAGTCCAGTGGTAACATGCTGGACTGGTAATCCAGGGATCACAGGTTCGATCCCCCATCTGACCCTAATAAAATTAAGTCTTTCAGATGGGACTTTAAACCGAGGTCTCGTGTCGGTGCTGTACACCGTGTACGTAAAAGAACCAGAGGAGACTCTGGAATGGATCTCTGTCTGTATCATTGCACTATCCTCCAAAAATCTAAAATGACTCATCTCTTCAAGAGGCGTCGCTCATATGGGCAACCGATAGCGACGATAAATAAACGTAAAAACACACAAACAAAGACATATTCTCTTATTATTAGGTTACTGTCTTATAAATTTTAATTTATTCGGCGAGTTGGTGAAAATATAATATAAATTTATAAGACAGTAACAAGTTTTAGAGAGGAAAGATTACCGAATATTCATGACCTGTAGTTTATCGTACCATCTGTGAACATGTGAGACATCATACACACAGCGTTATGACGTCACAAAATGTTTATTAGTCACTGACTGCCTAATAAGGCAAAGTTAATTAGGTAGGCCGCTTTTGACCATTATTGCGCATGAATGTACGATAAATGTCTATATTTTATTGCAGAGCCTAAAATAAACTCTTTCAAATTATGAATAATGTTGCCCTTTTTGTGTGTTACAGATTGGTGGAAGGCGGTTTAAACTGGGGTAGAATAGCTACGTTGTTTTCATTTGGATATAGAATATTTGTGCGAGTAATTGGTATTGGTGAAGCTATTAAAGACTTCGGGAAGGTGTTAGGCAAAATAGTATCAAATATTGTGACATTTATCAAGGACGCTTCCCAAGGAATTGCTCAATGGATTGCCAGTCAAGGAGGTTGGGTATGTACCAGTACTTGTATTAGTTTACACAAATATTGACACATTTATCAAGGGTGCTTCCCAAGGAATTACTCGATGGATTGACAGGAGGTTGGGTAGTTTATACAAATTTATTTTAGCTCGATTGCGAAACAAGTTCTTTCAATTTATATAAATCGCTCTCAAGACCTCATTCCTGATGGAATCCATCGCCACGAGGGAGAGAAGAGGCAACGTGGAATTTAAATCCACTGCGCTATCACAACTTCCTGAGGTTGGGTATGTACAATTTATTCATAACAATCTTAAAGAAGATGAGTTAGCCGGATATTTGTTTGAAATTTCCTTGGCCGACAATTCGGATGTAGAGAGGACCACATATATATATTACTTGTTCCCTGTTAGGAACAATCCACATATAATGTAAATAGTTTATGCACATTTATTTTAGCTCAATTGTGAAACAAGTTTTTATAACCAACAATTACAATTAAATCTTACAATTAATCACTCTCGAGACCTCATTCCTGATGAAATCCAACACCATAGGGAGAGAGAAGAGGCAACGTGGAATTTAAATGTCTTGTGCACACATGGGTACACTCGTAATGGCTACAGCTGGTGGGCTCAAACTCATAGGCCTTTCGCACCTGAAGCAAACTCGCTATCACAACTTCCACGACTTGAAAAGTTTGTTAGCTTTAGTCTAAGCTCTTCAGAAAAGATGTTTTTCACTTTTTATGCGGGAGCAATCCTATATTTCCAATATTATGGGGGAGATTTCCTCTTTATTTGACCTTCAGACTTGCACACATCATCACGGTCATGCTCACACATCATCAAGGTCATGCTCACACATCATCAAGGTCATGCTCACACATCATCAAGGTCATGCTCACTAGGGGTGTCACGATATACCGGTATATCGCGATATTAGGATCCGCGATTTTTTTTTTTTGGTGAAGCCAGAGACTTCGTTTATTTTTTTTCCTTCACATTATACATGCATATTACAGATTAACAATTATATAATATACCTCACTACATAACTAAACTATATAATAAAATGTACACAATTAATGTTGTAAAAAATAATCGTTTAAGCATGATATCCATTTAATTTTCGCGTTAGTGTCCGACAAGTATTTGTGTAGAATGTAAAACTCATACTTAAACAAGTCGTATATATTAACCGTTTCAGTTCTACTCTGACTCAAGAAATAGGCTTTGTATAAACTAAAACCAAAAGTAGCAAGTATGACATTGATATAAAAATAGTCCGGTTGCGATATTTTGTATCCTATTATAATATTTCTAAGCATTCATAAGTTGGAATTTATTCCGATATGTCGCATCGCTTCTATTAGATGCTTCCATGGATCGTTTACAGTAGGGCATGTGATAAATATATGTTCATATGATTCCGGTACATCACAAACAGAGCAGTTAGGGGAAGCTACCATTTTCCACTTGTATCTCAGTATCTTGGACGGAAAGATTATATTCAGTAGTTTAAATCTAAACTGTTTTACCTTTTTGTCTTGTATATTGTTTATGAATCTGTAAATAGATATCCAGTCGTATAGACGTATACTTCACCAAATTTTTCCGACCAGAATTTATGAATATATGGTTATATGCAGGGGATCTGCTTTTTTATACTCAACTCAAACTCAATCGCTTCAACCGGTGCTTATATATTCACCGTTCTCTGAAACATTTTCTAGTCGATTTAAGTTGTTATTTTATTCAGTGTTTTGTTGTTTTGCAAGTTAATAAATACTGTTGAATGAGATAGTGTCTTAAAATGTATGTAAAGTAATCCGTGTCATCTTATAGAAAAAAATATAATCACAATGCATGAAAAATGAATAGGCAATATATCGCGATATTGGTTTTTGTTTTTTGGTTGGGTTGCTGATATCGTGACACCCCTAATGCTCACACATCATCAAGGTCATGCTCACACATCATCAAGGTCATGCTCACACATCATCATGCTCACACATCATCAAGGTCATGCTCACACATCATCATGCTCACACATCATCAAGGTCATGCTCACACATCATTAAGGTCATGCTCACACATCATCAAGGTCATGCTCACACGTCATCAAGGTCATGCTCACACATCATCAAGGTCATGCTCACACATCATCAAGGTCATGCTCACACATCAAGGTCATGCTCACACATCATCAAGGTCATGTGCACACATCATCAAGGTCATGCTCACACATCATCAAGGTCATGCTCACACATCATCAAGGTCATGCTCACACATCATCAAGGTCATGTTCACACATCATCAAGGTCATGGTCACACATCATCAAGGTCATGGTCACACATCATCAAGGTCATACTCACACGTCATCAAGGTCATACTCACACGTCATCAAGGTCATGCTCACACATCATCAAGGTCATGCTCACACATCATCAAGGTCATGCTCACACTTCTTGGCTTAATATGATCAACGGCATGCTTAGAAGCCATTTTACAATATATTTACAACATTCATTTTTTGTTCATTTTCAGCGAGCAGCTTTGACGTATGTGCCATCGGTGAGCTGGAAAGTTGTGACGGGCATCACGCTGGCAGCAGTTGCCTCACTTGCCGTTGTGTATTACCTTAAATCAGGAAAGTAAATCTGCTCAATGATACGTGGCTTACACAAGACGGTGTGATCTACGCTTGTCTGCAACAATTATCAACAGGGTATTGTCATGCTATATGGACAATACGTACTGTACATCTGTGATAAACACACTACTCCCAGAGGAGACAAATCTACCTGATGGAAGGATCTATGAGACACATCTATGATGCTGAGGGAAGGATATATGAGACACATCTATCATGCTGATGGAAGGATCTATGAGACACATCTATCATGCTGATGGAAGGATCTATGAGACACATCTATCATGCTGATGGAAGGATCTATGAGACACATCTATCATGCTGGTGGAAGGATCTATGAGACACATCTATCATGCTGATGGAAGGATCTATGAGACACATCTATCATGCTGATGGAAGGATCTATGAGACACATCTATCTCTATCATGCTGCTGGAAGGATCTATGAGACACATCTATGATGCTGAGGGAAGGATCTATGAGACACATCTATCATGCTGATGGAAGGATCTATGAGACACATCTATCTCTATCATGCTGATGGAAGGATCTATGAGACACATCTATCATGCTGATGGAAGGATCTATGAGACACATCTATCATGCTGATGGAAGGATCTATGAGACACATCTATCTCTATCATGCTGCTGGAAGGATCTATGAGACACATCTATCTCTATCATGCTGATGGAAGGATCTATGAGACACATTTATCTCTATCATGCTGATGGAAGGATCTATGAGACACATCTATGATGCTGCTGGAAGGATCTATGAGACACATCTATCATGCTGATGGAAGGATCTATGAGACACATTTATCTCTATCATGCTGATGGAAGGATCTATGAGACACATCTATGATGCTGCTGGAAGGATCTATGAGACACATCTATCTCTATCATGCTGATGGAAGGATCTATGAGACACATTTATCTCTATCATGCTGATGGAAGGATCTATGAGACACATCTATGATGCTGCTGGAAGGATCTATGAGACACATCTATCATGCTGATGGAAGGATCTATGAGACACATTTATCTCTATCATGCTGATGGAAGGATCTATGAGACACATCTATGATGCTGCTGGAAGGATCTATGAGACACATCTATCTCTATCATGCTGATGGAAGGATCTATGAGACACATTTATCTCTATCATGCTGATGGAAGGATCTATGAGACACATCTATGATGCTGCTGGAAGGATCTATGAGACACATATATCTCTATCATGCTGATGGAAGGATCTATGAGACACATCTATCTCTATCATGCTGATGGAAGGATCTATGAGACACATCTATGATGCTGAGGGAAGGATCTATGAGACACATCTATCATGCTGATGGAAGGATCTATGAGACACATCTATCATGCTGATGGAAGGATCTATGAGACACATCTATGATGCTGAGGGAAGGATCTATGAGACACATCTATGATGCTGAGGGAAGGATCTATGAGACACATCTATCATGCTGATGGAAGGATCTATGAGACACATCTATCATGCTGATGGAAGGATCTATGAGACACATCTATCATGCTGATGGAAGGATCTATGAGACACATCTATCATGCTGGTGGAAGGATCTATGAGACACATCTATCATGCTGGTGGAAGGATCTATGAGACACATCTATCATGCTGGTGGAAGGATCTATGAGACACATCTATCATGCTGGTGGAAGGATCTATGAGACACATCTATCATGCTGATGGAAGGATCTATGGGACACATCTATCATGGTGATGGAAGGATCTATGAGACACATCTATCATGCTGATGGAAGGATCTATGAGACACATCTATCATGCTGATGGAAGGATCTATGAGACACATCTATCATGGTGATGGAAGGATCTATGAGACACATCTATCATGCTGATGGAAGGATCTATGAGACACATCTATCATGCTGATGGAAGGATCTATGAGACACATCTATCTCTATCATGCTGATGGAAGGATCTATGAGACACATCTATCTCTATCATGCTGGTGGAAGGATCTATGAGACACATCTATCATGCTGGTGGAAGGATCTATAGTTAATTCAGTTTGTAATGTTAACATTTGGGAAAAAACATATATTTGCCCCACACTAGTCCCAAGATGCACGTACACAGTACGCACTATATAAGCACTGCATACACAGTATGTATGATACAGCGTGGAACATATCAGGACTACCCAGGCTTATCCTAGAGGGCGACATTGAGCGATATAGTTGCCCTATGAATCGTGACATTGCCCCCTTGCAACCTCTCCTAAATATTTTTTTTAACAAGTTTCATTCAAAATCATCTCCAGTAAGCTACACTGGCCATTGTAAAACACTTCTATTCTAGTGTTGTATTTAATCGTCTAAATGTGTATTTTAATTTTATTTTGTTGAAATTTATTACTAGTAAATAAAAGCATTTAAGGGCACAATATCATGGTTTCCCACTACCAAACATTCTCACCTAGAATGAGCCCAGACTACATCGGGAGGGTCACACAATGTCTGCAAAACATTACCCTGCTGTGTCGAGTCGTAGATACCATTAAACATTAGACTGTGCCTGCAGGAAGTTGCTTGTGTCCATGAAGAAAATGAAAACAATACCCTGCTGTGTCGAGTCATAGATACCATTAAACATTAGACTGTGCCTGCAGGAAGTTGCTTGTGTCCATGAAGAAAATCAAAACAACACCAGGATCGAGTTGTTCATAGTTTTAAACTCTCATTTCTGAATACTACCCGGTAAGCTAACAGCTGGCTAAAGCCTCTGTGTGCATTATTTTTCTTCAAATTTAAAAATAAAAACTATTTATATACAAGTATATCCTAGGTTTACCTTTGATAATCAACCATATATAAAGATATGTGCTTTTGTAATATGATATCCTTAAAGGGAGGTAATTTACAATTAGTAATTACACAAAAACCTTTACTTAATCTGAGTAAATTATTATTGAAAAATTGAAATATACGCCAATAATCATGCTTTGTGCTCTGTGTGCAATGCAATCTATGTAAGTGCATTAATCAAATTATGGGCATCATACTTTGAAATAAAATAAATCTAAAGTTTGTAGACAAATTATTTTTAGCTCGATTGTGAAACAAGTTTCTACAACTTATTAATCACTCTCGAGACCTCATTCCTGATGGAATCCATCGCAACGAGGGAGAGAAGAAGCAATGTGTAATTTAAATGTGGCACAATCGTAACGGCTACAGCTGGGCGCGACCTCTGGGCCTTTCGCACCTGAAGCGAATGCACTACCAATCATGACTTCCACAAATATTAAATATATAGTGATTAACTTAACAACCTATTTTTTGGTTTCTCTATGAAAAGCTGGAGATATTTTGTAAGAATAACAAAGAGGTTATGAAACTGTTTTATTTCTGAGAATTAGTGAAATTCATACAGCATTTGTGTTTGCATTTGTTTTCACTTTAGAAGCCTATAATGGGTAGCCCCTCTGTAAAGCAATAATTAACTGCATGCATGCATTGTATTCTGCAAATACATGTTGTTTTCACTTTAGAAGCCTATAATGGGTAGCCCCTCTGTAAAACAATAATTAACTGCATGCATGCATTGTATTCTGCAAATACATGTTGTTTTCACTTTAGAAGCCTATAATGGGTAGCCCCTCTGTAAAGCAATAATTAACTGCATGCATGCATTGTATTCTGCAAATACATGTTGCATATAAAGCAATCCCTAGAACGTTAAGGAAAATGTATGTTAACCTATTTCATTCTGGATACCATTCAAACAGTATTTGCAAAGAAAATAGAGCCAGATCAACCGCCACGGAACGTGCCATCTAATCAGGCTCTATGCTGTTTACTATTCAGATGATCTTGCTAAGACACTTGGCTATGCAGCAAACAACATAGATCCTGATCAGCATGCAGCGTCACGCTGCGGCTGATCTGGATCCATGTTTGCAAAAGCCTTTAAATGTATCCAGAATGAAATGGGTTAAGAAGATATTTGTTTGTTTCAGTGAATGATCGAATTATATTTCACCGAATGAAAATTGAAAGCATTACTTTATAAAATTATGATAATAATTGCTTTCTCTATCTGTCTGTCTGTCTGTCTGTCTGTCTGTCTATCTTCCTCTAATGTCGAACCCCTCTATGTTCATGAGTGAAATATTATTTGATCATTCACTTAAACAAATATTCTTTTTATTTTAGGCAATGTTGGACTTTACTGTCCTGAGTTATCTTTCCTTTGGGTTATTTTTAATGCTATCCAGCAGTTAAGTTTCAAACAACTCGGTCCTGTGCTGAAGTTTTCTATGTGTCGTTGGTGACATTTATGACAAATCTGTACTTATGCCAAAATCATATCCATTATTTGTACTTAGAAGAGTTTTACTAGTTGTGGTTGATTAGTTTTATTATGCCCCAGATCTCGGATAACCAATTCTGTCGAATGTGCAAAGTAACCAGCTGTGCTTTCTAAAGATTATTTATTTATGCAAAGCTGGAAAGTAAAATGTAAAATACAAGAATGTACAGAAAGCTTTGGAATGTATCTCTCTGTTTATTGTGTGATCAGTATTAGAATACCGGTATATCAGTGATCCCACACGGCTTGAGCTACACTTTCAATAAGTGTAAGACATACAAGGGAGGGTTTGTTGACTTGACTAAACATTCTCATATTACATGGACCATTTTAGAGGGTGAAATAGTCTCCCTACGGACCCAGAATTTGCCCTCTTGGGACCCTACTTCTCCCTAAAAAAAAAAGAAATTAATATTTTTTTTTTTACAATTTTCATATAAAATTTGGGCCAGTAAGATGCACATTATAAAACACTCCTTCTATTCAAATGTTGTATTTAATGGTCATACTGTGAATTTTAACCATATTTTGTTGACATTAAATTTTTATTAAATAACACCATTTAAGGACTCGATTGCGCGCTTTCTCACTTCTCCCAAAAATTCTGACCTAGAATGAACCGTGAATGTATTCCCTATTTATAATCTGCTCCCTGCGCTCAAAAGTAGGGAGAAATGTAAAAGAGGGTCCATGAACACTAACTCTGCCATAGCGTAGCACCTATACCCTTGCATCATGATTCAATACTGCTGTAATACCATATGTCCGGGAATCACATTTGGCTAATAGAATCAGAATACGTGATATTGTTGTGATTTCAACAGGTGTGAAACTTCTGGTTCTATATCTCCTATTGTTATTTCTGATGTAAATGAGATATGAAACCAACTCTTTTAGCGACAATACATCCTGAGCTATGTTGGTGCTCTCTAGCACTATGTTGATGCGCTGTAGAACTATGTTGATGCGCTGTAGAACTATGTTGATGCACTGTAGAACTATGTTGGTGCTCTCTAGAACTATATTTATGCACTGTAGATCTATGTTGATGCACTGTAGAACTATGTTGATGTGATGTAGAACTAAGTTGATGCTCTCTAGAACTATGTTGATGCACTGTAGAACTATGTTGATGCACTGTAGAACTATGTTGATGCACTCTAGAACTACGTTGATGCGCTGTAGAACTATCTTGTATACTGTGTAATGCAGTGTTGCATCAGTATACCTACGTTTACGTGTACATGTTAGTTTAAACATATTTTATTTACCAATATACTGTTCGAACAATACATATAATACACATATCAAAATACAGTAAATGGATTAGAAACATTACAGTTCAGCCAGAAAGTACATAATGGTAATACGTGGAAACCGGTGACTATTATGCAACTTTGTCACCAACTGGACAAATACAAGAAAATCCAGTGTTTTATTTACCAAGACTGTGTTTGTCTGCTCGAAGGAATTTACATGACATTTTATTTGTATACTATAGGAAATATGATACAATCATCTTGCCCCATTTCTAAAGACATTATTGAACGATCCAGTTTAATTTAATAAATTAACGATCTGTACATGTATCTACCTTGAATACTGATTTATTTAACTTGCATTGATGTATATGGTAAAACTATTTTCGAAATATTTGCCTCAAAAACCGAGTATTTCAACTAATAATCAAACGTCGCATACATCTCACAGTCTACATCCGTTATGTCGAATTCCATCCGACCGAACAAAATACTTCGACATAACCGACGTTTGACTTAGCGAAATTCGATATAAACGGAGCCAGTTGTTATATGTACAATGATAGTATCTGAAACGGGACTTTGATCCGACTTCGAGTTACCCGGAGATTTTGACATAACTGACTTTTGACATAACGGTTGTAAACTGTATGTATACGACGTTTGTTGACAGACAGCAAAATAATGTAAATATAGTCAACATCCAAGCATAATACAACACGTGTATCCTGAATAACACGCTTTATTGGACAGATTTACCATTTTATCTCACATTTGTGCCTATGTATATCTATTTTTAGACTAATCTTAGTTTAAATTATCTCTAAGCGACAGTATCACGCTTTTTGTATTGACTCCAATGACAAACAAACATCAATTCAGGAGCGTGGATATTTTAACTTTTGACTGTTTATAGACCACAACAATACTGTTATTTATTCAATGTTAGTGGTGAAAATGTTGCGGAAGAATTTGAGGTAGAGATGCATTTAAACGGCGTAAAATGCCTCTTGGCTTTTTGCAATGTAGTGTCGCTTTAATGCTTGTATTGCATAATAAACATTTAGTTAGTTAGATGCTGGCTATATATGTTTAGTAGGCTCACATTCAAAGTATTTTTAACAGCCGCCTACCAAATGTATATAGACAGCAACTAAGCACATAATTCTTGAATTGAGATGGTCAGGTGCAATGTGCTGTAATATAATTTATAATAAGGAACTTGCTCAATTGATATTTCTAGTGATTGTAAGCATGGCATACAATGTAATAACAGAATACTTGTGAAAACCGGTATATTCTTTAGTTAGGTAGGAGGGTTGTTCAAACAGTTTGTAGAAAGTTAGGTAGGAGGGTTGTTCAAACAGTTTGTAGAAAGTTAGGTAGGAGGGTTGTTCAAACAGTTTGTAGAAAGTTAGGCAGGAGTGTTGTTCAAACAGTTTGTAGAAAGTTAGGTAGGAGGGTTGTTCAAACAGTTTGTAGAAAGTTAGGCAGGAGTGTTGTTCAAACAGTTTGTAGAAAGTTAGGCAGGAGTGTTGTTCAAACAGTTTGTAGAAAGTTAGGTAGGAGGGTTGTGCCAATGAAAGTGATTAATATAAGTTGTTAAAACTTGCTTCGCAATCGTTGTAAAATAAATAAATTTTAAAGAGAGACTGTTAAGCAGTTCAAATACCTTTTTGTTTTATATAGCCCTTCGTTGATCAGACATGTTGTGTTGTGATCTCATGCGATTGTCCGCTCAGCAATGTACGAGTGATGTTCAAGTAAAACTGTGTGTGGTTTATAAATAGTTGACGAGCCCAAGCAGACAAGGGTAATGACGGAGTTAAGTCCCTTATGTTATCATTAGCTTCCGGATGGTATGTGGATCTGGTGTATCTCGTTCTAGTTCATACAAATTTATATAGCTCGATTGCGAAACAAGTTCTTATAACTTTTTTAATCACTCTCGAGACCTCATTCCTGATGGAATCCATCGCCACGAGGGAGAGAGAAGAGGCAACATGGCAATTATTGAATATGTTTCACCATTCTAATGCAACTAGATGATGTAAGTGGTAATTACTGTATTTCAAGTGAATTACGAGGCATGTGACTCTTAACCCATTCAACCCCAACTATCTGACATGGACTGTGGTCCATGATATTTTTAGACCAATAAATTAATAACAAAATTACATTTGGATCAGTTCATTTATCAAAATGGGTAATTTGTTTTCTAAAAATAGTTATATTACTTGAAAAATGTGCAGATCTGGATCTACACTTTTTTGTAAGCCAATTTAGAGGTCTGTGGTGTTGAAAGGGTTAACCCAAAACTCAATCAAAATATTTTCTCGGAGAACTTTTTGTGCAACCCTCGGAACCTTTTGTATAAACCCCATAGCTGTATATACCGGTACAACATAGAATTCTCATGAAATGTTCAAATTTTATCATACGTTTGTTATAGATGTTTATTGTTTGGGCTCTGCAATCTCAATATAATGCTGTTGCTGGGAGGTATAGAGTCGAATATCGAGGCTCTTCAACACAATGGTAAGGCACTCTGGGAGAAGTCAAGTTACGCAAGACTCGACTATTATTAACGATCTCTGGTGGATGATGTAAAATCATTCTCCAATGTCTTCTGATTGGTTAAGCCGAGTAAATCAGCGTTTATATTGTAACTGCAGTGTACATGCATGAATGTACAGTCAAACCTGTGTTAGTGGTCACCTCTATTAAGCAACCACCCTGTATTAAGTAGCCTGTTTCCAGATTCCCAGTATGTTGTTTTATTATACATTTGACCTCTATTAAGCAGGGTTCATTCTAGGTGAGAATTTTTGGGAGAAGTGAGAAAGCGCGTGATCGCTTCCTTAAATGGTGTTCTTTACTATACTTCTGCAAAATAGGGTTAAAATGCACAGTACAACCATTAAATACAACATTTGAATAGAAGGAGTGCTTTATAATGGGCCAGTGTATCTTACAAATTTTTTTTTTTTAGGTAGAAGTGGGCCCCCAGAGGGCAAGTCAGGGTCCTTAGGGCGACTATTTCGCCCACATCGCCCTCTAGAATGATCCCTGTTAGGCAGCCACCTGTGTTAAGACAAGTTTGACTGTACTTACATCAGATATTTTATGTGATTTGTCTTGAATGTGACCAATTGTTATTTTGTTTGCATATAATGATGAATTGTAAATTGGAATAAATGTATAGATTACGTGGCATAATATCAGTGTTAAATGCTAATAGCTTGTGTTGGGTTTTTTAACTATGCAATTTTGATGGTGTATCCAATGACACGGATGCATCTGTGTTTGTATGCATGTAATAGAGATTATATTTGTATTCGTCCTATGTAGTTAAATAATCAATTAACCCATTCAACACCAAGTAACTGACATGGACTGATGCATGATATTATTAGACCAATAAATTAATAGGAAAATTACATTTGGACCAGTTCATTTATCAAAATGGGTAATTTTGTCTAAAAATGTATGTAATATTACTGGCAAAAAGTGTAGATCCTGATGAGGTGGCTTGTCACGAGACGGCTCATCTGGATCTACACTTTTTGTAAGCCTGTTTAGATGTGTGTGGTGTTGAAAGGGTTAAATGTCAAAATGTTGTAAATGTAGTACATGTACAATGTATACTTAGGGTATATATCGATTCCATTGTCTCCGCACCTTGCTCGATACCCATGTGTGAAATATGGTTCCGACAACGAACATTGAACAGTGGGAGCCTGTTATTGAATTACGCCCACTTTCCAAGTAATATTCGTATAGTGAGAAAAGTGGTGCCCCTATTCAGTGTGTGAGAAAGGGCTCGACAGGGGTAAACAAAATTCTTTTATACCTGAAGTTTTATACTACAGCATTGGTGCCCTGCTCTAAATACGTACCCAATCAATTCATGTTCCTGTTACAAACATGTGTACCAATTGAGGTGCCGAGTGCCCTGCCACACTCAGGATGTCCAATATAACCAGCTCTTTGTGGGTAGTCCATAAAATATATATGGACCTTGTTTTTACTGTTTTTCTTGTTCGAGCCCCGCTCAGATCGTGTCTCATTTATTTGAAAAAGTTGGCAGTTTCTTACAGAGGTTGGTGCACCCAAGTACTGGTTAACCGCTGGAGCCTGCCCAGGAAAGGTGTTGTTAGGTAAACTGTCCGCCGGCGATAAACCCAAAATGGTGCTGATACAGGAGTAAAACCCGAAATATAATATAACATAACATAATTACTGTTTTTCTTCAACACTTGATGTCAAGGAAGAGTGTGGCTTTAAGCCTGCAAGTTAACCCTTTGCATGCTGGGGTAAATAAAATCACATTTGCAAACAACATAGATCCCGATCAGCTGCAGCGTATTGTCATGTCTGATCAGGATCTGTGTTGTTTGCTATTCACCCAAGTGTTTTAGCTCCACTATATGCATAGCAAACAGCATAGAGCCTGATCAGATCTGGCTCTATGCTGTTTGCAAATGTGATTTTATCTGCCGCTAGCGTGCAAAGAGTCAAAGCCTGCGTGTGGCAGCAGAAATGGTACACGGATCAACTTTATGCGACAAAGTTGGCAACAATTTAATTCAACGACGAAAGCTTCTGTGCTTGGTCTTGACAGTACTGGTAATATTTTGTGTGGCGTCCGTGGTCCAATGGTAGAGCGTCTGATTTGGAATCGAACGGTCCGGGTTCGATACTCAGTCAGGCCACGTATGTAGTGTCATTGAGCAAGGCACCTCACACACATTGCTTAGTACTGGTTAACCGCTATGGTCGACTAAGTATGCCCAGGAAAACGTGTCTAGGTCCCCGCAAGGGGTTTGACATTAATGGTACATACATAATATATGTGGGCTTTGTTGATTTAAAACATCTTCAACAACTCGATCTGTTACAGGTTCGATTTGTTTGGAGTTGTGAAAAAAGCAAATATTATCTACATTGTATATTTGTATTTAATCTACACAACATTTCCTTTGTTTTAATTAGTTCAGGTAAAGTGATGGTATAGTTGCAGCAGATTGAACTGTCTTTTGTTGAATGCTACATATAATTATAGATAGCGCACTTTTATTCATATGGGTATCCAAGGATTATGGACAAATGTTCGGGTACCAGAATCTGAGTGAAATAAATTCACCCTTACTCAAAATTGTTTTCAACAATAGACTATGCCTTATGATTACTTGTATGACCCCCCCAAAAGACAGGTTAGTCTGCACTAACTATACAGTTGATCATTCCTTCTCATTTGCTCACAACCTCTATACGTTTCATATTTATACATGTGTATTTTCTTTATATTCTGTTAATCACTTCGTATTTGCACAAGAATTTGTTTTCGCGATTTTCCAGTGTACGATTTTAAATTTTTGCGGAATCATAGATTTGCATGTGTGTGGACTTTTAAAGTTCGTAATCGAGATGTGTGGACGACAATCAATTATATTCCAGCAATATCTTGAATTCACAAGAGTGGTCTTTCGCGAAAATAAAAAACTTGTACAAGCATATAATATTTTTACAGTATTTTGTGTAGTAATTTATTAATACAGCAGCATAATCAGGTCTGAGAATGGAATCGGAGAACCAGTTTACCGGTAGAAATATTCTGTTATACTGTTCATTCATTCTGAAGGACTATGGTCACTAGTGTTTTATCCAACCGTAGAGAAAATATTTATGTTAAAGAGCTTAGCAATACACCTTACGATTGTTTATTTCGGAATAAAGGATGGTTGTTTGGTAGATTGTACCATAACTTTAAAGAATATAATTTCTAATTTGTTTTTATAAAAAGACCAAATATTCGCACAGAAACGGAAAAATAAAATTATGCTTAACTCGGATGTTTGTTCTGATTGTCGATCGAGTGATGCATTGCGAACCAATTTCAGCTTAACAGAAAATTATTTAAATTATAATGGAAGATTGTGTAGTAGCATTGCTGCCTACACTTTACATGTTTAAGACAAGAGACGATTAGATATAGGGAAATATAGGTGAAATCCAGCATGGATTTCATACGCAATATGGCTACGACATGTGTATAATGTAATTTCATTCATGGTGACTTGAAATAATGCATATCTGATTGTAACTCATCATCATCATCATCATCATCATCATCATCGTCGTAATATCGAGATTTAAATCTGAAATCCAGTGCAACATGTTTATTTTTATTTTGTATAGAAGCACATAATTGTACACAACTTGCATAGTTACACAATCCCGCTCATATTCAATATACAGACCATCAATATCTTGCATACAAGTATTGCATTGACATTCACAAATGCACATACCTTCATACACTACGTCTCGTAAATAGTCTCTGTAAAAACCAAAGATACTCTACGGGTCGTCACGGTCGATAATAATAAAAAAATCTGTTAATAGTCGACTGCAATGTGGCTTCTGAAATCATTAATGAGGTCATACAATCATTCTACGCAGATTCTGTCTTTTCTTTCAGACCTCCAACACAGTTATCTCCCCCATTTCATATAGAAAGGTGTTTGCCTTCTTGTAGTAAGGTAGCAGTAACTAAGATGTTGTAGAGCAGTATATTATCTTGCAAAGTTAGTCAGTTTCCTAAAATTGAATGCAATTTCGACATACATGTATATCAATGAATGTGATAGTGAACATTGATCATGACCGCTGAGTCTACCTCCAGATACAATATACTGGGCCCCCCTAAAAACCTGTGTTTACTGTTTCATGCCAAAAAAAAAAAATAGTGTCGTCGGTAGGGAAATGTTTCTTTGATTTTGTACCTCACAGAAAAATGAAATTTTTTTTTTCTCTTCAAAATTTCAATTAACCCTTTCAACCCCACAGACCTCTAAATAGGCTTATGAAAAGTGTAGATCCAGATGAGCCGGCTCGTGACGAGCCGAGCCGTCTCATCAGGATCTGCACTTTTTTGCCAGTAATAATTATTACTATTTTTAGATAAAATTACCCATTTTGATAAATGAACTGGTCCAAAGGTAATTTTCTTATTAATTTATTGGTCTGAAAATATCACGCACAAGTCCATGTCAGTTACTTGGGGTTGAATGGGTTAAATAGATTCAGGGTCGGTGGTAAAAAACGGTATGGTCGGGAAACCATAAAGACAGGTATTATTTTTGGCCTGGTTGTTTCTGTCTAGGATACGAGTGTTTACAAGACAAGCTTTATTTAATAATATTCCAGTTGGTTTCAATTCAAGCTTTAACCCATTCAACCCCAAGTAACTGACATGGACTGGTGCATGATATTTTCAGATTCACCAGTTCATTTATCAAAATGGGTAATTTTATCTAAAAATAGTAATAATTATTACTGGCAAAAAAGTGCAGATCCTGATGATACGGCTCGTTACGAGCCGGCTCATCTGGATCTACACTTTTCATAAGCCTATTTAGAGGCCTGTGGGGTTGAAAGGGTTAAACTGTTGCGAATGTTTCACATTTTTCAACAGATACATTTTAAATATCGCAGCGAAACCGTCACATTTATTCATAAAGACTTCTTGAGTTAAAATACTAGATTCTGGATCGGCTTTAACAGTGTATCTGTTGGTAGATGCGGTGTGGAGGTGTTCATGTAATATTCAGCAAAGATAATTCATTGTTGTATGTGTAAGGATTGTATCCAAAGGGTTGTCAGCTGTTGTAAGAATATACGGAGAGTTCGGAGCAACATTATTGTAAATGTACGCAAGTGAAGAAGACAATTTCTTTTATGCTTTCCAATGAATGATAGAGTTTTCTCAGTGAAAGAAAACTCCCATCAGAGTTTTCTCAGTGAAAGAAAACTCCCATCTTACCCCGCTTTGAAACAGTGAAAGATGGCATTTTCTCTGCCACTGGCGTGTTTCGTATTCCTGCGTGCTTAGATGTACTTTATGACTATCATGAACAGTTAATTGTTAATTTGTTTTGTCTGTAGATTTCAACTTTGACAGCAAATAGAAACAATTATACAGGAACTATTTCTTATTACGGACATTCACACTAACAGAAGTGGTTGTGCAGTTGTGTCATGTAGTGCAAAGTGCAATGAGGCTGCAGACAGGGTAGCTAAAATGAATACGATTTGAAAACAAATATAATATAAGCCAGTCATTGGAAATCATAAAAGAAAAAGAAGATTTGTGTTTATTAGTGTAAGATAGGATTTTATTTCATCTCGTGATCAACGAAATAGGTATTTATTAAATTACAAATTTCGGTGATCACTCGAAATAAAATCCTATCTTACGCTAATAAACACATATGTAATAGTTTTGTGATAAATCATCGATATTCTTGGTATGCTCCTATTGAGGATGCTGTGCTTGTACTGTGTTGCAAAATGGATGTCTTAAAGCCACAGTGTGTGTTTACCGAGAATTGGATGATTAGTGATAATGAAGCCTATTTTTCCCTTGCCACCGGTGAACCATATGGGCGAGGGATGAGATGGTTATAAATGTGATTCACAATATATGTCTTTCCATTACCGAGTAACCATTTATTGAGAAGTACACCTTTTAAATCACTTCACACAAGTAAACAAGATTTTGTAAAATAACTTTGTAGATATTTTTTCAAATTGGTAAAAACTTGAAACATAACGCTTTATTATAGAAATTTCAAACTATAAATAGACCTTATTGAATATGAAATGTATATCTGGTTGCTAAAATGGCAACAGAACCATTTACAAATGATACTGGTTAATATAATAAAACAGTTGTGGATTTTTCAGCTGTTATACATCGTTACGAGCCGGCTCATCTGGATCTACACTTTTCATAAGCCTATTTAGAGGCCTGTGGGGTTGAAAGGGTTAATGAATAATGTTCCTTCATGTCTACTCATCGGTTTAATGAATAATGTTCCTTCATGTCTACTCATCGGTTTAATGAATAATGTTCCTTCATGTCTACTCATCGGTTTAATGAATAATGTTCCTTCATGTCTACTCATCGGTTTAATGAATAATGTTCCTTCATGTCTACTCATCGGGTTAATGAATAATGTTCCTTCATGTCTACTCATCGGTTTAATGAATAATGTTCCTTCATGTCTACTCATCGGTTTAATGAATAATGTTCCTTCATGTCTACTCATCGGTTTAATGAATAATGTTCCTTCATGTCTACTCATCGGTTTAATGAATAATGTTCCTTCATGTCTACTCATCGGTTTAATGAATAATGTTCCTTCATGTCTACTCATCGGTTTAATGAATAATGTTCCTTCATGTCTACTCATCGGTTTAATGATAATGTTCCTTCATGTCTACTCATCGGTTTAATGAATAATGTTCCTTCATGTCTACTCATCGGTTTAATGAATAATGTTCCTTCATGTCTACTCATCGGTTTAATGAATAATGTTCCTTCATGTCTACTCATCGGTTTAATGAATAATGTTCCTTCATGTCTACTCATCGGTTTAATGAATTATGTTCCTTCATGTCTACTCATCGGTTTAATGAATAATGTTCCTTCATGTCTACTCATCGGTTTAATGAATAATGTTCCTTCATCGGTTTAATGAATAATGTTCCTTCATGTCTACTCATCGGTTTAATGAATAATGTTCCTTCATGTCTACTCATCGGTTTAATGAATAATGTTCCTTCATGTCTACTCATCGGGTTAATGAATAATGTTCCTTCATGTCTACTCATCGGTTTAATGAATTATATGTTCCTTCATGTCTACTCATCGGTTTAATGAATAATGTTCCTTCATTTCTACTCATCGGTTTAATGAATTATATGTTTGTAATTGGTTCTGCGATAGTTTTTTATTTATTTAGATAAAAATAAATAAAACGAAAGCCGACGTAATGGCTCATCGTCTACAGGCGATATATCTCGCATGTGCTGAAGATTTGTTTGTTGAATGCATCAAATAATTTTATACTGTTACAAAATTTTTAATTAAATTTAATACCTTATGTCAATAAATTATTACAGTTTGATAACGTGTTGCATTTATTGTCTTGTATATTATGTCCGTCTGTCTGTTGACGATTTATTCATACATCTATTAACCCATTTCATTCTGGATACATTTAAAGGCTTTTGCAAACAACATAGATCCAGATCAGCCGCAGCGTGACGCTGCAGGCTGATCAGGATCTATGTTGTTTGCTACATAGCCAAGTGTCTTAGCAAGGTCATCTGAATAGCAAATAGCATAGAGCCTGATCAGATGGCACGTTCCGTGGTGGCTGATCTGGCTCTATGTTCTTTGCAAATACTGTTTGAACGGTATCCAGAATGAAATGGGTTAAAGTACTTCTCGGGTACGATCCTGGGTCAAAGGACAGAGTCTTCCTCGTGAAACAGTAGCTGGACTTGGTGCATGTAGGTGTACAAATGCTACTAACCATGTTTGTGCACTAGGCCTCTTGCAGGACACCGTTTCAATTTACTTCTCCTGAACCAGTGGTAAGAATGTTCACATGTACAGGTGTGTGCAGAATGTTCGCATGTACAGGTGTGTGTGTGTGCAGAATGTTCACATGTACAGATGTGTGTGCAGAATGTTCACATGTACAGGTGTGTGTGCAGAATGTTCACATGTACAGGTGTGTGTGCAGAATGTTCACGTGTACAGGTGTGTGCAGAATGTTCACATGTACAGGTGTATGTGCAGAATGTTCACATGTATGTGCAGAATGTTCACATGTACAGGTGTGTGCAGAATGTTCACATGTGCAGAATGTACAGATGTGTGTGCAGAATGTTCACATGTACAGATGTGTGTGCAGAATGTTCACATGTGTGTGCAGAATGTTCACATGCACAGATGTGTGTGCAGAATGTTCACATGTACAGATGTGTGCAGAATGTTGACATGCACAGGTGTGTGCAGAATGTTCACATGCACAGATGTGTGCAGAATGTACAGATATGTGCATCTATACACCATTACATCTATAAGCTGGTTAACTTCTTGTGATCATCCAGCATCTGTCTGTCTGTCCATCCAACCATCAACAAATTTGCATGATGTGTTTACTAGAACAACTTAAGTCCACCTCCGTGGTTAAGGTCGCTGACTTGTATACCACTGTAACCTATCATCACTGATGGTCACGGGTTCGAGCCCCGCTCAGGCCGTGTCTCATTTATATGAAAAAGTTGGCAGTTTCTTACGGAGGTTGATGCACCTAAGTACTGGTTAACCGCTGGAGCCTGCCGGCGATATAGCCCAGAATGGTGTTGATGCAGGCGTAAAAACCCGAAATATATATAATGAACAACTTAAAAAAACGACTTCTAATTAAGAATGTCTTTCATTTATTTATTGGTAAATAAAAAGGTGTGGAGTTGGCATGTAGGAATTAGCCACACAGGCCACAAGGACAAACCATGTTTTTTATTTACTCATAAATAATGCAAATACACATATTATTTTGATTCAAACATGGCCCACGATATCTAAAATGCGCAAGTAATAATTTGGCGTAAATGACGACCCAAAAATAACGCAAAGTTTGACATAGCGCGCTAAACAATGTTTTATTGCAGATTTAAACATGGTAAATACCTTGTTTTTGTACAGATAAAATGCCGAGCCATGTTAGAATAAACCATAAATTGGTTTACATCAACCCCGGGATCTACAGATAAAATATTTAAGTGATTTTTATCATAACCAATTACAGGAATTTTCTAAATTTGGTCTATAGCATCCTTACAACGACCTCCAATATTACGTCGGCTTTAAAGGAAAACATTTAAACCATAACCTGCCGAATAAATTGGATGGATGTGCACACAACATAGATCCAGATCAGCATGGGCGTAATGCAACGTCTGATCAGGATCTATATTGTTTACTATTCAGATATGTGTTTTAGCTCCACTATCTGAATAGCAAACAGCATAGAGCCTGATCAGACTGCATATTCTGTACCATCTGATCTGGCTCTATGCTGTTTGCAAAAGCAACTTAGTTGTGATTGGCGGGTTAACCTTTTCAACACCACAGACCTCTAAATTGGCTTACAAAAAAGTGTAGATCCAGATGAGCCGTCTCATCAGGATCTGCACTTTTTTCAAGTAATATAACTATTTTTAGAAAAAAAATTACCCATTTTGATAAATTAACAGATCCAAATGTAATTTTGTTATTAATTTATTGGTCTAAAAATATCGTGGACCAGTCCATGTCAGTTACTTGGTGTTGAATGGGTTAAAAAACTTCTTCTCATGAAAGCTGTGTCAATTAGGGTCATGGGTGAAAAACTAGGTTTAGAGCTATACAACTGATGAACCAATGGTAGGGATGTTGACCTATTTAATTATAGGCATCCCTTCATCAGTATAGCAAGCTCGTTTATTTAAATGTGGTCGACACTTGCCATTGGAAAAGACTATAATAATTAGCCCGACAAGCATTGATGTAGCTTAATGGGTGGGGTACATTACTCAATAATAGGTCATCCAAGCCAAGCATCATAATGCCACATACAATGAGAGACATTAGTCAGTTACTGCCCCTGAATACTCATGAAAGTAAGATTGGTCCACTTAATTGGCTTCCTGTTTTTATCGTTGTTTCCTTTGCACCACATGCTATCTGTTTTCAACTTTTCATTAGTTTTCTTATCTTATAATTATTAAATTACTAAATCTCGACAGATATCCTACAGCATATCCAATGGATAATTTACTGTAGAAATTGATTATAAATTAATTAACATGCTTTTGATAAAATCACATTTATCATACCGCAACATATGGTTAGGGAACACCAATAAAACAAAGGCTTTCAACTAAAAGGACCAATACATATTTCGGGATAAATCAGACTTTATCTGTCGAGGGAGGTAATCGAAAACCCAATAATGTCTCTCATTACAAGTCATAGATGATTTCTGAGGCTTCTGGTCCGACTTTCATTAATGGAGTAGCCATCAACGTTATTTTCAAAGATTTTCGTTTTAATGATGCCCACGTAAATCCCTATTTGACCTAAAGATTGATATAAGGATACTATTGACCATTATTTGGCAACATTCCAATTGTTCATTCACGAAAAGAAGTTGCTTTCACTTCAATTTGACATAATGACCTAGTTATTGTCTCATGACATCATTCTAACAAATTTGGATTATGTTATTATAAGGATGCTACCGACTACAGTAAATTTTTGATAATAATCAGACCATTTGTTCACGAGAAGAAATCTTCATGTAACTTGACCTAGATATCTCAACTTCGGCCCCAGATTTTATTTGAACACTTGTTTGTTCGGGTTTTACTGCTTCAGCAGCACCATTTTGGGCTATATCGCTGGCGGGTAGTTTACCTATCAACACCTTTCCTGGGCAGGCTCCAGTGGTTAGTCTCTATTTGAACAAACATTGTAGAGGTTGGTGCAAGGATAGCAACATACTCGTTTTGGGTCTCAAGATTAATAAATCATAACTCTTCCCCACATAGAGGCGAATCTCGGCGCAGTTGTCCATTGCCTCATAGAAATGTATATCAAACGCCATTACGACTTGCTTACCTCATAGAAGTGTATATCAACACTATTACGAATATTGGCGCAGTTATCCATTGCCTCATAGAAGTGTATATCAACACTATTACGAATATTGGTGCCGTTATCCATTGCCTCATAGAAGTGTATCTCAACGCCATTACGACTTGCTTGCCTCATAGAAGTGTATCTGAACACCATTACGAATATTGGTGGCGTTATCCATTGCCTCATAGAAGTGTATGTAAACACTATTATGAATATCGGTGCCGTTATCAATTGCCTCATAGAAGTGTATCTCAATGCCATTACGACTGTCGGCACCGTTATCCATTGCCTCATAAAAGTATATCTCAATGCCATTACGACCGTCGGCGACGTTATCCATTTCCTCATAGAAGTGTATCTCAATGCCATTACGACTGTCGGCACCGTTATCCATTGCCTCATAGAAGTGTATCTCAATGCCATTACGACTGTCGGCACCGTTATCCATTTCCTCATAAAAGTGTATCTGGCGACCATTGTGCATACTTCCCGTTCCTAGGATCGAACCCGGGTTGCATTGGTGAGAAGCGAGCGCACTAACAACTGCGCTAATCGGTCTGTTTGCAAAAGTGATTTTATCAGCCGCTAGCATGCAACGGGTTAATGCAATTCTTCCCCAGTTGATTATACAGCAATTCATTGAATAAAGATTAGTTATAAAATATATCAAATAAGATGGTAGGAATATTAGTTTATACAAATTTATTTTAGCTCAATTGCGAAACAAGTTATTTCAACTTATATTAATCACTCTAGACCTCATTCCTGATGGAATCCATCGCCACGAGGGAGAGAGAAGAGGCAACGTGGAATTTAAATGCCTTGCCTAAGGGCACAATCGTAACAGCTCCAGCGGGGCTCGAACTCCGGACCTTTAGCACCTGAAGCGAACGCGCATCCACTGTGCTATCACGACTTCCACCGCTGGTAGGAATATTGATATTATATGGTTATTAGTTTGCTCCAACTGCTGTAAATACAAGGTGGCCAATTAAGAAGTTTGTCGAGTGTAGATAGCACAAGGTGCAAGAACAACAAATAGCATTAAACATGATTTTTTTTTCCTCATTAAAATGCCCATCACATCACTTGCTGGTGATCCAGCACACAAAGACTGGTACAGATAGAAACAATTTTATTCATTATGAAAATACGACAATAACTCTTAACTAAGTAAAAACTTTATTTGGACAGTACGCATTTGGACCAATAGTTCCAACTTGTGCAAAAGATCACCGATGAAAAAATCTCACTGTTACAAAACTTGTCTTCAAAGACCACAATATTAAACTACCATCAGACAATTATCGATGCAGATTAAACAATTATCAATGCCTATTTAACCATTATCAATGCAAATTTAACCATTATCGATGCAGATTTAACCAATTTCATACGAAATTAGGAGTTATTAGCATTATCTATTACAAACTACATATACATGCATACCGAAATTAGGACAGAATTGAGCACGGATATTAACAACCGGTTAGAACATAAATAACATATATCCAGTAGAAAAACTACACTATACATTGCAATGTTCACCGGTTGGTCTTTGACGACATATTCAATTATGTAATGAAATCTCGACATATATATCCGACGCTCTTAAGATAATATCATGAAATTGTACATATTTCACAGCACTAATTTAATACTTCACAGGCGCACTATTCCACATACGCTTGCAAGTTCAGTGTTCCACAGGCGCTTGAAACTTCATTTTTTTTTCTTGGCTGCCTCTGCCTTCTCAAGATCCTCCATTTCCATCCTGTCTTGCCAAATTTGGTTTTGCCTTCTTGTAACTTCTATGAGAGATTTCTTTGTCCTCTGCTGCCCACAGAAGATCATAGTAAAAGATGCTAGTGTATATGTAATCATTATCCACAGTAATATAATTACTCGTACATAGTTGTCGGCGGCCACTTGCTGTGAAGGGCTGAAATAAATAACAGCAGTTCATTAAGTTAGATAGATATTTGGAGAAAAAAAGAACCTCCCCGAGCGGCCTCGCGTCCAGCAGGGTGGAGGGTGATTTAGGCTTCACCTTTCCCTACTTTGATCTTGGGGTGAAAATTCTCCCCATTCTGGACCAGTTGAAAGCTGATTTAAACAAATGGTTTATATAGAATATATTAGGGATGTCATTGTCAACCAATAAATGAAAACAAATGTTTTTGAAATTGGAAACAGGAATATGGCTTTAAAGGAAACATACTTTTTTTCAAAAGAATTTCATTATGAGAAAATAAGCAGAACCGAGTGTCTTACCTATATGAACATGCTAACGTATATCCTCGGGTGAAACATACATCTCCCCTCTCCCCCTCTCTCTCAAAACATATTTACATGACCTATGGTATATCCTCGGTTGAAACATACCTCTCCTCTCAAAACATATTTACATGACCTACGGTATATCCTCGGGTGAAACATACCTCTCCCTCTCTCAAAACATATTTACATGACCTACGGTATATCCTCGGTTGAAACATACCTCTCCCTCTCTCAAAACATATTACATGACCTACGGTATATCCTCGGTTGAAACATACCTCTCCCTCTCTCAAAACATATTTACATGACCTACGGTATATCCTCGGTTGAAACATACCTCTCCCTCTCTCAAAACATATTTACATGACCTACGGTATATCCTCGGTTGAAACATACCTCTCCCTCTCTCAAAACATATTTACATGACCTACGGTATATCCTCGGGTGAAAAATACCTCTCCCTCTCCCAAAACATATTTACATGACCTACGGTATATCCTCGGTTGAAACATACATCTCCCCCTCTCTCTCAAAACATATTTACATGACCTACGGTATATCCTCGGGTGAAACATACCTTTCCCTCTCCCAAAACATATTTACATGACCTACGGTATATCCTCGGGTGAAACATACATCTCCCTCTCTCAAACCATATTTACATGACCTACGGTATATCCTCGGGTGAAACATACCTTTCCCTCTCCCAAAACATATTTACATGACCTACGGTATATCCTCGGGTGAAACATACATCTCCCTCTCTCAAAACATATTTACATGACCTACAGTATATCCTCGGGTGAAACATACCTCTCCTCTCCCCCTCTCTCTCAAAACATATTTACATGACCTACTGTATATCCTCAGTTGAAACATACCTCTCCCTCTCCCAAAACATACTTACATGACCTACAGTATACCCTCGGGTAAAGCATACTTACACGATGACGTCCGGGATATCGTCTCGTGAAGCATATTTCCCACTCCACATTAAGGCTACTTTGTCCCATTTTGTTGGTACAACAAAGAATCCAGATGCTACAAATACATATAAATAGAGAATATTAGGTTACTGTCTTATAAATTTTAATATATTAGACGAGGTCCTACCAAGCCTTGTAATTTTTCAATTTATATCAACCAATCTACCATCTGTGAACATATGACATCATACACGCAGTGTTATGTCACGAAATGTTTATTAGGCACCGACTAATATAAAGCTTATTAGGAAGGTTGTTTTATTTACCATTATTACGCATGAAGGCAGGATAAATAAGTAAATGAGGCCTTCCGTGAACAAGGAACACAATAACGAGTGTGCTGCAGAAATAATATTCATAGGCGAGGTTTGGATTTCTGATGAGTAGGAATTAACCAGGCAGGCTGTAGGCATAAGTGGTCAATTCCTGCATTCAGAAAGAGGCAGCCATCAGCAACTGAAGCACAAGAACATTTCCTCTGCAACTAAACCACCAGAACATTTCCTCTGCAACTGAAGCACCAGAACATTGACTTCGAAACCAAAGAACAAGAACATTGACTTTGAAACCAAAGAGCAAGAACATTGACTTCGAAACCAAAGCACAAGAACATTGACATCAAAACCAATGCGCAAGAACATTGACTTTGAAACCAAAGAGCAAGAACATTGACTTCGAAACCAAAGCACAAGAACATTGACATCAAAACCAATGCGCAAGAACATTGACTTCGAAACCAAAGTGCAAGACCATTGACTTCGAAACCAAAGCGCAAGAACATTGACTTCGAAACCAAAGTGCCAGAACGTTGACTTCGAAACCAAAGCGCAAGAACATTGACTTCGAAACCAACGCACCAGAACATTGACTTCGAAACCAAAGCACCAGAACGTTGACTTCGAAACCAAAGCGCAAGAACATTGACCACGAAACAAAAGTGCAAGAACATTGACTTCGAAACAAAAGTGCAAGAACATTGACTTCAAAACCAAAGTGCAAGAACATTGACTACGAAACCAAAGTGCAAGAACATTGACTACGAAACCCATTGACTTCGAAACCAAAGTGCAAGAACATTGACTTTGAAACCAAAGTGCAAGAACATCGACTTCAAAACCAAAGCGCAAGAACATTGACTTCGAAACCAAAGCGCAAGAACATTGACTTCAAAACCAAAGCGCAAGAACATCGACTTCGAAACCAAAGTGCCAGAACATCGACTTCGAAACCAAAGTGCAAGAACATTGACTTCGAAACCAAAGTGCAAGAACATTGACTTCAAAACCAAAGCGCAAGAACATCGACTTCGAAACCAAAGTGCAAGAACATTGACTTCGAAACCAAAGTGCAAGAACATTGACTTCAAAACCAAAGCGCAAGAACATTGACTTCAAAACCAAAGCGCAAGAACATTGACTTCGAAACCAAGGGCAAGAACATCGACTTCGAAACCAAAGTGCAAGAACATTGACTTCAAAACCAAAGTGCAAGAACATTGACTTCGAAACCAAAGTGCAAGAACATTGACTTCAAAACCAAAGCGCAAGAACATTGACTTCAAAACCAAAGCGCAAGAACATCGACTTCGAAACCAAAGCGCAAGAACATCGACTTCGAAACCAAAGTGCAAGAACATCGACTTCGAAACCAAAGTGCAAGAACATCGACTTCGAAACCAAAGTGCAAGAACATCGACTTCGAAACCAAAGTGCATGAATTTTGTGACCGAATCGCAAGAAACTGTGGCACCAAACTGTCACTCATCAACTGAAGCACTAGAAGTTAGATTCGACAACACAATATGTTCAGAGACTCTATGGAAAATCTCTAAATTAGGGATACAAAATAATAAACTTTAAACAAAATACTAGTAAAGGTGTGAAAGTCGTGATAGCGCAGTGGATGCGCGTTCGCTTCAGGTCCGGAGTTTGAGCCCCACTGGAGCCATTACGATTGTGCCCTTAGGCAAGCAAGGCATTTAAATTCCACGTTGCCATTTTTCTCTCCCTCGTGGCGATGGATTCCATCAGGAATGAGTGAGGTCTCGAGAGTGATTAATACAAGTTGTAAGAACTTGTTTCGCAATCGAGCTAAAATAAATTTGTATAAACTAGCAAAGGTGTGAAAGGCGTATAAAACGCATAGAATAACATTGATGGCATTGATAATACAGACTTTCTCTAAAGAATAAAAGCAGAGGTGCTAAGTTAGAAACACAAGCCCAGGGCAACACAGTTGGCCTGGTTGCCGCCTGCTTCCCCTGGAAAATTTAAACAAACTGAATACAAAATGGTGCAATTTCCTGGTACATGTGGTGTAAAATGAGCTTATGTGCTGGTGCAACGATTTTATAGGTTAATAATGAGATGAAAAATCAGATGAAAAATCATCACTCTGGAAATTATGGGGGGGGGGGGGTGATCGAGTTCCTTGTACAAAGCTATGAGCTCTGTATCCTAGGATATGTCTCTTTACCAGGCTATGAGTTCTGTATCTGCGGATATGGCCCTGTACCAAGCTATAAGCTCTGTATCTGCGGATATGGCCCTGTACCAAGCTATAAGTTCTGTATCTGAGGATATGGCCCTGTACCAAGCTATAAGCTTCTGTATCTGAGGATATGGCCCTGTACCAAGCTATGAGCTCTGTATCCTAGGATATGGCCCTGTACCAAGCTATGAGCTCTGTATCTGAGGATATGGCCCTGTACCAAGCTATGAGCTCTGTATCTGAGGATATGGCCCTGTACCAAGCTATAAAGCTCTGTATCTGAGGATATGGCCCTGTACCAAGCTATGAGCTCTGTATCCTAGGATATGGCCCTGTACCAAGCTATGAGCTCTGTATCTGAGGATATGGCCCTGTACCAAGCTATAAGCTCTGTATCTGAGGATATGGCCCTGTACCAAGCTATGAGATCTGAGGATATGGCCCTGTACCAAGCTATGAGATCCGAGGATATGGCCCTGTACCAAGCTATGAGTTCTGTATCTGGGGATATGTCTCTGTACCAAGCTATAAGTTCTGTATCTGAGGATATGGCCCTGTACCAAGCTATAAGCTCTGTATCTGGGGATATGTCTCTGTACCAAGCTATGAGCTCTGTATCTGAGGATATGGCCCTGTACCAAGCTAAGCTCTGTATCTGAGGATATGGCCCTGTACCAAGCTATGAGTCTGAGGATATGGCCCTGTACCAAGCTATGAGATCGAGATATGGCCCTGTACCAAGCTATGAGTTCTGTATCGGATATGCCTGTACCAAGCTATAAGTCTGTATCGAGGATATGGCCTGTACCAAGCTATAGCTCTGTATCTGGGATATGCCTGTACCAAGCTATGAGCTCTGTATCTGAGATATGGCCCTGTACCAAGCTATAAGCTCTGTATCTGAGGATATGGCCCTGTACCAAGCTATGAGTTCTGTATCCTAGGATATGGCTCTGTCATGTTATTTTACCTCAGATACACTATTATGGTATTGGCTACGTTCCTTCCATCAGTGACTGGATGTTATTACCAGCTAAAATTCATGCACATAAGATATTGTAATAGCCTGATGGGTGTCGATTCACTGATTATAAATAAAACAATAGAAAGTGTGCTGAACTGTTCCATATTTTAACTCACAGAGGTTGATAAATAAAATCATTCCACACATGCAGCAGCTAGCTTATAGTAAATCTATACATTCTGAACACATAAGATACTGTTAACTTAATATATTAAATATAATGGACACAGCCCAGGTTTAATGGTGACGGACAGAAACGGACGGACAGGTTTTACTGTAACTTGCTGCTTAGTGTAACATATGAGCACTTTGAATATACAGCCAAGCTAAATAAATCTCCAGAACAAGATTTGTGACTGCCACTCAATATAGAATCTCAGGTTGTGAGTGAATGACTGAATGATCCGCACTGGAGGCATGATCTGATTTATAACCAATGAAAAGTCTCTGTTCTTCAGTTCTTCAATATGATAAACATGCTTAACAGTTCTTCTTACAGCTTACAGGTTCGATCCCCGTCTGAACCTAATAAAATTAACAGTCTTTCACATGGGACTTTAATCCGAGGTCTTGTGTCGGTGCTTTACACTGTGCACGTAAAAGAACCAGAGGAGACTCTGGAATGGGTCTCTGTCTGTATCATTATCTTCCAAAAATCTAAAATGACTAATCTCTTCAGGAGGCATCGCTCATATGGGCAACCGGTAGCGACGATAAATAAACGTGAAACACGCACACTTCTTACAGCTGAACTAATGACCCAAATTTTGACCAATGTGACACCATTTGAACAAACATATTGTAGATTAGCCAATTATCGGTAATTAGACTACCATTTTCTTAGAACAAAGTTGTAAGCCAAATTCATAATGCAGACATATTTTGGAAAACGGAACTACCAGTATTTACATTTTAGATGTTCGTAAATTTCATGGAACTGATTATTTTCGTATTTAGTCTAGGATATAAATACAAATTATTTTTTGTGCCAGACACTACTTTGATGCCAGTATTACAGGTTACAGATAAATGACTCCGATTTTATCTCATTTTCTACCAAGTTACTTTATCAATCTCTTGGATGGATGAACGCAAGTAATTCCAGAAGCGCTCATCGGGCTTTGCGTCACTGTGTCACCACGGTCACAGGAAAACAACTCCATACATTGTTACCATTCTTATCTGGGCAAAATGGTAGCAAATATAATTATACACAGTCTAATAAAAACACTCCCCAATTGAATCAAACATGTTACGTGACCCAACATTATTTCAGGAACTAGAAACGTTGGATAATACATTACTTGACTACCCCAAAACAGCGCCAAAAGCCTGTCTGTGAGAACATGCATTGCTAGACAAAGACTGCATGCATGATTGCGATACTACATACACAGTATATTCTGGACGGGAACCATAGCAAACGGTTTATAACCCCACAGAATAAGATAACTGAACATGAAACATAACTCACATTCCGTAGCCTTCTTGTAGTTAGATGCCTTCATTCGATCTGAAAAGTAAGAAGATATCCACATGTAACAAAGTGTCTCCTCCGAATAAACTACTCAAACTACCTTGAAGAAGACAGGTGGTGTTATAAAGTGTCTCCTCCGAATAAACTACTCAAACTACCTTGAAGAAGACAGGTGATGTTATAAAGTGTCTCCTCCGAATAAACTACTCAAACTACCTTGAAGAAGACAGGTGGTGTTATAAAGTGTCTCCTCCGAATAAACTACTCAAACTACCTTGAAGAAGACAGGTGGTGTTATAAAGTGTCTCCTCCGAATAAACTACTCAAACTACCTTGAAGAAGACAGGTGGTGTTATAAAGTGTCTCCTCCGAATAAACTACTCAAACTACCTTGAAGAAGACAGGTGGTGTTATAAAGTGTCTCCTCCGAATAAACTACTCAAACTACCTTGAAGAAGACAGGTGGTGTTATAAAGTGTCTCCTCCGAATAAACTACTCAAACTACCTTGAAGAAGACAGGTGGTGTTATAAAGTGTCTCCTCCGAATAAACTACTCAAACTACCTTGAAGAGACAGGTGGTGTTATAAAGTGTCTCCTCAATACTCAAACTACCTTGAAGAAGACAGGTGGTGTTATAAAGTGTCTCCTCCGAATAAACTACTCAAACTACCTTGAAGAAGACAGGTGGTGTTATAAAGTGTCTCCTCCGAATAAACTACTCAAACTACCTTGAAGAAGACAGGTGGTGTTATAAAGGTACTTACAACATTTCATAACACCGCTACCATTGGCTTAAACGTATTATATAACATCATTTACTACAAATAATTATGTACACAATAAATACAAATTATAAGACAGTAATCTAATATTCTATTTATCCTATCTCCTGATAAAAAAAGACGTTTTAGAGAGGAAAGATTACCGAATATTCATGGCCTGAAGTTTTACCTAACAACACCTTTCCTGGGCAGGCTCCAGCGGTTAACCAGTACTTGGGTGCACCAACCTCCGTAAGAAACTGCCAACCTTTTCATATAAATGAGACACGGTCTGAGCGGGGCTCGAACCCGTGACCATCAGTGATGATAGGTTACAGTGGTATACAAGTCAGCGACCTTAACCACTCGACCACGGCGGCGGACCCAAGTTTATTAGGCAGGCCGTTTTAGACCATTATTACGCATGAAGGTACAAATGTAGGATAACGTGTAATATTGTGTACAAGTAATATGCAACAGAGAATGCCAATTAGGTACCGACTATACACATATACATACATACACAGCTATTTGTGTGCGATCAATAAAGTATCGTTGTAAAATAAATAAAGTCTAAAAAAAGAAAAAAAAGTATGAATTAATACTATATAGTTATACAGGCTACATCCGTTATGTCAAAGTCGGTTATGTCGAATTCTCGAAGTCGGATCAAAGTCCCGTTTCAGACACTATCATTTTACATATAACTAGATCTGTTTATATAGACTTTCGTTAAGTCAAACTTCGGTTATGTCGAGGTATTTTGTTAGGTCCGACTGTACATGTGAATCAGTGACTTACCGAATATACCCTTCTTTTCCATTGATCCTGTATCTTCATCACTTACATTATCTGTTGCTGTAACAGCTGTTGCATCCCTCTTGTCTGCAAAATTAAAAGATCATTTATAATTAGTATATCTGATAGTTGCTTTGGTTGGTTGTTTTTATGTTAAATATTTAGGCTGTCCGATTAGCGCAGTGGCTAGCATGATCGCTTCTTACCAATACAACCCGGGTTCGATCCTCGGACTGGGAAGTATGTGGTCGCCAGATCAGACAGGTGGGTTTTCTCCGGGTACTCCGGTTTCCTCCCGCACGAATGATCACATATATGCTTTCATCCGCGCCAATGAAAGTGATTAATATAAGTTGTGAAAGCTTGTTTTGCAATTGTTATAAAATAAATAAAGTTTAAACTATATTTAGCACATCGCAAAAAAACATGTCTCTTCCCCACATTGGAAAGTAAAGTTCTCATGGAACAGTTTCAAAATCTCAGTTTATCTAAAGCTACATACCCAACAATTTAAATATTGACTATGGCTACATATAATGCAATATTTTATAATAAGCGCTTAATTATTGTCGTTACTGATGTATCCAAAAGAATTACTGGTATTTGTATGAATACTTATTATTTAGATATGAATTTTAGCCACAATATTATCTACCACCAGGTTGATACGCTGTGTTTTCCAGTCCGATATTACATTTGCTGGTTTGATAAGGTCACGAGCCTGTATCAAACCAGAGATTCATAACTAGTTCCTTTTTAATAAGGTATGCACACTCGGTGCTAGTTTGTTTACGTCAAATTTGACAGTAGTTTCGTAGTAATATTTCAATCATTTTCGTGTATCTAATTCAGTAATTGTGATTTAATCCTGATAAATGGATAACGGAGATCATGATTTCGATTATTAAATGTTCAAATTCATATAAAGTAATAAAGACGTTATTTATTGGCTAGTTTCATATCAGCCTAGGAATCGACCCTCGGTAACTCTTTCAGCACCAAGTAACTGACATGGACTGGTCCATGATATTCTTAGACCAATAAATGAATAAGAAAATTACATTCGGACCAGTTCATTTATCAAGATGGGTAATTTTGTCTGAAATTAGTAATAATACTTGCAAAAAGTGCAGATCCTGATGAGACGGCTCGTCACGAGCCGGCTCATCTGGATCTACACTTTTTGTAAGCCTATATAGAGGTCTGTGGTGTTGAAAAGGTTAACTTGATATCAACACTCGACATTCTCTAATTTTTTGGAAGAGTATAATATTCCAATAACTAGTACTTGGCCCAAGTTCTGAGCATCCATTGAAGAAATACAGCAATCTAAAATAACTTACAATGTTACAACAATGTTATAGTTTTGATCCACGGACTGGCAGACAATGGACACAATCACCATAAGTTGTAATATAACAATCCAGCTAAACCACTGATCATGCATTGATAACACTTTATCTCTGATCATGTCTGCCTACATTTGAAAAGGTTAATTGTATATTGAATTGTTCTTAAAGCGACAAATTACATCACACAACGCACATAGAATGGTATTTTTACGTATAAATAGCATTGCTAGAATGATTATGCTACAACAAATTCATTCCGAATTAATTCGAACACTACTTTCAATCAGTAAACAGTGTTTTTGTGGTCTACACTCAAACATGAAAGTAGGGTTTCATATAATGGTGAGCCACGCTCCTGAATTGATGTTTGTTTATTATTGGAGTATAGTTTAAACAATATTTTATTTCAATGAATATACATAGTCTAATGATCACAATATGAAAATACATGTAGGATTGAGGAGAAAGCAACTTGCTATGGATACCTCTTTCCTTATTGGAGTTTAATTTAGAAGATACAACCTACTCAAAATATGCAGAGTTCGTCTTCGCCACAAATTTCTGAAAGGGTAGCGAAAGTTGAGACAGACATAGGGACATGTTCTTGGATGATTCGGCAACCTCATGCCCACGAAATCTCATGCCCACAAAATCTGCACGTGAAGCCACGGTGGGTGGCTTTAAAAGAGATGGACTAAAACACCAGCTTAACAATTTAATGTTCTTTTTCAGTTTAATCGAGGTATGAAATGTCAGTTATTTACACCTAATTTGCATAAAGACCGAAGGTGTAAAAACTGACATGAGGTGTAAAAACTGACATGAGGTGCAAAAACTGACATGAGGTGTAATAACTGACATGAGGTGTAAAAATTGACATGAGATGTAAAAATTGAGGTGTAAAAATTGACATGTGTAAAAATTGACACGAGGTGTAAAAATTGACATGATGTGTAAAAATTGACATGATGTGTAAAAATTGACATGAGGTGTAAACATTTACATGAGGTATAATAACTGACATGAGGTGTAAACATTTACATGAGGTGTAATAACTGACATGAGGTGTAATAACTGACATGAGGTTTAAAAACTGACATGAGGTGTAAAAACTGACATGTGGTTTAAAAACTTACATAAGCCTTGATAAGGTGTAAAAACTGACTGTGTGTAAAAACTGACATGAGGTGCATAATATGTAACAAAAGGTTGCATAGTGAAATCAGCTAAGCATTGAACTATCACTTTTGTTGGAAAACCTTTTTGTTCAACTTTTAGATCTGTAAATATTAGTAATATACCACTTGCATAAACATTTATATAGTGGTGGAACCTATGCTCGGGGTAAATCCTACATATCATGGCCTATAAAAAAAGTTAAATGCACTTGCCGTACATTATTATTTTCTTAAGTCGTGAACACAACTTTCATAAAATTGTTGTTAAAAATTTTAGCTTCATTACGCGACCATACAGCTATCGCAACGGCACCTGTTTCCATGGGGAACTAGATACTTTAGGGCACCTATGCACGGCGTACATGAATTTTTTTATTTATGCATGGGTAAATGTTTAATATATTATTTTGACTTAGTAACATCAATAACTAACAATATTACAACTCATAAGTACTTTTTTCTGGTTATTTGTACATTTTTTTCCCCAATCCGGATAGCCACCTGAAATGCTCATAAATCGCACATTTCGGTGAAAATTTTTTCCCCAACAATTTGTCTATTTATATTCGGCTACTGAACCAGTCAGGTGACAGTTGCATTAGGCTACCGGTACGCATAACGGAATGTTATTGAACCATGCTTCACCTCTGTCAGCGGAAATAGGTTAAAACTATTTAAATATTTTAAATACGGATGTAAATGGAAAAAATACGCCGAGCTTAGGAATACGCCGCCGAGCATAGGAATACGCCGCCGAGCATAGGAATACGCCGCCGAGCATAGGAATACGCCGCCGAGCATAGGAATACGCCGCCGAGGATAGGAATACGCCGCCGAGCATAGGAATACGCCGCCGAGCATAGGAATACGCCGCCGAGCATAGGAATACGCGAGCATAGGTTCCACCACTCTAAAAGTGTGATTGTCAAAATCACCTCCCAGTATCAGGGTTCCCTTTATCTGAATTTCTGTCTGTACCACCTACATGTATGTCGCCAATTGAAAGCCACGTGCATTTTGCTAGAGTTTTATAATTTCATATCAGTACAAATTACATAACACGATGAACATAGATAATCAAAAAGATCTTGGTAAAACTTCACTCTTTAATTTGAACTCCCAAACCAAAAGGGACAGCACCCTAGAATAGGGATACTCCATGTATGTAATTGAATTACAACTATCATATGACTGGTCACATGTGCTTTTAACAAAATCTGTAAAAAAACGCATTTATTATTTCTCTTGAAAATGTTACCCAAGTTTGGATGGTGGCAAAGAGGACTATAACATGTGTGCAGTAGAATTCCAGAATGTTCCCAGTTTTTGACTTGCTGAATCCTAATTTTTTATTGGATCCGGACATAATCCCCCCATGTTTTTTAACACAGAAGGTCACAATCCTGAGGCCTTAGTGTTTTGTTTAGCTATAGGATTTTTATACGGGGAATAAGACTGTCTTTGTCAATAATGGACAAAAACATGTTGTGCCAAAAAAAAGTTTTAAAAAATAAAGTGGTGATAAATATTGTTGCCAATTCTCAAAGTTTAGCTTGTGATTTTATCGCAATTGGCGATCGACAGATGGAACCCTTAATCTTATTATAATTAGGCCAAAGTCTCTCCAGAATGCACCATTAATTTCTAATCTAGGTTTCAAAGTTTATCTGGGGAACTCCCCAGACCCTTACAAGACTTGCACTTTAGGTGCTCACTTCCACGCCACACGCCCAAATCCTGGATCCAAACATGTAATCATTTGAGAATAACATAAAATAGACTGGTTCAGATAGCAGAAACAGGCATTTAATGCGTTTCATTTGTTTCTATGTATGTAGAGCAGGTTTTTGAAGCTCCTCTAAATTTGAACTTATAAAAAATGAGCGTGACCTTGATCTACTTTACAATTTAAAAACAACATTGTCTACATTATAGAGTAATGTTTATATACAAATGATAGGAACACAATTTCAACCAAAAGTGTGTGGTTTACTCTGGTTGGAGTCATGTAATTTAGCCTATTGTTTCAAACTTTCAGTAATTCATTCACATAATGAAGGTGATTAATTAGAACACTTAATTGGACAAATCTGGGTAAACATAAATAAATGTATACTACCAAATACTGTCCACAATTATTGTCCTATGTTTAACTATACATTGATACTTCTAATTTTTAATAATTGATCAAGTGACATCCAATTACTCAGAGCACCTTGAAACAGAAACTGAAGAATGGAGCATTGTGTATACTATTTTATATAACGTTATTGATAATGACTGATTTCATAAGATATAAACAACAGCATGAATCAAATTATGTTGGAACCATATGAACATTTTATTTCACAACCACAATCAAATAGTGTACTGTACTACTCAGTCTACTGTAATGAACACATGTCTTTCAAGTATAATCCTCATATTGACTGCAGATGATGTGCATGCTCTGTCGCTTTTGACTGATGTTCAGATCATATTCAAATGTAGTTTGGGCAGAAATAGCAATGCACCAGCATGGTTTATTTGCTTTTGTTTACAATTAAAGCCTTGCAATTAACGGTGCATAATAGATGTTATTTTGTATTTGTCAGTTGTCTGCAGTGTACGCGAACGTGACCACAGGGATTCGGCACATTTGGGGGTACTAGTATATATATTTAAGTATTCGGCACATTTGGGGGTACTAGTATATATATTTAAGTACAGGGATTCTACTCTGTGGGCTGTCAGATTTCGCATCGATCAGTAAAATGGCCCTATCTGAGACAATTTTGTACAAAGCTGTCCAAATATAACGCCTATCCCGAGTCTTTATATTGTTCTTCAAATAAAACACAACTTTAAGCTGCATGCATGTATACTTTGCAAACAATTGCCACAAACATTGGCCATAGCAGGTCACATTTCCGTACTAGGACACGGGTTCTGTCAGCAACAAAAAAAATTCTAAAGCGGCGCAATTCGCGTTGAAACGAGCGTTCTGATTGGATTATTAGAATGTAACAAGATGTTTTTTTATATATGAAGAATAATCACAATCCAATCAGAACGCTCGTTTCAACGCGAATTGCGCCGCTTTAGAATTTTTCAAAACAAATTGAAAATGCTACGAAATCTCTTTTTGACGTACATATTTGCCGAATAAACCTACACGTTAGTGGAAACACATTTTATTGATAATGTTATTCACAGTTAAAACTCTCCCGACGAAGATTTTTTTTTGTTGCTGACAGAACCCGTGTCCTAGTACGGAAATGTGACCTGCTATGGCCAATGTTTGTGGCAATTGTTTGCAAAGTATACATGCATGCAGCTTAAAGTTGTGTTTTATTTGAAGAACAATATAAAGACTCGGGATAGGCGTTATATTTGGACAGCTTTGTACAAAATTGTCTCAGATAGGGCCATTTTACTGATCGATGCGAAATCTGACAGCCCACAGAGTAGAATCCCTGTACTTAAATATATATACTAGTACCCCCAAATGTGCCGAATCCCTGTGAACGTGACAGGTGAAAATGTACTGACCTTCTGCATATAACCTTTGCGCTAAACAAAATTCTCTTTGTTTAAACAGTTGCGGATTAAACAGTCGTTTGTGTATCATTCTATGTCGCAGTACAGATGTCATGGCGAATATCAGATGTTAACAGCAGACACACAACGATTTAATATATGATGACCCGACAAGAGCAATTTTCGGTGGTGACCACTGCCGAAGAAACGCGAATATATACAAACGATTTGCTTCCGGTTTATCACTAACTAGCGTAAAGACGGATTTTCAGCAGAAATATATAAAAGTAAAGTAAAGTGTTTGTTTATTATAGTGTCACCCCTATTTAAAGGGCCAGTCATTTCTGACTTATGAGACACCTCTTTTTATGAACATCAGTACTTCCCGAATCCTATGCTTGTATGCCAGGCGCCAGGCAATCGGTAACCATTATTTACCAACCGGCCATATCAGAACGAACCCCTGACGAGATTCGAACCTTCGACCTCCCGCTCCGTAGGCGGAAGCCTTAACCACTGGGCCACGGAGACGATATATGAAAGCCACAAAAAGCAATAGAAATATCAAAAAGTGCACGGGTATTATGTAGATATATACGAACATTGTAGAAAACAGTAGACACGGAAAAGTCGCAAATAATTATAGTATGATCACAACCCGAATACAGTCATAGTTTATGGTATATATACAGTAAAAACCCCCATAAAGACCACCCAGCTATTAAGACCACTTGTTCTCAGTCCGAAATAAATTTATAATCATTGTCTAGTATAAATTTTCTCCGCCTGGAGTTTTAAGGCAAGTTATTCAAGTAGAATATCTACATGCAACTATAGCATAACGTTATATCTCCTTTCATTCGTGTAATATGACGGTGAACCCAGTAATGATACCATCCCGCTAATAAGACTGCTTATCATAGGGTTTTTACTGTACATATTTGGTTACGTATAATTACTTCCAGATGCTGAATCCCTACATTCTTAATTCTTCATCTTCATTTCCTATATTGACCGTGGATCTCTGTGTAGCTTAGGTTAATGGGATTAGCGTAGTGGTGTCTGTGTTTATCTCAAAAATAATTTCATTAAAACATTAGACCCGTACAAAAAACCTGTATTGCAAACTATTTGTCTAGAACAAACAATGGACACCCATGTAGCATATGAAAAATGTAAAACAGTATGAACGTTCGACAGTATATTAATTATTAATGTCTTAACAGGTACATTTATGAGTTCTGCGGTACGATACGGAAAATGTACGGAATATAGATATAACCTTCTTGTTGATCCAAAATGAAAGGCCGTACTTCATTGGCCGAATATATGAAACGGCCGGTTTGATTGGATAAAGAATGACAGGTTGTTGGACGAAAGGATACTATTCATTAATTAACTTGCACTAGCTTGTTTTTGCTAGCTTTAGGTAGCATTCCACTGCCATCATATTTAGAATTGTTTTACACACTCTACTGATAGTGACTACTTTCATTATATGCGGTTGATCCATGGAGATGTTCATAGCGCTGATTAACATGTAGTGTATGTGTTTTCGTCCTTAACGAAAGTTCGGTTATATATTTGTTTATTTTCCATTTTGGACCATTAATATCAAACACTGTACGTGGGCGTAAACATGTGTTCCTATCCACAAAATGACGGCCTAGGTGTGATATACAATGTATGTGGATATCTGACTCAAAATAAAGTTACCAATACCGAATGCATTTTCACTTTTGACATTGTCAGCAGATCACGGCATCGTTCTCTGGCAATTTCTCTTTGATGATGATGATGATTGAGTTTATTTATCCACGCCTCCGGCGAACCATATGGGTGAGCGTACTAAGATGATTATTCCTCTGTGGTGCTTATGATGACATCCTCAGATGGTTTCTTCTTTCCGTGCCAGGGTGACCAGGCCTGGTCTGTACATGGTCCTTTAGAGGGCCACCCTCCTCACTGTTGGTCGCCCCGCAGCAGCATTTATACGGATCTGGCAGTTAGACATCTGGTCGTCAGTTGTCACTCAGGGGAGCGTGGATGCCACGACCGTTGCCGCTCCCTCAGGTCCGCTGTCTCGACTATCCGCCGGAGAAGTAAAAGGAGGAGAAAGATCGAAGAAGCCAGCGAAGATATAGTGTGTATTTAGCACTATCTAGAAGAGATGGTGGATCTGTCCTAATGTGCCATAGCCATGGGTCCACATGCTGGCGAGCCTCCCCCTTCGCAAGATCGACGACCAGAAGATCCCAGAATCCTACGCTGCTGCTGCGGGATGTGCCCCGGCCTCTTTCGGGTCTTTCTTTCTTTTTATCCTGCATGCATCATTTTCTGTTTATTATTGGGAGGTTAGTCTGTTGTATGTATGTACCATTAATATCAAACCCCTAGACATGTTTTCCTGGGCATGCTCAATGACACTACATACGTGGCCTGACTGAGTATCAAACCCGGACCGTTCGATTCCAAATCTGACGCTCTACCATTGAACCACGGACGCCACACTGTTGTGGCGGAGAGTAGACTGGTCACCCGCATTCCTGGGTAAGCACCAGTACTCAACTCTCCTACGTGTGCCTCTGTAAACGACTGACAACTTTCTCATATATCACCATTTTATCACTTGTCCCTGATAGGGAGTGAACCTGCCGCCCTCGTGATAACGGTGAAAGGTGAGTTCTAATGACGGATGCGTTGGACAGGTCGGCCACAGAGTTCTTTATCAATGATGTGCCATTAAACGATAAATCCATCGTCTGTGATAGGAACGAACATGCCGCCCTGGTGATAGCGGTGAAAGGTGAATTCTAATGACGGGTGCTTTGGACAGGTCGGCCACAGAGTTCTTTATCAATGATGTGCCATTAAACGATAAATCCATCGTCTGTGATAGGAACGAACATGCCGCCCTGGTGATAGCGGTGAAAGGTGAATTCTAATGACGGGTGCTTTGGACAGGTCGGCCACAGAGTTCTTTATCAATGATGTGCCATTAAACGATAAATCCATCGTCTGTGATAGGAACGAACATGCCGCCCTGGTGATAGCGGTGAAAGGTGAATTCTAATGACGGGTGCTTTGGACAGGTCGGCCACAGAGTTCTTTATCAATGATGTGCCATTAAACGATAAATCCATCGTCTGTGATAGGAACGAACATGCCGCCCTGGTGATAGCGGTGAAAGGTGAATTCTAATGACGGGTGCTTTGGACAAGGCGGCCACAGAGGTCTTTATCAATGATGTGCCATTAAACGATAAATCCATCGCCCGCCTGTTTTCATAACTGTCTTCTATACAATTGTGTGTGCGGTCCAGTGGTAGAACTTCGGATTTGGAATCGAAGTGTCCCATGTTATATACTCGGTCAGGGCACATATGTAAGGGCCTTGAGCAAGGCGGTTTACACACCTTGCGTAGTACTGGTTAGCCACTTAAGTCGGCTAAGTCTGCCCAGGAAAACATGTCTAGGTCCCTGCATGTGGTTTGACATAAATGGAACATACATATTACATACATACAGATCATCAGTTCATAGGAAGATGCACACCAGTTCTAAGAATACCGTGACAACCTTCAATCCTGGAAACATGACTGGCAGATGGCCTTCAATCCAGACAAGTGACTGTGCAAAGTAATTCACATCTCCACTAAGGGGCACCCAATCCCTATCACCAACAGCATTCATGAACCCCATGATAGAACTCGTCCTGATCTTCTTGATCAATTTGGTTGAAGCATGGCATGGAACATCAGGGAAATTAGTAGATCCAAAAGAAAAATTGAAATCCAACCATGGAGTGGTGGAACCTATGCTCGGCCTATTCCTATGCTCGGCGTATTTTCCATTTTCTGTATCTGTATGTAAAATATTTATATAGTTCTAGACTAATTTCGCTGACAGAGCTAAAGCAAGGTTTAATAGCATTCCGAGTGTATTGGTAGACTGATGCAACTGTCACGTGACTGGTCCAGCAGACGAATATAAACAAGCAAATCATTCGGAGAATATTTCCACTGAAACTGATACAGTGTATGAGCAATTCAGGTAGCTATCCGAATTAAAAAAATATATACCTAACCCGAAAAATAGTTTCTATACCATTTCTGATTAAGACCAGTAAGTGTTTTTAGTCAATGATGTACTATATCAAAATAAGATATTCAACAAGTTATGGTGGATAAATAAAAAATAACAAGTACGCCATGCATAGATGCCCTGAAGTCTTCAGTTCCCCATATAAACGGGTGCCGACCGACACTTGCGATAGCTGTATTAAGTAGCACGGTCACGTGATGAAGCTAAAACTGTCAACAAGAGTGATTTGAAAGTTGTTTTCACGACTTAAGAAAATAATAATATACGGCAAGTGCAATTAACATTTTATACTGGTCATATGTGAGATTTACGCCGAGCATAGGTTCCACCACTCTTGGTCTTTTTGTCTTTTATTTTGTCAAACACATCTCAAAGTACAATATCTGTACAGCATTTTCTCAAAGATACTACCTTCATGAACATTGTTGGATATCATACCTTGTCAAGCACAATCTATGTGGTAGAGACATAATAAGAAAGTGTTAAGAAGATGTCCACAGAAGGAAGAGGAAAAATGGATTCATGTATATCAGTTCTCGTTTATATCTATGTTCAGCAGCTGGAATACAGCACACAGCCAAGAAAACAATCTCCCACATATACGGACGCTATTGTAGAAACTGACTATAAAACTTAAAAAAGATTTTACATGTAGTAACTCAAAGCAGCCCTTTTATGGTTATGTTGGTTTATCTTGTTTTTCATAAAGCTATTTGGTATCTTTTCTGACTCAAATATCTGACAAAAATCATTAGAGGGAGAGTTTTTTTTATCAAGCTTGCATTTGAAAATAAAGTATTTGACTGGAATAATAATTTCTGTACCGGTATTTTTCAAGTTGGACCTTAGATCTTGGAAACCTAGGTCCGGAGTTCGAACCCCGCTGGAGCCGTTACGATTGTGCCCTTAGGCAAGGCATTTACCGGTAAATTCCACATTGCCTCTTCTCTCTCCTTCATGGCGATGGATTCCATCAGGAATGAGGTCTCGAGAGTGATTAATATAAGTTATAAGAACTTGTTTCGCAATCGAGCTAAAATAAATTTGTATAAACTGAAACCTAGTTTTGTCTTATTCTCCAAACCAATTTAACAGTCTCACTTTGTTCAAGTTAGATTTATTTATTAAAAACATGCATTTTCTATGGTTTTGCATCCATTTGATTCATGATTTTATGGAACCATGACTTGTTATCTTCTCATGGCCATCTTGCAATAATAATTTAGTAGTACAGTATATATGTTCAGAGGGGAAGTATTAATCTTTAGTGAAGGCCATGTGAAATTTGTTCTATTTCAGCTTACAACTATGGCTACAGGAGGGCAAGCTCACAGTGCCATGACAACCAGAGGTCACGGTCTTCTGGGAGAGAAGTTTACGTGCCTCATCTGTGGACAAGAAGACTTGACAGAAGAAGACATGAGAACTCATGTCTTACTGGAACATGTTGAAAACAACGTATGTTGTCCGTTCTGTGATCTATCTGGAATAACAAGTTTAGAAATGAACATTCATATAAATTCTCTCCATTTCGGCGATATGACAAACACTGATATTAAGAAAACTGATGGGGATGAGAGAGTGAGAAGTAGGCATAGTTCTGGTAAAGAGGATCCCGAGAAATTTGGACTTGAACATGGCGGAGCCATACCCAAAACACCAATAAAGTCTTCTCTGAAACATTCACAGAGTTTAGATCAAAGTCCTCACAAGTCTCCATGTAAAAAATCCACAAGTATGAAAACATCACAATCTGAGTCTAATATAAACAAAAGAGGCCGTCTGCAGTTGAATTTTGAATCTGTGAATGAACCTGGTCCCGCTAGAATGGCAAGGGAACAAGCATCGTCCATAAGAGCGTCAACATCTTCGCATTCTATTCGATCGTCTTTCTCATCACATGCTATTAGGGGCTCATTATCTTGTGATACGTTTGACTTGGCTGAAAATTCTCAAGCCGATTCTGAACAAGCTGTACGAATGAGATTACAGAACAGTATCCATAGTAACGACGTAATAATGGAAGAAGGGCAAGATAACAACAACATTCCACTTCAGCCCAATCTAAATCAAGTACTTCAACCGGATATAAATGATAACGTGGAACCTGATATAAATTGTAACATGCCGGCTGGGTTTTCATGTCCGCTTTGTCAGTTCATAACATCATCAGAGAATCTAATACAGGCGCATGTTAACATGGCACATGTTGATGTATTGAGCCCCGCCAGACCGAGACCTGGTAGCTCGGTGTCTGGTCCTAGTCGTGCATGTGATAGGGCCGGTTCGAGTCTGTATGGATCTACAGCTGCTGAAGATAATCACAACATGGAAGAGGAATACCCATGTCCAATATGCATGAGAATTTATACTAATTCAGGCGAGCTTAGTTTACATGTTAACCAAGAACATTCGCAGATATTTAGTCCGGACAAGCCTACTGTAGCGTTTGGGGATGCGACTGCAGGTCCGTCAGTTCTACACTGTCCTGTATGTGAAATGGAATTTTATGAGAAGTCAAGACTTGAAGCCCATGTGAATGGGCATTTCTCAGCTGAACAGACACCAAGTAAGTGTCTACTTGTTTCAGTTTTATATGGCCATTACAATTTCATTTCTTGATTCTGGTCCCAGTCTGCCCTTTCAGATGCCCTGCAAATGTTCAACATGATAACCATTTGAGATCATCTTCACTATTATATATGTAATTTGCATAATCAATTTCAGGTGATCAAAACCATAACCATTAGTAATACTTTTCGATTTTGTTAATATTTTAGTACTTAACTCTTTCAGCATCTATGCAGCATAGAGTACATAGCTCCATTGATTCGTTGAAAAGTCTCCCCACTTCTCCCTAAATTTTCTCACTTCTCCCTAAATCATCCGGAGGTCATATAGTAAATAATATATAATATATATATATAGTAAACATTACTTACTATATGACCATAGGCCAAAAAAAAAGCCCTGCATTTTATTGTCAATCATGTTGATTTGGTCCATTCAAACTGTCAGTTTCAAACTAAATCACATTCAATTTATTCAGTTTCTGCTTTTTGCTTGTCACACAGCCCCATTCCTAAAGTAGCATTTGCACCAGGCCTATGTTCATATATTTTTCTATTTTACAGAGATCATTCTAGAGGGCGAAATTGTTGCCCTAGGGACCCTGACTTCACCCTCTGGGGCCTCATTTCTCCCTAAAAAAAAAAAATATATATTTTTTGGATTTTACGATTTTCAAATAATATTTTGTCTAGTAAGATACACTGGCCCATTATAAAGCACTCCTTCTATTTAAATGTTGTATTTAATGGTTGTACTGTGCATTTTAACCCTATTTTGCAGAAGTATATTTTTGTAATTTTGTAAGACATCCGTTACACGAGTATCAATCGATAAATCGGTGTTATTCGCCATATTTTTATTAATCATATCACGCGATAATGAATTTTTAAAAATATTTACTTTTAAATAATCATCTTGTTGTCTTTTCGTTGTATTGAGCTACTGCAATTAACACCATGGCATTTCCTTACACCGAACAAGAAAAACAAATGAGACAATTGTCTCCATTATAACACACTATAGCTAGTTTAACTAACACCTTGATTAAACAAAATCAATCCTTTATGATTAGATGTATATATATATACATGTATCTGTGTTTCTAAGTGCAAGTTTTGTCTTGTAAAGGTGGCACAATTTATAACCTATGTCAATTAAAGGCTAGGCTAATTTTTCAGCCTGAATTGTTAAGAAAAGAGTAGGTATGTTTTCATGGAATATTTAGAGCAAAAAAAAAAGTAAAGTTTTATTAAATATAATTAATAGATCTGTCATACGGGCTTTTGGTAGAGGGCTATTTGGGAGCTTCGTCATTTCTCCCTATCTTGAGCCCAGTGAGAATTGTTTTCATACAGAATACATGCTTAAACATAGAGGCCATTTGGTCAAGTCAACAAACTTCTCCCTCCAAATATCTCAAACTACTACCTCCGAATATCTCAAACTTCTCCCTCCGAATATCTCAAACTTCTAACTATTTTGAAGGTCCAACTTAAGCCTGGTTGTAAGACAATTATAAATGTTTGTGAATATACTTTGGCTAGTATATTATTTAAAGTAATGCCTCGATAATTCTTTGCTTCTTAAATACAAAATTTTTGGTAAACAGCAAACATTCAAAAAACAAAAAGCTTTTACTACCAATAATAAGTGGTTCAACGAAGAATGTTATACTGCCAAGCATGAATTCAAGAAGGCACGAAATATATTCTTAAAACATAAAACGGAAGAAAATAGAACTAGTTTGACCAAGATGCGTACGAAATACAATAGAACCAAAAATCGTGCAAAACAAAAATATAAAATACAAGAAGGACATAGACTAGAAAATATTGCAGTGTCAGCCGCGTAAATTCTGGAAATCTGTTAAAAAATGCTATAAAAAATCATATACTAAGGATGATGAAATTAAAGTTGATGATTTACATGAGCATTTCAACACGTTATATGGCGAAGAGCCAAACATTGATGTAAACAATGATAATATTAATATGCAAAACGTATTAAACGATGAATTAGATTGTCCTATAACAGAATTTGAAATACATAAAGCAGTGTATAAACAAAATAGCTGTAAAGCTTCGGGACCCGACAAATTATCGGCTGAAATTATTAAAGCATCTTATAGCATTATTTCAACTCACCTTGTATCTCTTTTTAACAGCATATTTAATACCGGTGAATATCCAGAAAGTTGGGGTATGGTGTATATTATACCTATATTTAAAGGCGGTGACCCAAAAGAAGCACAGAATTATCGAGGCATTACTTTAAATAATATACTAGCCAAAGTATATTCACAAATTCTTCTTAATGTATGGTCAGAAAAGTACGAAAAATTATCAGACTTTCAATTTGGTTTCCAAAAGGGCAAAAGCACGGTCGATTGTGTGTTTATACTACACTCTATAATATCCAAAGTAATACACACAGGTCAAAAACTCTATTCTGTGTTTATCGACTACGAAAAATGTTTTGACAAAATAAATCGTGCGTTTTTATGGCAAAAATTACTTGCTGAACAAGTCAGCACAAAAATGATAACAGCTGTAAAATCTATGTATAGTACTGTACGATCTGCCATAAAACATAATGGAAAAATTCATTCCAGCTGCATTGATTCACATCTCGGCGTGAAACAAGGTCATCCGAGCTCAAGTCTTTTATTCATGATGTTCGTGAATGACATAATGAATAATATAAACTCAAATTTAAATGGAATATTTTCATTAGATGAACTACAGCTTGTTATTGTTTTGTATGCAGACGATCAAGTACTGTTCTCTACATCACCGACATCACTGCAATCTATGTTGAATGACGTAGACATTTATTGTAATACATTTGGTCTGAAAATCAATACTAATAAAACGAAGGTTATGATATTCGAGAAAGGAAGACATACTGCTCACAATTTTTATCTCTACAATCAACAAATTGAAATTGTCTCCTCTTTTAAATACCTAGGTATATACTTCTTTAAAAATGGCAATTGGCACCGAACGCAAAAATGCATAGCTGAACATGCATCAAAGGCCATGTACCGACTTTTTTCTATTTTTAATCAATATGAATTTAGGACATTTGAGAAATCAAAATTGTTTGATACTCTGGTTGCATCTGTCCTAAATTACTGTTTGGAAATTTGGGAGTTAAACCCAGGAAAAGATATAGAATTAATTCATACAAAGTTTTGCAGAAAACTTCTTATTGTAAATAAATCCACAAATTGAAGTGGTTTATATGGCGATCTTGGAAGAGTCCCTTTTGAAAATAAATAGACAAGTATATATGATAAGATATTGGATTAAAATTTTAAACATGAATGATAATGCACTCATTAAACGAATTTATATAATGCTAAAAAACGACGCAAATAATAATGTGACGTATAATGGTTCTAATTGGGCATACCAAATAAAATCGATTTTGGAAAATCTGGGAATGTCTAATCTATGGCTTCACCAACAAACTTATGAAATTAAACTGCATATTATAAAACAAAGAATCTTTGACCAATATCACCAAACTTGGTACGCAGACATAAACAACTCAAGGAGACTATCAACATACTGTAGATTCAAACATACATTTAATTTAGAAACACACCTTGATAATAGTACGGACAAAAAATTTAGTATAGCCCTGAGCAGATTTAGACTTTCATCACATAATTTAGAAATTGAAAGAGGAAGGTATCTTAATGTACCACGAAATGAGAGAATATGCAAATTTTGTAACTTAAGAACAATCGAAATGAGTATCACTTTCTTTTAATATGCACATTGTACACCGATATACGAAAAAAATACATAAAGCCGTATTATTGCAGTTGGCCAACTTTAAATAAATTTGATAAACTTATGATGTCAAGAAATAAAAAGGAAATCTCAAACTTATCAAAATACATATATTTTGCCAGTAGTGTCCGAAAAGAGTTAGATCAAATCAATAATAGTCCTTGAACTATAATACTAATGAATACTAAAACAAACTAAGCTTCTTTTTAAAAAAAAATCAAACAAAAAACAAACAAAACAATAAAATATGATAATTATGATAATCTTCACTTTGCTTAAGATACCACGTGTAGGACTCATGTTTCATGTTGTCATTACATTACATGTTATGTTTATATACTATTTATAATAGACTAGAAGCACTGTAATTTTGCTTAATGTTGAATAAATGTTGTTGTTGTTGTTGTTGTTGTTGTTGTTGTTGTTGTATTTAGCTGTCTTCTTTGTGTTCTGGAAGTTAACTGTGCACACTAATAGTGAAATAACAGTCAAATATGTCATGTAATTTTATTAGAATTATGTTGTTTGACTCTATCTACAAACACCAACACAGGTGTGACTGTATCTACAAACACTAACACAGGTTTCACTGTATCTACAAACACTAACACAGGTTTCACTATATCTACAAACACTAACACAGGTTTCACTATATCTACAAACACTAACACAGGTGTGACTGTATCTACAAACATTAACACAGGTTTAACACAGGTTTGACTATATCTACAAACACTAACACAGGTTTGATTGTATCTACACACACTAACACAGGTTTGATTGTATCTACAAACACTAACACAGGTTTGATTGTATCTACAAACACTAACACAGGTTTCACTATATCTACAAACACTAACACAGGTTTGATTGTATCTACAAACACTAACACAGGTTTCACTATATCTACAAACACTAACACAGGTTTCACTATATCTACAAACACTAACACAGGTTTGACTGTATCTACAAACACTAACACAGGTTTGCTGTATCTACAAACCTACACAGGTTTGACTATATCTACAAACACTAACACAGGTTTGATTTATCTACAACACTACACAGGTTTGATTGTATCTACAAACACTAACACAGGTTTGACTATATCTAAAACACTACACAGGTTTGATTGTATCTACAAACACTAACACAGGTTTCACTATATCTACAAACACTAACACAGGTTTGATTGTATCTACAAACACTAACAAGGTTTGATTGTATCTACAAACATAACACGGGTTTGACTGTATCTACAAACACTAACACAGGTTTGATTGTATCTACAAACATAACACGGTTTGACTGTATCTACAAACACTAACACAGGTTTGACTGTAACTACAAACACTAACACAGGTTTGACTGTATCTACAAACAATAACACAGGTTTCACTGTATCTACAAACACTAACACAGGTTTGATTGTATCTACAAACACTAACACAGGTTTCACTATATCTACAAACACTAACACAGGTTTGATTGTATCTACAAACACTAACACAGGTTTCACTATATCTACAAACACTAACAGGTTTGACTGTATCTACAAACACTAACAGAGGTTTCACTATATCTACAAACAATAACACGGGTTTGACTGTATCTACAAACACTAACACAGGTTTGATTGTATCTACAAACACTAACACAGGTTTGATTGTATCTACAAACACTAACACAGGTTTCACTATATCTACAACACTAACACAGGTTTGACTGTATCTACAAACAATAACACAGGTTTCACTATATCTACAAACACTAACAGGTTTGACTGTAACTACAAACACAGGTTTGACTGTATCTACAAACAATAACACAGGTTTCACTATATCTACAAACACTAACAGGTTTGACTGTATCTACAAACACAGGTTTGATTGTATCTACAAACAATAACACAGATTTGACTATCTACAAACACTAACACAGGTTTGATTGTATCTACAAACACTAACACAGGTTTGACTGTATCTACAAACACTAACACAGGTTTGATTGTATCTACAAACACTAACACATGTTTGATTGTATCTACAAACACTAACACAGGTTTCACTATATCTACAAACAATAACACAGGTTTCACTATATCTACAAACAAAACACGGGTTTGACTGTATCTACAAACACTAACACAGGTTTGATTGTATCTACAAACACTAACACAGGTTTGATTGTATCTACAAACAATAACACGGGTTTGACTGTATCTACAAACACTAACACAGGTTTGATTGTATCTACAAACAATAACACGGGTTTGACTGTATCTACAAACACTAACACAGGTTTGATTGTATCTACAAACAATAACACGGGTTTGACTGTATCTACAAACACTAACACAGGTTTCACTATATCTACAAACACTAACACAGGTTTGATTGTATCTACAAACACTAACACAGGTTTGATTGTATCTACAAACAATAACACAGGTTTCACTATATCTACAAACACTAACAGGTTTGACTGTAACTACAAACACTAACACAGGTTTGACTGTATCTACAAACAATAACACAGGTTTCACTGTATCTACAAACACTAACACAGGTTTGATTGTATCTACAAACACTAACACAGGTTTCACTATATCTACAAACAATAACACAGGTTTCACTATATCTACAAACACTAACAGGTTTGACTGTAACTACCAACACAGGTTTGACTGTATCTACAAACAATAACACAGGTTTCACTATATCTACAAACACTAACAGGTTTGACTGTATCTACAAACACTAACACAGGTTTGATTGTATCTACAAACAATAACACAGGTTTCACTATATCTACAAACACTAACAGGTTTGACTGTAACTACCAACACAGGTTTGACTGTATCTACAAACAATAACACAGGTTTCACTATATCTACAAACACTAACAGGTGTGACTGTATCTACAAACACTAACACAGGTTTGATTGTATCTACAAACAATAACACAGGTTTCACTATATCTACACACACTAACAGGTTTGACTGTAACTACCAACACAGGTTTGACTGTATCTACAAACAATAACACAGGTTTCACTATATCTACAAACACTAACAGGTTTGACTGTATCTACAAACACTAACACAGGTTTGATTGTATCTACAAACAATAACACAGGTTTCACTATATCTACAAACACTAACAGGTTTGACTGTATCTACAAACACTAACACAGGTTTGATTGTATCTACAAACACTAACACAGGTTTCACTATATCTACAAACACTAACACAGGTTTGATTGTATCTACAAACACTAACACAGGTTTCACTATATCTACAAACACTAACACATGTTTCACTATATCTACAAACACTAACACAGGTTTGATTGTATCTACAAACACTAACACAGGTTTGACTGTATCTACAAACACTAACACAGGTTTGATTGTATCTACAAACACTAACACAGGTTTGATTGTATCTACAAACAATAACACAGGTTTCACTATATCTACAAACACTAACAGGTTTGACTGTAACTACAAACACTAACACAGGTTTGACTGTATCTACAAACAATAACACAGGTTTCACTGTATCTACAAACACTAACACAGGTTTGACTGTATCTACAAACAATAACACAGGTTTCACTATATCTACAAACACTAACAGGTTTGACTGTATCTACAAACACTAACACAGGTTTCACTCTATCTACAAACAATAACACGGGTTTGACTGTATCTACAAACACTAACACAGGTTTGATTGTATCTACAAACACTAACACAGGTTTGATTGTATCTACAAACAATAACACGGGTTTGACTGTATCTACAAACACTAACACAGGTTTGATTGTATCTACAAACAATAACACAGGTTTGACTGTATCTACAAACACTAACACATGTTTGATTGTATCTACAAACACTAACACAGGTTTCACTATATCTACAAACAATAACACAGGTTTCACTATATCTACAAACAATAACACGGGTTTGACTGTATCTACAAACAATAACACAGGTTTGACTGTATCTACAAACACAGGTTTGACTGTATCTACATGTATATTATTGTTTTTAGTTGATGAGCGTACAGATAAAATGATAGCAGTAGCTTTGCAGGAGAAGGAAACGGACATGGCCAACCATGAGGAGCAGAGAGAATTCCAGAAATTACAAGTATGTGCTTGTCCACACCTAATTGTGTCTCCTAATCACAAATTAATCAGTATTTTTGATGTGTTGACAGCAGATTCACACTACTTGTGTATTCAGTAACATAAATGTGTTTGTGTTACCTGGGTGGGGGAGAGAATTGCTACAAATGTTACATATTTTGTTTTTATTCAAATTTTCTTGTTTTTTGAAATTAAATTCAATAATTCCTACAACATAATATTTTCATTTAAAAACGTGGAGTCACCTCAAACTTTAAAATCATCCAGTTTTCAGAACCAAATTCCAACCAAAGATGGCCAAACTGCCAGGTTTTGGGCAAAAACAAATATCATACGTCTGATTATTGCAGACCTGTCATCCTGATTTGCACTCCATAACCAAATCCTCCCTCTCGGGGGCCTCATTCTTCCGATTTTGGGGAAAATATGTTATCTTCTGGCCAATGACCCGTGAAGTTGCTTGATGCATGTGTGTTTTGCGTTTATTTATCGTTGCTACTGGTTGCTCATATGAGCGGCGTCTCCTGAATAGATTAGTCATTTTAGATTTTTGGAGGATAGTGCAATGATACAGACTCCTCTGCTTCTTATACTTGCACGGTGTAAAGCACCGACACAAGACCTCGGTTTAACGTCCCATCTGAAAGACTGTTAATTTTATTAGGGTCAGACGGTGGTGTATGTATCACTCTACCTGTATTTGTATATTTTTGCAAATGCCGCAAAGGATAACGACATAAGCAAATTAAATTATGATAATTACGACACCTTTTGAATGTCATTAGCAGGGATCAGTTTAGAGGGCGATGTGGGCGAAATTGTCGCCCTAGGGACTCTGACTTCGCCCTCTGGGCTTTGGTTTTTACGATTTTCAAACAAAATTGTGTCTAGTAAGATACACTGGCCCATTATAAAGCACTCCGTCTATTCAAATGTTGTATTTAATGGTTGTACTGTGCATTTTAACCCTATTTTGCAGAAGAACACCATTTAAGGAAGCGATCACGCGCTTTCTCACTTCTCCCAAAAATTCTGACCTAGAATGAAAACCCTGCATTAGATATTGTTGTTTATCATCAATGTCATGTATTCACAGGTAATGTATGGGATGGTAGATGGTACACCATACAAGAAAGCTTATGAGACAAACTTAGAGAGAGCTGTTGCTAGCGGAGACTTGACTGCCGTAGAGTTCCACGAACATAAGAATGGCTTCAAGTTTGCTGATTCTAGAGGAATTGATGATGGCAGTTCTTGTACTAAGGGTAATATTTTATATTTATTTTGCGGTCACCTGGATATGTTTTACAATGTCAGGGTTCCCGCTGTCAGACGCCAATAGCGCCAATTGCGACAAAAAACAAATATTGGCGCTAAATTTTGTGAATTGGCGAAAATATTTGGCGCAACTTTAAAAAAACTTCTTAGTTGGCTCCAAGTTTGTTTAATTGACTCCAGTGTTTTTTAATTGGCGACAGAAGTGGCGCAGACAAACATTCAGATAGAGGGAACCCTGCATGTGCAGCCTCAGTTCACCTAAGTGGTTAACCAGAATTAAGCAAAGTGTGTAAGACTGAGACGTCTGGGTGAAGGAGATTACGTGCCATGTCGGAATATTGAACCGTTTTACCTTGATCTCAAATCCAACAATATTGAAATGGATGCCATGAAAAATGAGGATAGGATATTTTATATCAAATAATACTTTGTTATTATGGTGGTCATACATACATGCAGGGCTTCGAAAATTTTCAAAACCAAATCGGTCCGGGCCGAAATCGAGTCAGTACCCCCTGCCAATATCATGTCCTGCCAATATCATGTCCTGCCAATATTTTTGCACCCCCCACCCCCCCATAAAATCGTAAGTAAGTAAACCCAATTTGCTTTTTTTGCTTTATTTCCATGCTGTCACCAGTCAATTATATTTAAAAATCGCATGTATGTTCAGGACAAACTGTACTTTACCCGTTACTATAGGTCTGGTAAATTTTCCTTTTGTCTAATAATAGTTTTAAGTGTACGGCATTTAAAAATAAATGAATGGTAGGACATTTTGATAGAGGTAAATTTTATCTAGTCACCTGTATCACCGGTGGAAGCGGGTGAACTCGGCCCAAATCGAACTCGGTCCCGTCAAACTATATTATATCAACTGCATTTGACTCTTTAAACATCACAGATATACTGCGTTGTGCCATTTCAATATTGAATTGAAGGGCGCTGTACAATAAAAATACTAAACAATATATACCCGTCGTATATTTTGAGTACATTCCGAGTCATAACGGATTTTCGGATTTCTATTTAAAATATTAATTATTATTTAATTGCAAATTAATCCTAGCACACTTCTTTAATTTAATGCAAACATTTTAAAAACAAATTTCGGTAGTTTTGCTGTAAACATCAAACGATTACCGCACTAATTTCATGTAATTGACATGACATGCATTGATCGCCTGATCACCATGGAGACATGGGACCTCAGGTGGCCTCAGGTGGCAATTATCCAGTTCGATCGTAAATTGGAAACGTGTGAAATGTGTCAACGGATTATACTTACCAAATTAGGTTCGTTATAGACCGATTTCTTGACTTTTTCAACAATATTTTGGACCGATTTTTAAAGATATTTTGACTGTTAGAATCGGTCTGAAATGATAAAAATCGGTCGAAAACCGACAAACTGGTAATTTTCGAAGCCCTGCATACATGTACATAATATTTTTGTTATTGTGGTGATCCTACATACATAATATTTTCATTATTATGGTGGTCCTACATACATAATATTTTCATTATTATGGTGGTCCTACATACATAATATTTGCATTATTGTTGTGGTCCTACATACATAATATTTTCATTATTGTTGTGGTCCTACATACATAATATTTTCATTATTGTTGTGGTCCTACATACATAATATTTTCATTATTATGGTGGTCCTACATACATAATATTTGCATTATTATGGTGGTCCTACATACATAATATTTGCATTATTATGGTGGTCCTACATACATAATATTTTCATTATTATGGTGGTCCTACATACATAATATTTTCATTATTATGGTGGTCTTACATACATAATATTTGCATTATTATGGTGGTCCTACATACATAATATTTGCATTATTATGGTGGTCCTACATACATAATATTTGCATTATTATGGTGGTCCTACATACATAATATTTTCGTTTAAAAACATGGAGTAGCTCCACACATTAAAATTATCTGTAAAGAATCATCCAGTTTTCAGAACCAAAAATGGCCAAACTGCCAGGTATTGGACAAAACAAATATCACATGTCTGGTTACTGCAATTACAGACCTGTCTGCCCTCCAGATTTTTTGCACCCAAATGTAATCATGTAGCAGAATATCCAAACTGAAATTGATTAAGATATCGACCATTGTATGAACTATAGATGCATGAAAGTCCATATAATCTTGCAAACGAGCATAAATTATTAAGCAGGACTCATTCTAGATCAGAATTTTTGGGAGAAGTGAGAAAGCGCGCGATCACGTCCTTAAATGGTGTTATTAAATATATTTCAACAAAATATGGTTAAAATGCACAGTATGACCATTAAATACATTTGAATAGAAGGGGTGCTTTATAATGGCCAGTGGGGTCCCCCAGGGGCGAAGTCAGGGTCTCTAGGGTTACTATTTCGCCAAATTCGCCCTCTAGAATAAGTCCTGCTATAAAGTAATTATTATCAGATATTCATTCATTTTAAAAATAATACATTGTTTAAACATTAAAGCAGCATTACATCGTATGAAATAAAAGATATTTGAAATATTCATTATACTTTGTATGCTTATGTTCATTTGGTAAACAGTCTTTTTGCGATAAAACAAACTCGAAACCGAAAGTAGGACTTTCCGAGTTGGTCACGCACTTGTTTACAACCGGAATGCATCGTCCGCACTTGTTTGCATGCGGAATGCATCGTCCCCATTTGTCCCACGTTGTATTTTTTAATTAAATTACTTGATATGTTGATTCATACCTCTGTTAGTCTTTTAGGGACATTTCTACATCCCCGCGAGGGGATCGACATTACAGGAAGATAGATAGATAATCTTTCATGTTCAAAATATATACGTTGTTTTCTACATCCTCTGTTGTTTCACGCATGCGCGCTGTGCGTGCTTACATTTCGTGTGTTGATAAACAAATTCGCGTATACGACGGTTTTAATTTATTGGAATTTTATCGTTTCTGAGCGACTATTTCGATTTTTGTAAACACACACACACACACACATTAGTATTTATATTTTACCCAAAACATCCTTTATTACGATGTAATGCTGCTTTAATGATATGAATGGTTAAATATGCTATTATGCATGATGTGGGAGGTGTTGCAGTGCCTGGTACATGTAGGAATGGTTAAATATGCTATTATGCATGGTGTGGGGGTGCCTGGTACATGTAGGAATGGTTAAATATGCTATTATGCATGGTGTGGGGGTGCCTGGTACATGTAGCAATGGTTAAATATGCTATTATGCAGCAATGTGTTGTAGTGTCTGGTACATGTAGGAATGGTTAAATATGCTATTATGCAGGAAGGTGTTGTAGTGCCTGGTACATGTAGGAATGGTTAAATATGCTATTATGCAGGAAGGTGTTGTGGTGTCTGGTACATGTAGGAATGGTTAAATATGTTATTATGCAGGAAGGTGTTGTAGTGTCTGGTACATGTAGGAATGGTTAAATATGCTATTATGCATGATGTGTGAGGTGTTGCGGTGCCTGGTACATGTAGGAATGGTTAAATATGCTATTATGCAGGAAGGTGTTGTGGTGTCTAGTACATGTAGGAATGGTTAAATATGCTATTATGCAGGAAGGTGTTGTGGTGTCTGGTACATGTAGGAATGGTTAAATATGCTATTATGCAGGGAGGTGTTGTGGTGTCTGGTACATGTAGCAATGGTTAAATATGCTATTATGCATGGTGTTGTGGTGTCTGGTACATGTAGCAATGGTTAAATATGCTATTATGCAGGGAGGTGTTGTGGTGTCTGGTACATGTAGGAATGGTTAAATATGCTCTTATGCAGGAAGGTGTTGTAGTACCTGGTATATGTAGGAATGGTTAAATATGGTATTATGCACGATGTGGGAGGTGTTGTAGTGCCTGGTACATGTAGGAATGGTTAAATATGTTATTATGCAGGATGTGGGAGGTGTTGTAGTGCCTGGTATATGTAGGAATGGTTAAATATGGTATTATGCACGATGTGGGAGGTGTTGTAGTGCCTGGTACATGTAGGAATGGTTAAATATGGTATTATGCACGATGTGGGAGGTGTTGTAGTGCCTGGTACATGTAGGAATGGTTAAATATGCTATTATGCAGAAAGGTGTTGTAGTGTCTGGTACATGTAGGAATGGTTAAATATGCTATTATGCAGAAAGGTGTTGTTGTGTCTGGTACATGTAGGAATGGTTAAATATGCTATTATGCAGGAAGGTGTTGTAGTGTCTGGTACATGTAGGAATGGTTAAATATGCTATTATGCAGAAAGGTGTTGTGGTGCCTGGTACATGTAGGAATGGTTAAATATGCTATTATGCAGGAAGGTGTTGTTGTGTCTGGTACATGTAGGAATGGTTAAATATGCTATTATGCATGGTGTGGGGGTGTTGTGGTGTCTGGTACATGTAGGAATGGTTAAATGTGCTATTATGCATGGTGTGGGGGTGCCTGGTACATGTAGGAATGGTTAAATATGCTATTATGCATGGTGTGGGGGTGCCTGGTACATGTAGGAATGGTTAAATATGCTATTATGCAGGTGGGGGGGTGCCTGGTACATGTAGGAATGGTTAAATATGCTATTATGCAGGAAGGTGTTGTGGTGTCTGGTACATGTGAATGGTTAAATATGTTATTATGCAGGAAGGTGTTGTGGTGTCTGGTACATGTAGGAATGGTTAAATATGCTATTATGCAGGTGTGGTGGGTGTGGTGTCTGGTACATGTAGGAATGGTTAATATGCTATTATGCAGGAAGGTGTTGTGGTGCCTGGTACATGTAGGAATGGTTAAATATGCTATTATGCAGGAAGGTGTTGTAGTGTCTGGTACATGTAGGAATGGTTAAATATGCTATTATGCAGGAAGGTGTTGTAGTGTCTGGTACATGTAGGAATGGTTAAATATGCTATTATGCATGGTGTGGGGGTGCCTGGTACATGTAGGAATGGTTAAATATGCTATTATGCATGGTGTGGGGGTGCCTGGTACATGTAGCAATGGTTAAATATGCTATTATGCAGGAAGGTGTTGTGGTGTCTGGTACATGTAGGAATGGTTAAATATGTTATTATGCAGGGAGGTGTTGTGGTGTCTGGTACATGTAGGAATGGTTAAATATGCTATTATGCAGGAAGGTGTTGTGGTGCCTGGTACATGTAGGAATGGTTAAATATGCTATTATGCAGGAAAGTGTTGCGGTGCCTGGTACATGTAGGAATGGTTAAATATGCTATTATGCAGGAAGGTGTTGTGGTGTCTGGTACATGTAGGAACTATTATGCATGGTGTGGGGGTGTTGTGGTGTCTGGTACATGTAGGAATGGTTAAATATGGTATTATGCACGATGTGGGAGGTGTTGTAGTGCCTGGTACATGTAGGGATGGTTAAATATGCTATTATCCATGGTGTGGGGGTGCCTGGTACATGTAGCAATGGTTAAATATGCTATTATGCAGAAAGGTGTTGTTGTGTCTGGTACATGTAGGAATGGTTAAATATGCTATTATGCAGGAAGGTGTTGTAGTGTCTGGTACATGTAGGAATGGTTAAATATGCTATTATGCATGGTGTGGGGGTGCCTGGTACATGTAGCAATGGTTAAATATGCTATTATGCATGGTGTGGGGGTGCCTGGTACATGTAGGAATGGTTAAATATGCTATTATGCATGGTGTGGGGGTTCCTGGTACATGTAGGAATGGTTAAATATGCTATTATGCATGGTGTGGGGGTTCCTGGTACATGTAGGAATGGTTAAATATGTTATTATGCAGTGAGGTGTTGTGGTGTCTGGTACATGTAGGATGGTTAAATACTATTTGCAGGGGGTGTCTGGTACAGATGTTAAATATGCTATTATGCAGGTGTGGTTGGTTGTAGGAATGGTTAAATATGCTATTATGCATGGTGTGGGGGTCTGGTACATGTAGGAATGGTTAAATATGTATTATGCAGTGAGGTGTTGTTGTGTCTGGTACATGTAGCAATGGTTAAATATGCTATTATGCAGGAAGGTGTTGTGGTGTCTGGTACATGTAGGAATGGTTAAATATACTATTATGCAGGAAGGTGTTGTAGTGCATGGTACATGTAGGAATGGTTAAATATGCTATTATGCAGGAAGGTGTTGTAGTACCTGGTACATGTAGGAATGGTTAATTATGCTATTATGCAGGAAGGTGTTGTAGTGCCTGGTACATGTAGGAATGGTTAAATACGCTATTATGCAGGGAGGTGTTGTGGTGCCTGGTACATGTAGGAATGGTTAAATATGCTATTATGCAGGAAGGTGTTGTAGTGCATGGTACATGTAGGAATGGTTAAATATGCTATTATGCAGGAAGGTGTTATAGTGCATGGTACATGTAGGAATGGTTAAATATGCTATTATGCAGGAAGGTGTTGTAGTACCTGGTACATGTAGGAATGGTTAATTATGCTATTATGCAGGAAGGTGTTGTAGTGCCTGGTACATGTAGGAATGGTTAAATATGCTATAATGCAGGAAGGTGTTGTGGGGTACATGTAGCAATGGTTAAATATGCTATTATGCAGGAAGGTTTTGTGGTTCCTGGAACATGTAGGAATGGTTAAATATGCTATTATGCAGGAAGGTGTTGTGGTGCCTAGTACATGTAGGAATGGTTAAATATGCTATTATGCAGGGAGGTGTTGTGGTGTCTGGTACATGTAGGAATGGTTAAATATACTATTATGCATGGTGTGGGGGTGTTGTGGTGTCTGGTACATGTAGGAATGGTTAAATATGCTATTATGCATGGTGTGGGGGTGTTGTGGTGTCTGGTACATGTAGGAATGGTTAAATATGCTATTATGCAGGAAGGTGTTGTGGTGTCCTGGTACATGTAGGAATGGTTAAATATGCTATTATGCAGGAAGGTGTTGTGGTGTCTGGTACATGTAGGAATGGTTAAATATACTATTATGCATGGTGTGGGGGTGTTGTGGTGTCTGGTACATGTAGGAATGGTTAAATATGCTATTATGCATGGTTTGGGGGTGTTGTAGTGTCTGGTACATGTAGGAATGGTTAAATATGCTATTATGCAGGAAGGTGTTGTAGTGCCTGGTACATGTAGGAATGGTTAAATATGTTATTATGCAGGAAGGTGTTGTGGTGTCTGGTACATGTAGGAATGGTTAAATATGCTATTATGCAGGAAGGTGTTGTGGTGCCTGGTACATGTAGGCATGGTTAAATATGCTATTATGCAGGAAGGTGTTGTAGTGCCTGGTACATGTAGGAATGGTTAAATATGTTATTATGCAGGAAGGTGTTGTGGTGCCTGGTACATGTAGGAATGGTTAAATATGTTATTATGCAGGAAGGTGTTGAGTGCCTGGTACATGTAGAATGGTTAAATATGTTATTATGCAGGAAGTGTTGTGGTGCTGGTACATGTAGGAATGGTTAAATATCTATTATGCAGGATGTTTAGTGCCTGGTACATGTAGGAATGGTTAATGCTATTATGCATGGTGTGGGGTGCTGTACATGTAGGAATGGTTAAATATGCTATTATGCATGTGTGGGGGTGCCTGGTACATGTAGGATGGTTAATATGCTATTATGCATGGTGTGGGGGTGCCTGGTACATGTAGCATGGTTAATATGCTATTATGCATGGTGTTTGGTGTCTGGTACATGTAGGAATGGTTAAATAAGCTATTATGCAGGAAGTGTTGTAGTGCCTGGTACATGTAGGAATGGTTAATATGCTATTATGCAGAAGGTGTTATAGTGCATGGTACATGTAGGAATGGTTAAATATGCTATTATGCAGGGTGTTGTGTGCCTGGTACATGTAGGAATGGTTAATTATGCTATTATGCAGGGTGTTGTGGTGCCTGGTACATGTAGGAATGGTTAAATATGCTATTATGCAGGAAGGTGTTGTAGTGCCTGGTACATGTAGGAATGGTTAAATATGCTATTATGCAGGAAGGTGTTGTAGTGCCTGGTACATGTAGGAATGGTTAAATATGCTATTATGCAGGAAGGTGTTGTAGTGCCTGGTACATGTAGGAATGGTTAAATATGCTATTATGCAGGAAGGTGTTGTGGTGTCTGGTACATGTAGGAATGGTTAAATATGCTATTATGCAGGAAGGTGTTGTGGGGTACATGTAGAATGGTTAAATATGCTATTATGCAGGGGGTGTTGTGGTGTCTGGTACATGTAGGAATGGTTAAATATGCTATTATGCAGGAAGGTGTTGTGGTGTCTGGTACATGTAGGAATGGTTAAATATGCTATTATGCAGGAAGGTGTTGTGGTGTCTGGTACATGTAGGAATGGTTAAATATACTATTATGCATGGTGTGGGGGTGTTGTGGTGTCTGGTACATGTAGGAATGGTTAAATATGCTATTATGCATGGTTTGGGGGTGTTGTAGTGTCTGGTACATGTAGGAATGGTTAAATATGCTATTATGCAGGAAGGTGTTGTAGTGCCTGGTACATGTAGGAATGGTTAAATATGTTATTATGCAGGAAGGTGTTGTGGTGCCTGGTACATGTAGGAATGGTTAAATATGCTATTATGCAGGAAGGTGTTGTAGTGCCTGGTACATGTAGGAATGGTTAAATATGTTATTATGCAGGAAGGTGTTGTGGTGTCTGGTACATGTAGGAATGGTTAAATATGCTATTATGCAGGAAGGTGTTGTAGTGCCTGGTACATGTAGGAATGGTTAAATATGCTATTATGCAGGAAGGTGTTGTGGTGCCTGGTACATGTAGGAATGGTTAAATATGTTATTATGCAGGAAGGTGTTGTAGTGCCTGGTACATGTAGCAATGGTTAAATATGCTATTATGCATGGTGTTGGGTGTTGGTTGTGGTGGTTTCTATTATGCAGGAAGGTGTTGTAGTGCCTGGTACATGTAGGAATGGTTAAATATGCTATTATGCAGGAAGGTGTTGTAGTGCCTGGTACATGTAGGAATGGTTAAATATGTTATTATGCAGGAAGGTGTTGTGGTGCCTGGTACATGTAGGAATGGTTAAATATGCTATTATGCAGGAAGGTGTTGTGGTGTCTGGTACATGTAGGAATTATGATGTGTGGGGTGTTGGTGTTGTACATTAGGATGGTTAAATATGCTATTATGCAGGAGTGTTTGTGGTGCCTGGTACATGTAGGAATGGTTAAAATGCTATTATGCAGGAAGGTGTTGTGGTGCTGGTACATGTAGAATGGTTAAATATGCTATTGCAGGGAGGTGTTGTAGTGCCTGGTACATGTAGGAATGGTTAAATATTTATTATGCAGGAAGGTGTTGTAGTGCCTGGTACATGTAGGAATGGTTAAATATGTTATTATGCAGGAAGGTGTTGTAGTGCCTGGTACATGTAGGAATGGTTAAATATGCTATTATGCAGGAAGGTGTTGTAGTGCCTGGTACATGTAGGAATGGTTAAATATGTTATTATGCAGGGGTGTTGGTGCCTGGTACATGTAGGAATGGTTAATATGTATTATGCAGGAAGGTGTTGTGGTGTCTGGTACATGTAGGAATGGTTAAATGTGCTATTATGCATGGTGTGGGGGTGTTGCGGTGCCTGGTACATGTAGGAATGGTTAATATGTTATTATGCAGGAAGGTGTTGTGGTGTCTGGTACATGTAGGAATGGTTAAATATGCTATTATGCAGGAAGGTGTTGTGGTGTCTGGTACATGTAGCAATGGTTAAATATGCTATTATGCAGGAAGGTTTTGTGGTTCCTGGAACATGTAGGAATGGTTAAATATGCTATTATGCAGAAATGTGTTGCAGTGCCTGGGGGAGAAATAGAGGTACAGAACTGCAACTTCTGTGTATTTCCACCAGAATGAGTAGTGTTCCCTGGACTGTATAGTATACATTGTAGAGCAGTCTCCGTACATAGGACCGGAGCACCATACCTCTCTCTGTTTGTAGTGCGCCTCAGTTTGGCAGCATCCATTGAGAGACATTGATTTACGACAGTGTCGAGAGGTCAAGGTTAAGGAATGTGAATGGAATTTTCTGCCTGTCGTTCTCTCCGTTAATAATTACCTTGCAGCCTCTTCTGTTTCAAGGCTTTTTCACTGGACAAGTTATTTCATAATTCTTTCGATAATTGATTGTTTCTGTCAGAAAAACTACGGTACTTCACCAAATGAGATTGGAGAAACACTCATTATCGTTATATTATAATATAAGACTCCCAATGTTGTTCAGTGTTGGTCGTATGTTAAATGTTTCAGAGTACTGGGTTTCTAGTTATGTACAGTGATGGGTCGCTGTGCCTGTCTCTATGCAATACCACAGTTCCTGTTCAGTGTTGGTCGTAAATGTTTCAGAGTGCTGGGTTTCTAGTTATGTACAGTGATGGGTCGCTGTGCCTGTCTCTATGCAATACCACAGTTCCTGTTCAGTGTTGGTCGTAGGTTAAATGTTTCAGAGTGCTGGGTTTCTAGTTATGTACAGTGATGGGTCGCTGTGCCTGTCTCTATGCAATACCACAGTTCCTGTTCAGTGTTGGTCATAGGTTAAATGTTTCAGAGTGCTGGGTTTCTAGTTATGTACAGTGATGGGTCACTGTGCCTGTCTCTATGCAATACCACAGTTCCTGTTCAGTGTTGGTCGTAAATGTTTCAGAGTGTTGGGTTTCTAGTTATGTACAGTGATGGGTCGCTGTGCCTGTCTCTATGCAATACCACAGTTCCTGTTCAGTGTTGGTCGTAGGTTAAATGTTTCAGAGTGCTGGGTTTCTAGTTATGTACAGTGATGGGTCGCTGTGCCTGTCTCTATGCAATACCACAGTTCCTGTTCAGTGTTGGTCGTAGTTAAATGTTTCAGAGTGCTGGGTTTCTAGTTATGTACAGTGATGGGTCGCTGTGCCTGTCTCTATGCAATACCACAGTTCCTGTTCAGTGTTGGTCGTAGGTTAAATGTTTCAGAGTGCTGGGTTTCTAGTTATGTACAGTGATGGGTCGCTGTGCCTGTCTCTATGCAATACCACAGTTTGTTTGTTGGTTGTTTGTTTGTTGGGTTTTGTTCTCTATGCAATACCACAGTTCCTGTTCAGTGTTGGTCGTAAATGTTTCAGAGTGCTGGGTTTCTAGTTATGTACAGTGATGGGTCGCTGTGCCTGTCTCTATGCAATACCACAGTTCCTGTTCAGTGTTGGTCGTAGGTTAAATGTTTCAGAGTGCTGGGTTTCTAGTTATGTACAGTGATGGGTCGCTGTGCCTGTCTCTATGCAATACCACAGTTCCTGTTCAGTGTTGGTCGTAGGTTAAATGTTTCAGAGTGCTGGGTTTCTAGTTATGTACAGTGATGGGTCGCTGTGCCTGTCTCTATGCAATACCACAGTTCCTGTTCAGTGTTGGTCGTAGGTTAAATGTTTCAGAGTGCTGGGTTTCTAGTTATGTACAGTGATGGGTCGCTGTGCCTGTCTCTATGCAATACCACAGTTCCTGTTCAGTGTTGGTCGTAGGTTAAATGTTTCAGAGTGCTGGGTTTCTAGTTATGTACAGTGATGGGTCGCTGTGCCTGTCTCTATGCAATACCACAGTTCCTGTTCAGTGTTGGTCGTAAATGTTTCAGAGTGCTGGGTTTCTAGTTATGTACAGTGATGGGTCGCTGTGCCTGTCTCTATGCAATACCACAGTTCCTGTTCAGTGTTGGTCGTAGGTTAAATGTTTCAGAGTGCTGGGTTTCTAGTTATGTACAGTGATGGGTCGCTGTGCCTGTCTCTATGCAATACCACAGTTCCTGTTCAGTGTTGGTCGTAAATGTTTCAGAGTGCTGGGTTTCTAGTTATGTACAGTGATGGGTCGCTGTGCCTGTCTCTATGCAATACCACAGTTCCTGTTCAGTGTTGGTCGTAGGTTAAATGTTTCAGAGTGCTGGGTTTCTAGTTATGTACAGTGATGGGTCGCTGTGCCTGTCTCTATGCAATACCACAGTTCCTGTTCAGTGTTGGTCGTAGGTTAAATGTTTCAGAGTGCTGGGTTTCTAGTTATGTACAGTGATGGGTCGCTGTGCCTGTCTCTATGCAATACCACAGTTCCTGTTCAGTGTTGGTCGTAGGTTAAATGTTTCAGAGTGCTGGGTTTCTAGTTATGTACAGTGATGGGTCGCTGTGCCTGTCTCTATGCAATACCACAGTTCCTGTTCAGTGTTGGTCGTAGGTTAAATGTTTCAGAGTGCTGGGTTTCTAGTTATGTACAGTGATGGGTCGCTGTGCCTGTCTCTATGCAATACCACAGTTCCTGTTCAGTGTTGGTCGTAGGTTAAATGTTTCAGAGTGCTGGGTTTCTAGTTATGTACAGTGATGGGTCGCTGTGCCTGTCTCTATGCAATACCACAGTTCCTGTTCAGTGTTGGTCGTAGGTTAAATGTTTCAGAGTGCTGGGTTTCTAGTTATGTACAGTGATGGGTCGCTGTGCCTGTCTCTATGCAATACCACAGTTCCTGTTCAGTGTTGGTCGTATCAGTGTTGGTCGTAAATGTTTCAGAGTGCTGGGTTTCTAGTTATGTACAGTGATGGGTCGCTGTGCCTGTCTCTATGCAATACCACAGTTCCTGTTCAGTGTTGGTCGTAGGTTAAATGTTTCAGAGTGCTGGGTTTCTAGTTATGTACAGTGATGGGTCGCTGTGCCTGTCTCTATGCAATACCACAGTTCCTGTTCAGTGTTGGTCGTATGTTAAATGTTTCAGAGTGCTGGGTTTCTAGTTATGTACAGTGATGGGTCGCTGTGCCTGTCTCTATGCAATACCACAGTTCCTGTTCAGTGTTGGTCGTAAATGTTTCAGAGTGTTGGGTTTCTAGTTATGTACAGTGATGGGTCGCTGTGCCTGTCTCTATGCAATACCACAGTTCCTGTTCAGTGTTGGTCGTAGGTTAAATGTTTCAGAGTGCTGGGTTTCTAGTTATGTACAGTGATGGGTCGCTGTGCCTGTCTCTATGCAATACCACAGTTCCTGTTCAGTGTTGGTCGTAAATGTTTCAGAGTGCTGGGTTTCTAGTTATATACAGTGATGGGTCGCTGTGCCTGTCTCTATGCAATACCACAGTTCCTGTTCAGTGTTGGTCGGTTAAATGATTCAGAGTGTTGGGTTTCTAGTTATGTACAGTGATGGGTCGCTGTGCCTGTCTCTATGCAATACCACAGTTCCTGTTCAGTGTTGGTCGTAAATGTTCAGAGTGTTGGGTTTCTAGTTATGTACAGTGATGGGTCGCTGTGCCTGTCTCTATGCAATACTACAGTTCCTGTTCAGTGTTGGTCGTAGGTTAAATGTTTCAGAGTGCTGGGTTTCTAGTTATGTACAGTGATGGGTCGCTGTGCCTGTCTCTATGCAATACCACAGTTCCTGTTCAGTGTTGGTCGTAGGTTAAATGTGTCAGAGCGCTGGGTTTCTAGTTATGTACAGTGATGGGTCGCTGTGCCTGTCTCTATGCAATACCACAGTTCCGTGTGAGTTCGAAACATTGTACAATCATGAGTCAACATTTAGTTAACTATAATGTTCATTTAAAAAAACATGTGTCTAGTCTCTTATAATTCTCATAGAATGGCTATGTACCAGGGCCCACACTGCCAATCACCAGAGTAGCCATTGGCTAAAATATGGCAATATTGGCTAATAAAAACTCAGTTTGGCGAAAATCTGTAAATTATCCAAAAATCGGAAATTCCCCTGAGTCTATTTGTATAATAGTACAGTACTATTATATATTATATGTGTAGTATGCATAGACGAGACTGAAATAAATAAATATGCAATACAGTGTTGTAATTGTTATTATGTTAAACAGGTGTGATTCAACGACTACAGGAATATTACCGTACACCGACACACGGTGTGTCACGATCATGGTTGTGTACAGTGATAGATCACTACGCTGGTTCATACGGGGACAAAGGATGGGGGTGTGGTTACCGGAACTTTCAGATGTTATTATCTTCCCTCGTGACTGATCCTACATATAATAAAGTACTTTGTAATGGTAAGTGAACAAGCTATATATCAACCAACAAATCTACTACTACTGGCAAGCTATATATCAACCAACAAATCTATTACTGCTGGCAAGCTATATATCAACCAACAAATCTACTACTGCTTGCAATCTATATATCAACCAACACATCAATTACTGCTGGCAATCTATATATCAACCAACACATCTATTACTGCTGGCAATCTATATATCAACCAACAAATCTATTACTGCTGGCAAGCTATATATCAACCAACAAATCTATTACTGCTGGCAATCTATATATCAACCAACACATCTATTACTGCTGGCAATCTATATATCAACCAACACATCTACTACTGCTGGCAAGCTATATATCAACCAACACATCTACTACTGCTGGCAAGCTATATATCAACCAACAAATCTACTGCTGGCAAGCTATATATCAACCAACACATCTACTACTGCTGGCAAGCTATATGTCAACCAACACATCTACTACTGCTGGCAAGCTATATATCAACCAACAAATATATTACTGCTGGCAAGCTATATATCAACCAACAAATCTATTACTGCTGGCAAGCTATATATCAACCAACAAATCTACTACTGCTGGCAAGCTATATATCAACCAACACATCTACTACTGCTGGCAAGCTATATATCAACCAACAACTCTACTACTGCTGGCAAGCTATATATCAACCAACAAACTACTGATGGCAAGCTATATATCAACCAACAAATCTATTACTGCTGGCAAGCTTTATATCAACCAACAAATCTACTACTGCTGGCAAGCTATATATCAACCAACAAATCTACTACTGCTGGCAAGCTATATATCAACCAACACATCAATTACTGCTGGCAAGCTATATATCAACCAACACATCAATTACTGCTGGCAAGCTATATATCAACCAACACATCAATTACTGCTGGCAAGCTATATATCAACCAACAAATATACTACTGCTGGCAAGCTATATATCAACCAACACATCTATTACTGCTGGCAAGCTATATATCAACCAACAAATCTACTACTGCTGGCAAGCTATATATCAACCAACAAATATACTATTGCTGGCAATCTATATATCAACCATCAAATCTATTACTGCTGGCAAGCTATATATCAACCAACAAATCTACTAATGCTTGCAAGCTATATATCAACCAACAAATCTATTACTGCTGACAAGCTATATATCAACCAACACATCTATTACTGCTGACAAGCTATATATCAAACAACAAATCTATTACTGCTGGCAATCTATATATCAACCAACACATCTACTACTGCTGGCAAGCTATATATCAACCAACAAATCTTCTACTGCTGGCAAGCTATATATCAACCATCAAATCTATTACTGCTGGCAAGCTATATATCAACCAACAAATCTACTACTGCTGGCAATCTATATATCAACCAACAAATCTATTACTGCTGGCAAGCTATATATCAACCAACAAATCTACTACTGCTGGCAAGCTATATATCAACCAACAAATATATTACTGCTGGCAAGCTATATATCAACCAACAAATCTATTACTGCTGGCAAGCTATATATCAACCATCAAATCTATTACTGCTGGCAAGCTATATATCAACCAACAAATCTACTAATGCTTGCAAGCTATATATCAACCAACAAATATATTACTGCTGGCAAGCTATATATCAACCAACAAATCTACTACTGCTAGCAAGCTATATATCAACCAACACATCTATTACTGCTGGCAAGCTATATATCAACCAACAAATCTACTACTGCTGGCAAGCTATATATCAACCAACAAATCTATTACTGCTGGCAAGCTATATATCAACCAACAAATCTACTACTGCTAGCAAGCTATATATCAACCAACAAATCTATTACTGCTGGCAAGCTATATATCATCCAACAAATATATTACTGCTGGCAAGCTATATATCAACCAACAAATCTATTACTGCTGGCAAGCTATATATCAACCAACAAATCTATTACTGCTGGCAAGCAAGTAGTGATCAAACAGGAATAGCACAGATACACTGTATATACAAAATGTAAATACCTCGGCTCTTGCTCTTGTTTTATATTTTGCAAATGCGCATCAAGGTAAATGACGACACATTGATGACTGATAATTAGGAGGCCTGAACAGTGGTGTGTAAATGGGTAGATTTTAATATGCTTAGCAATAGACGTCCCACTCATATTGAAAGGTACTCGGTTAATTAGTTCAATATTGAATATCATTGCAGAATGTAATAACTTAATTTATTGTCTATTCAGTGGACCAAGATATAAAATTAATCTTTCATAAGTTTAGTGCAAATTATTGTCCTTTTGAAAGTATAATTGTTCATTTATAAAGTGCTATGTTATGAATACTTTACAGTAATAGAATATTATTAAAGTTGGTATCTATTAAAGCAGCATTACATCGTATGAAATAAAAGATATTTGAAAAATTCAATTTTTACGTATGGGTAGCAATGCTGCTACACATTCTAACATTATACTGTGTATGCTTATGTTCATTTGGTAAACAGTGTTTTTTTGCGATAAAACAAACACGAAACCGAAAGTAGGACTTTCCGAGTCGATCGGTCACGCACTTGTTTACAACCGGAATGCATCGTCCCCATTTGTCCCATGTTGTCTTTTTTAATTAAATTACTCGATATGTTGATTCATACCTCTGTTAGCTAAGTCTTTTAGGGACATGTCTACATCCCCGCGAGGGGTTCGACATTAGAGGAAGATAGATAGATAGTCTTTCATGTTCAAAATATATACGTTGTTTTCTACATCCTCTGTTGTTTCACGCTTGCGCGCTGTGCGTGTTGATATTTCGTGTGTTGATAAACAAATTCGCGTATACGACGGTTTAAATTTATTGGAATTTTATCGTTTCTGAGCGACTATTTCGATTTTTGTAAACACACACGCATTAGTATTTATATTTTACCCAAAACATCCTTATTACGATGTAATTTGGAAGTCGTGATAGCGCAGTGGATGCGCGTTCGCTTCAGGTGTGAAAGGTCCGGAGTTCGAGCCTCACTGGAGCCGTTACGATTGTGTCCTTAGGCAAGGCATTTAAATTCCACGTTGCCTCTTCTCTCCCTCGTGGCGATGGATTCCATCAGGAATGAGGTCTCGAGAGTGATTAACATAAGTTGAAAGAACTTGTTTCGCAATCGAGCTAAACTAAATTTGTATAAACTATTACGATGTAATGCTGCTTTAAAGTATCAACATTTCAAATACTGTCCATACTCACATATAAGGCGATCTCGCCTATAAGACAACCCCCCTTATAAGATTGGAAGCCACTTTGAGGCCATAATCTGGTGGTAAAAGTCTCATCTTATAGGTGAGTTAGAGTATGTACGGTAGTCTTACGGACAAGTCTTGTTGAAGGAGTTACCACCCTTGGAGAATTTAAATAACAAAGTTTGTAATAATTGTCATAATTCTGCTAAACACCTGTGTACATGTAAAATGTGTTGTTTGATACAGGAAAATCACTGATGCCCTCCATACCAAAGATTCAGGGACTGATTGAGGCAGCGTGGGAGAAGGGGTTTGATAAGCAAGGCTGTGATCAACTGGGCGGCCGAGTCGTCAACACTGTCAAGTGGATAGGCGCCACAGAGATTGTTGCCACCCTGGCTTCATTGAAAGTCAAGTATGTTACTTGTGTGATATACGCGCGAGATCATTTTAATCGTGGATGTTTTTATATCACGTGTTAACGTGTATTGTCCTGTCCGTCTATGGAATCATCTCTTGCTTAGCTTAACCTTAAGTTAACCCATTTCATTCTGGATACATTTAAAGGCTTTTGCAAATAACATAGATCCAGATCAGCTGCAGCATGACGCTGCGTGCTGATCAGGATCTATGTTGTTTGCTACATAGCCAAGTGTCTTAGCAAGATCATCTGAATAGCAAACAGCATAGAGCCTGATCAGACGGAACGTTCCATGGCGGATGATATGGCTCTATGTTCTTTGCAAATACTGTTTGAACGGTATCCAGAATCAAATGGGTTAAATTTATGGGGTTTTCCAGTCTTCAGCATATGAGGTGTGACTCATGTGGTCTTAATCTACCAGGCCATATGGCCTATGATAGTTATCAGGAAATGTCCATACACAATAGGTTTTTCTTATACAACTAATACTATTAATTAGTTTATACAAATTTATTTTTAGCTTGATTGCGAAACAAATTCTTACAACTTAATATTAATCACTCTCGAGACTTCATTCTTGATGGAATCCATCGCGAGAGAGTAGAGAGGCATGTGGAATTTAAATGCCTTGCCTAAGGGTACAATTGTAACTGCTACAGCAGGGCGCAAACTCTGGACCTTTCGCACCTGAAGTGAGCGCGCTACCACAACTTCCTCATACTATTACTTATTAAGTCCTCCCAGTCATTTAATGAATATTCATATATAACGATATAATTTAACGATAATAGCAAATATTCAGGGTTCATTCTAGGTCAGAATTTTTGGGAGAAGTGAGAAAGCGCGTGATCGCTTCCTTAAATGGTGTTCTTTAATATACTTCTGCAAAATAGGGTTAAAATGCACAGTACAACCATTAAATACAACATTTGAATAGAAGGAGTGCTTTATAATGGGCCAGTGTATCTTACTAGACAACATTTTGTTTGAAAATCTTAAAAACCCAAAAATAATTGTCAGGGTCCCTAGGGCGACAATTTTGCCCACATCGCCCTCTAGAATGATCCCTGCTATTTAGCATCAAACATTCATAGTTCATCACTGCATCAATTAAATAAATCAATATACAATGTAACCCCTCTAAGCTGAACAGCCACAGGACCAGAGGTAACGTTCGGTTTTGAGGGGGTTTTGGTTTAGAGGGGTATTCATAGTTGGGTGGATTTCTCCTAAATTAACAATTCAACTCTGCTTAGAAGGGGGCTGATACATGTTTGTAGCTTGGCAGTTAGTAAAGAACTGATTCATTTTATGTGTACAATATAAAATATGCTGAAATATCGCCCTAGGGACCCTGACTTCGCCGGCCCCACTTCTTCCTAAAAAAATATTTTTTGGTTTTTACGATTTTCAAACAAAATTTTGTCTAGTAAGATATACTGGCCCATTATAAAGCTCTCCTTCTATTCAAATGTTGTATTTAATGGTTGTACTGTGCATTTTAACCCTATTTTGCAGAAGTATATTAAGGCAGCGATCGCGCGCTTTCTCACTTCTCCCAAAAATTCTGACCTAGAATGAACCCTGATACAATAGTCAGTTTCATATTTGATCAAGACAAGTTGTTGTTCGGTTTACAGGGGTAAATTACAGTTGAATATGTACATCTGTCGGGGGAATTTCTATTGCGAGCACTGTATCGTCTTATATGAAAACTGTAATAATCAAATTTATTTTAGCTCGATTGCGAAACAAGTTATTTCAACTTATATAAATCACTCTCGAGACCTCATTCCTGATGGAATCCATCGCCACGAGGGAGAGAGAAGAGGCAACGTGGAATTTAAATGCCTTGCCTAAGGGCAAAATCGTAACGGCTCCAGTGGGGCTCGAACTCCGGACCTTTTGCACCTGAAGTGAACGCGCATCCATTGCGCTATCACGACTTCCACCATCATGAAAACTGTTGCTATGGCATCACACAGGTAGTAGAAATGGTTGCAGCTTATGTCGCTGTCGTCTGATTAATCCAGTAATTTTAAATTGCTGTACAAGATTTGTTAAAAGTATTATGAAAATATTTCTGAAAAGGTCATGCGAAGGCTGTTGACGCTTTTCCTTTAAAACTATTTGCATGTTTTATTTCAGATGTAGATTGTTAGATTTTCACAACCCGTCGGGCCCGAACGGAACACATCCCACACTGTTTGAATGGGTGAAGACCTATTATGAAAAACCTGCTGTGTTTAAACCACCTTTATATTTACAACATCAAGGTAGGTAGTCTGGTTTCCAGTTGTTTGCTGTATTTAAACATGTGTAGGCAGGATTCCAGTCTGCTGTCTTGTATTTAAACCTGCTATATGTTATATCTATGACATCATGATACAGACAGAGACCCATTCCAGAGTCTTCTCTGGTTCTTTTACATGCACGATGTAAAGCATTTGAGACCTCGGTTAAATGTCCCATTTGAAAGACTGTTAATTTTATTAGGGTCAGACGGGGGATCGAACCTGCGATCTCTGGATTACCAGTACAATGTGTTGACTACTGGACGACAGATCCGTCTGTATTTAAGCAATAACATTCTTTAAGATTAAATAGCATTTACTACATAATGCAAAATTATTCCATTTTTGAGAGTTATATGTCTTGTTGTGTATATAGGATCCAAAGAAGATACAATAGTTTCATTTTTTAGTTTAAACATATTTATTTTCTGTCAGTACATGATTATTTACAACAACTGATATAAGGAATTGGACAGAAAGCTGTATAGCTTATGATTGTCCTCTCCTTCATGCCGTATTTTATCAGTCATACAAAAAGTATTACATGTTATGACATCACAAATTTCAAAATGAATGGCCATCTTGTTTTATTTCAAGTTACGGTGTCCGAGTCATTAGTTTACCGCTATTAGACGGCTCTAAAAGTTTATTTAGTCACTGTGAATTGTTTAACCCTTTCAACCCCACAGGCCTCTAAATAGGCTTATGAAAAGTGTAGATCCAGATGAGCCGGCTCGTAACGAGCCGTCTCATCAGGATCTGCACTTTTTTGCCAGTAATAATTATTACTATTTTTAGATAAAATTACCCATTTTGATAAATGAACTGGTCCAAAGGTAATTTTCTTATTAATTTATTGGTCTAAAAATAGCATGCACCAATCCATGTCAGTTACTTGGTGTTAATGGGTTAAATATCATGCACCAGTCCATGTCAGTTACTTGGGGTTGAATGGGTTAAAGAGACTTTTGGTATTAAGACTATTTGGGTGGGTATGTGTATTATTTCGTTATGCACATCTTTTTTCTATATGTATTCGTGTCCCATCGAACCGTTTGCATCAGGTGCGAAAGGTCCGGAGTTCGAGCCCCGCTGGCGCCGTTACGATTGTGCCCTTAGGCAAGGCATTTAAATTCCACATTGCCTCTTTTCTCTCCTTCATGACGATGGATTCCATCAGGAATGAGGTCTCGATAGTGGTTAATATAAGTTGAAGGAACTTGTTTCGCAATCGAGCTAAAATAAATTTGTATAAAGTTAAGGTGATGTGTTCCTTGTCATTTAAAAGTATGATTAGATTTGTGTCAGTGTTGTATTCTCGCAATTTTTGTATCATGATAGGTCATAGTCGTACAATTGTTGGTATAGAAGAGTTGAAGGACAAAAGTTTACGTCTGCTGATGTTTGATCCGAGTGCTAGGAAGAAACAGATGCAGTTATTCCACAGCATTGTTAATGCTAATCTGATGAGAACGTTGAGAAAACCTTTGGAGAATCTGAAAGCAAAGCAGTACCAGATAGTGGTTGTAGCCGGACTTCTATCTGAGCATGAATATAAGGTAAATATGAAAGGTGTACCAGATAGTGGTTGTAGAAGGACTTCTATCTGTGCAGGAATATATGGTAAATCTGAAAGCAGTACCAGATAGTGGTTATAGCCGGACTTCTATCTGAGCATGAATATAAGGTAAATCTGAAAGCAGTACCAGATAGTGGTTGTAGAAGGACTTCTATCTGTGCAGGAATATATGGTAAATCTGAAAGCAGTACCAGATAGTGGTTGTAGAAGGACTTCTATCTGTGCAGGAATATAAAGTAAATCTGAAAGCAGTACCAGATAGTGGTTGTAGCAGGACTTCTATCTGTGCAGGAATATAAGGTAAATCTGAAAGCAGTACCAGATAGTGGTTGTAGCCGGACTTCTATCTGTTCAGGAATATAAGGTAAATCTGAAAGCTGTACCAGATAGTGGTTGTAGCCGGACTTCTATCTGTGCAGGAATATAAGGTAAATCTGAAAGCAGTACCAGATAGTGGTTGTAGCCAGACTTCTATCTGTGCAGGAATATAAAGTAAATCTGAAAGCTGTACCAGATAGTGGTTGTAGCCGGACTTCTATCTGAGCAGGAATATAAGGTAAATCTGAAAGCTGTACCAGATAGTGGTTGTAGCAGGACTTCTATCTGTGCAGGAATATAAGGTCAATCGGTGCAACGTTGCCTTATGCGGCAAGCTTAGGGGAGTCACATAACACATAGCTTCATATCAGCGTAACGCCATGTCTGATAATAATGTTTTCAATTTCATACACTGAAACACAGGCAGACGTAACAGTGCTTTGATAGTAAATATTTTTTAAAAACTCAATTTTTTTATAGACTACACCTCTTTTTTCCCCCTCTATCTTTTTTACTTTTTTTAGCCAAATGTCTTCTATACAAATTGTCACACAGTCAAAGTACTGTTACATATCTGCCTGTGCACTGAAACAAAACAAATTTCGTCTATTTCCACTACTAATTAACAATTACAGCATTATTGCGTATTTATTAAACACATGCGCTTGTATTATTTCAGGATCATGAAATTATCAAGTCGGAGAGATTGAGCTAGCAGGCAAACATTTAGATACGAGAAGAGCATACTGGGAAATGTCTGAATATTGTACGTTCTCCATTTGTATACACTGGTCTCTGTGTCCATGTTAGCTAGCAGGCAGACATTTAGATACGAGAAGTGCATGCTGGGAAATGTCTGAATATTGTACGTTCTCCATTTGTATACACTGGTCTATGTTAGCTAGCAGGCAGACATTTAGATACGAGAAGTGCATGCTGGGAAATGTCTGAATATTGTACGTTCTCCATTTGTATACACTGGTCTCTGTGTCCACGTTAGCTAGCAGGCAGACATTTAGATACGAGAAGTGCATGCTGGGAAATGTCTGAATATTGTATGTTCTCCATTTGTATACACTGGTCTATGTTCTAACTTTTAACGTAATTACAAATCACATCTGTTGAATGTATAATTATACGCCCACCGTTGGAATCACTTAATGCTACCAAAATAATGTCTTTACTATCTATGAAAGAACCGCATGTATTTTAATCTTAACAGGTTGTAATACGGTGATGTACTTTCCGGTTATTTATCGTCGCTACTGGTTGCCAATATGAGCGACGCCTCTTGAAGATATTAGTTATTATAGATTTCAGAGGATAGTGCAATGATACAGACAGAGACCCATTCCAAAGTCTCCTGGTTCTTTTATGTGAATGTTGTAAAGCACTGGCACAAGACGTCGGTTTTAAGTCTTATTCGAAAAGCTATTGAATGAGTAATTTTTGTAATGTATGGTATAATGAGGGATAGATCCTGTGTGTACTACCACTACAGTAGTGATACATTGGTGATCCCAACTTTATACAGATGGTCATGATGCACCCAGAACCCCTGGTCAAGAGAACCGTTAACATCCTGTTCACAGATACTATTTTAAGGTCATTCATTTGGATGACCCCTTACCCAGTTTATGCAAACTGATTGGTTTGTCATATATATGGCCAACAAGAGGAACGGCTAATTTACCGTATATGAGAATTTAATTAATCTCTGAACCATTTGTGTGATTTCAGAATGATGTTTCAGTGACCCTATACCAACACTATACTAGTAAAAAACTGGTTTGTCCAAAAGGTAGCGGCCATCGTTGGGGCTTATTTTCCTTCAATGTCCATATGGGAAGCTGTATGTATTGCTGTTGATGTCACCGAAAATACTTGGAATTTGATGAAACTTGCCTGTCTCTAAACGATAAAATTTTAATATATTTCAAAACAATTGGTCCCAGTCCTATTTCTAGAGGGGGGGGGGGGTGAGGGTGCAATAACCACTCAAAATAAATAGGTGCAGATAAAGTACGGTAATGCACACGTGCGTTTTCTAATACATGTACAGCCAAAACAAGACTCGAGTTAAGGATTATTATTGGTTGAATGAGATAATTCTTTAATAGATACAACCAATCAAAGAGTCTGTGACTCAAGTGGAAGGATTATTGGTTGAATGAGATAATTCTTTAATAGATACTACCAATCAAAGAGTCTGTGACTCAAGTGAAGGATTATTGGTTGAATGAGATAATTCTTTAATAGATACACCAATCAAAGAGTCTGTGACTCAAGTTGAAGGATTATTATTGGTTGAATGAGATAATTCTTTAATAGATACAACCAATCAAAGAGTCTGTGACTCAAGTTGAAGGATTATTATTGGTTGAATGAGATAATTCTTTAATAGATACAACCAATCAAAGAGTCTGTGACTCAAGTTGAAGGATTATTATTGGTTGAATGAGATAATTCTTTAATAGATACAACCAATCAAAGAGTCTGTGACTCAAGTTGAAGGATTATTATGGTTGAATGAGATAATTCTTTAATAGATACAACCAATCAAAGAGTCTGTGACTCAAGTTGAAGGATTATTATTGGTTGAATGAGATAATTCTTTAATAGATACAACCAATCAAAGAGTCTGTGACTCAAGTTGAAGGATTATTATGGTTGAATGAGATAATTCTTTAATAGATACAACCAATCAAAGAGTCTGTGACTCAAGTTGAAGGATTATTATTGGTTGAATGAGATAATTCTTTAATAGATACAACCAATCAAAGAGTCTGTGACTCAAGTTGAAGGATTATTATTGGTTGAATGAGATAATTCTTTAATAGATACAACCAATCAAAGAGTCTGTGACTCAAGTTGAAGGATTATATGCCGATTGAGAGAATTCTTTGAATCAATCGAGACTCAGTCATTTTGATTGGTTGAATCTTCTAATAGTTCTAAACTTTAAACGGAGAAAAAAGATGACTTTCAATACTAGTAAAACTGGTTTGTCCAAAATGTAGCGGCCATCATTGGGGCTTATTTTCCTTCAATATCCATATAGGAAGCTGTATGTATTGCTGTTGATGTCTCCGAAAATACTTGAAATTTTATGAAACTGACCGGTCTCTAAATGATAAAATTTTAAAATATTTCAAAACAATTGGTCCTATCCTATTTCTAGTGGGAGGGGGTGGGGTGAGGGTGCAATAACCACTTAAAAATAAATAGTTGCAGATAAAGTACGGTAATGTACACTTGTACATGTACAGCCAATACAAGGTTCGAAACTTTAAACGGAGAAAGAAGTTGAATTTCAATGCAGTGATATGTCCGAGGTTGTTTTTTAAAAATGTCTAGTTATGTTGTGATGACTTTGTCGGCGTCTTTTCGATCCTTTGTCCGTATTTCTTTTGTGACCGACAATCAATGTTGGATGCAAGTTCTTCATATTGAGACATATTCGACCGATAGTGTGCACACAACACTCCTAGTCACCACAGTGTACATTGACATACCAAATTTTGACCACTGTGTTGAAATGGTGCACATTGAGACACAACATCGATTTGAATTACGGCCTCTGGAGAATTGAAATATCCACTCTCACTTGAGAGTGAAATACTGAGAGCAGTGGGAACCCGGAAAGAAGCACCGACCGTCTCCCGACACATCCAGTTAATTTTTGTTTTACGTAATGTTGTAATTACTGGTTGTGACATAATAACGGCACTCGTGTACATGTATACTTGTACATGGATATACATGTATACTTGTACATGGATATACATGTATACTTGTACATGGATATACATGTATACTTGTACATGGATATACATGTATACTTGTACATGGGTATACTTGTGCATGGATATACTTGTATACTTGTACATGGATATACATGTATACTTGTGCATGGGTATACTTGTACATGGATATACATGTATACTTGTGCATGGATATACTTGTATACTTGTACATGGATATACATGTATACTTGTGCATGGATATACTTGTATACTTGTACATGGATATACATGTATACTTGTGCATGGGTATACTTGTACATGGATATGCATGTATACTTGTACATGGATATACATGTATACTTGTACCTGGATATACATGTATTTGCGGTCACTTCTGATTATACTTAAACAGCCACCCTGTATTAAGCTCTGAACCTATGTTAAACAACCACGTTGTATTAAGCTCTGAACCTATATTAAACAGCCACCCTGTATTAAGCTCTGAACCTATATTAAACAGCCACCCTGTATTAAGCTCCGAACCTATATTAAACAGCCACCCTGTATTAAGCTCTGAACCTATATTAAACAGCCACCCTGTATTGAGCTCCAACCTTATATTAAACAGCCACCTTATATTAAACTCCGAACCTATATTAAACAGCCACCCTGTATTAAGCTCCGAACCTATATTAAACAGCCACCCTGTATTAAGCTCTGAACCTATATTAAACAGCCACCCTGTATTAAGCTCCAAACCTATATTATAACAGCCACCCTGTATTAAGCTCTGAACCTATATTAAACAGCCACCCTGTATTAAGCTCTGAACCTATATTAAACAGCCACCCTGTATTAAGCTCTGAACCTATATTAAACAGCCACTCTGTATTAAGCTCTGAACCTATATTAAACAGCCACCCTGTATTAAGCTCTGAACCTATATTAAACAGCCACCCTGTATTAAGCTCTGAACCTATATTAAACAGCCACCCTGTATTAAGCTCTGAACCTATATTAAACAGCCACCCTGTATTAAGCTCCAAACCTATATTATAACAGCCACCCTGTATTAAGCTCTGAACCTATATTAAACAGCCACCCTGTATTAAGCTCTGAACCTATATTAAACAGCCACCCTGTATTAAGCTCTGAACCTATATTAAACAGCCACTCTGTATTAAGCTCTGAACCTATATTAAACAGCCACCCTGTATTAAGCTCCAAACCTATATTAAACAACCACCCTGTATTAAGCTCCAACCCTATATTAAACAACCACCCTGTATTAAGCTCCAACCCTATATTAAACAGCCACCCTGTATTAAGCTCCTAGGAAGTCGTGATAGCGCAGTGGATGCGTGTTCGCTTCATGTGCGAAAGGTCCGGAGTTCGAGCCCCACTGGAGCTGTTACGATTGTGCCCTTAGGCAAGGCATTTAAATTCCACATTGCCTCTTCTCTCTCCCTCGTGGCGATGGATTCCATCAGGAATGAGGTCTCGAGAGTGATTTATATAAGTTGAAATAACTTGTTTCGCAATCGAGCTAAAATAAATTTGTATAAACTAAGCTCCAACCCTATATTAAACAACCACCCTGTATTAAGCTCTGAACCTATGTTAAACAACCACCCTGTATTAAGCTCCAAACCTATATTAAACAGCCACCCTGTATTAAGCTCTTAACCTATGTTAAACAACCACCCTGTATTAAGCTCCAAACCTATATTAAACAGCCACCCTGTATTAAGCTCTGAACCTATATTAAACAACCACCCTGTATTAAGCTCCACACCTATATTGAACAGCCACCCTGTATTAAGCTCTGAACCTATTTTAAACAGCCACCCTGTATTAAGCTCTGAACCTATATTAAACAGCCACCTTGTATCAAGCTCTGAACCTATATTAAACAGCCACCCTGTATTAAGCTCCAAACCTATATTATAACAGCCACCCTGTATTAAGCTCTGAACCTATATTAAACAGCCAACCTGTATTAAGCTCTGAACCTATATTAAACAGCCACCCTGTATTAAGCTCCAAACCTATATTAAATAGCCACCCTGTATTAAGCTCTGAACCTATATTAAACAGCCACCCTGTATTAAGCTCTGAACCTATATTAAACAGCCACCCTGTATTAAGCTCTGAACCTATATTAAACAGCCACCCTGTATTAAGCTCTGAACCTATATTAAACAGCCACCCTGTATTAAGCTCCAAACCTATATTAAATAGCCACCCTGTATTAAGCTCTGAACCTATATTAAACAGCCACCCTGTATTAAACTCCTAACCTATATTAAACAGCCACCTTGTATTAAGCTCTGAACCTATATTAAACAGCCACCCTGTATTAAGCTCCAAACCTATATTAAACAGCCACCCTGTATTAAGCTCCAAACCTATATTAAACAGCCACCCTGTATAAAGCTCTGAACCTATATTAAACAGCCACCCTGTATTAAGCTCCAAACCTATATTAAACAGCCACCCTGTATTAAGCTCCAAACCTATATTAAACAGCCACCTTGTATTAAGCTCCAAACCTATATTAAGCAACCACCCTGCATTAAACTGCCACGCCTGGCTAGGTAATACCTGTTTGACTGCCTTGGATGACCACAAGACAGTTTGACTCCCTGAACTGGCTGCATAAGACCAGTTTGACTGTAGTCCGATTTCTTTACATAGCACATTTAACATTACTTAGCATATTGTAGAACACCTGTTGTTTGCAACACATTTATTTTGCTCCATTAGTATTGTATATGTGCAGCGTTTATCTTTTAAACATGAATTCGTTTTATAGATGTACACATTGTACACATAAAATGTATATTGTTAACCCTTTGCACGCTAGCGGCAGATAAAATCACTTTTGCAAACAACATAGAGCCAGATCAGACGGCACAGAATGTGCCGTCAGATCAGGCTCTATGCTGTTTGCTATTCGGATAGTGGAGCTAAAACAGTTGGCTGAATAACGAACAACATAGGTCCTGTTCTATGTTGTTTGCAAATGTTATTTTATATTCTAACACGACCCAGCTAATAACATACATACTTGTAGAGTAAAATCTACCTCGGGTTATTCTGCGATATACCTACCTTGAACTATGCTGCGCGCGCACCGTGTTTTGGCTACCGTATTCCAATTATATAATGCGTGTAAAGTTTTATGAATGAAAGTCACGTGTTGTTTGTAAATACTACCATGGGAATTCGCGGAAGTGAGCTATTTTTAGAATCAGATAATCTCTTGGCCGTCTTGTTTTTCTGTTAAGTAACGTTTCAGTTACTATTCTGTACAGTTTTATTTAACAAAATAAATACAATTATTGATCAGTTACAACTTGTGTTCATTTATGCACTAGATTGATATTTTCCATAAAAAATAACGTCATCACCCCTTACGCGGGAGGAAGTTTCGAAAGCCAAATGCAGCGGAGTATCACGGCGTTTGAAGAAAATACTCCTTTGATTATTAGAAGTAAGTCGTGTTAGAATCGAAATAATAAGTATCAACCGTGGTATATCGCAGAATAACCCTCGTTTGTCGTTCTTATGCGTAGAAATATATCACTCGTGATATATTTCTACATATAAGAACTTCAAACTCATGTTATTCTGCGATATACCACGGTTGATAATTATTATTTCTTAATTACTCAGCAAGCAAAGGGTTAATAAACACTTGGCTGATTAGACTCGCCTGCGGAGGCCATAGAACAAGGGTAGTGCATAATCTTCATGTTTTAAGTGTGTTTTTATTATACTATTAACTGTATGTAGTGCTGAAACCCATGTGATATATTTAATACTGGCCTCACTTTTTGTACACATGTTTTACTTAATATGTAAATTATATTACGTGTCGTTCTGCCCTGGTGTAGCCACAATGAGAGACAGCGGTCAGTTACTGCCCTTGAATACTCCCTAAAAGTAGATAGGTCCTATTAAATGTTTTCCTCTGTTTTTATTGTTGTTTCCTTTGCATAACATACTAGCAATTGTATTCCACTATCTCGACAGATCTCCTACAGTATATGCAAGGAGTACTTATTTGTAAAACAATGCTATCAGTTAATTAACACGATTTTGATAAAATCACAATTATCATACCGCAACATCTGGGAACAACAGTAAAACAAAGGATTCTAACTAAAAGGACCTATTCACATTTTGGAATAAATCAGATATTATCTGCCAAGGGAGGTAATAAAAATTGGAGATGTCTCTCATTGCTTGTTTGATCCACAGACACAAGAAACTTTTTTTGCCCCCTATGATCATATAGTAAGTCTAGTAAACATTACTTACTATATGACCATAGGGGGCAAAAACAAAAATTGTGTCTTGTGCCTGTGGTTTGAACCAACATCAGTGCCCGAGGTTATAAAACTTTTCTCAGATTTCAAACTCGAGTGATTTGATTGGTTGACTTTGATGTTTACACTCAGCTGAACCAATCAGAAGCTCTAGAACGAGGTTGTGATTGGAGCAAAGTTTTATGACCTACAGGCCTGGGCCGGAGGTTATACGTGTTTCAGATCTCGCACCCCAATGATTTGATTGGTCGAGTGTTAGTGTAGCAGTCAAGATTTACACCGAGATTGCAGGAACGTTTTTATAACATATATTTACGATACTGCAAAGAAATTTGATGCAATCCGATTGGTTAATCAACTGTTTTTGTTTTATTATCCCTTATTCGTAATAATGGCCAAAAACGGCCTGCCTAAAAAACTGTGCTTTATTTGTTTATACAATTTTTTTTTAGCTCGATTGCGAAACAAGTTCTTTCAACTTATATTAATCACTCTCGAGACCTCATTCCTGATGGCAACGTAGAAATTAAATCCCATGCCTAAGGACACAATTGCAACGGCTCCAGCGGGGTTCGATCTCCGGACCTTGAATTGTGCTTTATTAGTCAGTGCCTAATAAAGCTTGAATGACGTCTGTGACAGATGGTGTGATAAACTTCATGTCATGATTATTCGGTATCCTTCCTATCTAAAGGATAAGTAGCAAATTAGGTTACTGTCTTATCAATTTAAAATTAGGCTTGTCTCCGGAAAAAATACAAGGCTCGACATAGAGCCTCGTCTTGTATATTTTCTCAATCTCGCCTAATAAATATTCCCTCGTCTTGTATATTTTCTCAAACTCGCCTAATAAATATTCCCTATGTATTGTCTTGTCAACTGGTTTCATGGCTAAGTATAAATTTATCCTTAGATGCTGTAAATGACAACTGCAGTCCCCACCCATCCAAAAGTTTGGCCGAGGAATTTAGCATAATTAGAATACAGATACAAAATGATTTAAGGCTGTTCGATTAGCGCAGTGGTTAGCGCGCTCGCTTCTAACCAATGCAACCCGGGTTCCATCCTCGGACTGGGAAGTATGTGAGATGGTACGGTGGTCGCCAGATCGGACAGGTGGGTTTTCTCCAGGTGCTCCGGTATCCTCCCACACAAATGACCACATTTACGCTTTCATTCGCGCCAACGAGAGTGATTAATATAAGTTGTTAAAACTTGCTTCGCAATCGTTGTAAAATAAATCAAGTTTAAATGATTTACTTTTAGTAATGTTTTTCAGGTATTTCAATACTTTGTAACATTTGCAAATCTGAATATACAAGAGGTTTTTGTGTTGACACATGTTGTGGTGTGTTGTGCGTAAACCCTTGCTGGCTAAGTGTTGTGCGTAAACCCTTGCTGGCTAAATGCTAAGGTCAGACTTGGAGGTCAAATGCACTTGGACGTCCTACATAGATCATGTCCGCTCTTAAATAAATTAGCGTGAATATACCGGCAAGTGGCTGCTTAGCACAGGTGGCTGCTTAATAGAGGTGAAATGTATAATAAAACAATATAGTGGGAATCTGGAAAATGGCTGCTTAATACCGGTACAGGTTGGTTGCTTAATAGAGGTGACCACTAACACAGGTTTGACTGCAGGGCGTTCATTTGACCCGAGCTCCCGGGTTTTGACGCATGAAAATAGGTAAAGACGCTTGTTTGACTCTTGGTGAAAATGCCTAGTGGGTCAACTTTGACCCGGGGCGATGAGCGGTCAAGCGTCATCGAACATTTTATCAACAGTGTAATTATCCTAATTATACCGGTAACTGCATTCACAGTATTCTGTTTCAAGTTCTGCGTGGTACACAGCGTAGCGTAGAACGTACGAGTGTGCGAACCAGTTAGGTGAAACATCCTATGGTTTCACGGGTAAGAAACACGAGTCAGTTCCATCGCAAAGGCATAATAAAGGCATTGCATAATAATGTTGTGATTTTGTTGGAGGTGTGATGACAACGTTAACTGATAGATTTGCATATGGCTTCACAGCAAAATGAATTGATCGTTTTAACCCTTTCAACACCACAGGCCTCTCAATAGGCTTACAAAAAGTGTAGATCCAGATGAGACGGCTCGTGACGAGCCGTCTCATCAGGATCTGCACTTTTTGCCAGTAATATTACTATTTTTAGACAAAAATTACCCATTTTGATAAATGAACTGGTCCAAATGTAATTTTCTTAATAATTTATTGGTCTGAAAATATCATGCACCAGTCAATGTCAGTTACTTGGTGTTGAATGGGTTAAAGGACAATTATATACAAGTGTATATAAATATGGATATTGTCATTTAGCAAGAGTTACCGTATCTTCAAATTATGCACGTTAATGATATTGTAAGTTGCACAATTGGTTTGTAATTCTTATTCTCAATGTAAAAGCTACTGTTATACCACAAACATTGCATTTATTCTCTTGTAGTACTAGCATTTCCTGTAGAATTGAGGGGAATTTGGACCATGAGGTTAACAAAGTGCTTTAGTAATTGAGGTCGCCAAAGGGTATTGATGAGGTATTTAGGTCATCAAAGGGTAGGGTGAGGTATTTAGGTCGTCAAATGGTAGGGTGAGATATTTAGGTTGTCAAAAGGGTAGGGTGAGGTATTTAGATCGTCAAAGGGTAGGGTTAGATATTTAGGTCGTCAAAAGGGTAGGGTGAGAGAATTAGGTCGTCAAAAGGGTAGGGTGAGATGTTTAGGTCGTCAAAAGGGTAGGGTGAGAGAATTAGGTCGTCAAAAGGGTAGGTTGATATTTAGGTCGTCAAAAGGGTAGGGTGAGATATTTAGGTTGTCAAAAGGGTAGGGTGAGATATTTAGGTCGTCAAAAGGGTAGGGTTAGATATTTAGGTTGTCAAAGGGTAGGGTGATATATTTAGGTCGTCAAAAGGGTAGGGTGAGATATTTAGGTCGTCAAAAGGGTAGGGTGAGATATTTAGGTTGTCAAAAGGGTAGGGTGAGATATTTAGGTCGTCAAAAGGGTAGGGTGAGATATTTAGGTTGTCAAGTATTAGTATTAGTAACCTATTGAGTTCGCCAATTGGTCTGGTATGTGTGTGTTTTACGTTTATTTATCGGCGCTACAGGTTGCCCATATGATCGACTCCTCCTGAAGAGATCAGTCATTTTAGATTTTTGGAGGATAGTGCAATGATACAGACAGAAACCCATTCCAGAATCTCCTCTGGTTCTTTTATGTGCACGGTGTACAACACCGACACAAGACCTTGGTTTAAAGTCCCATATGGAAGACTGTTAATTTTATTAAGGTCAGATGGGGGGTCGAACCTGCGATCCCTGGATTACCAGTCCAGCGATTGGTCAGGTATTGAGGGCTCCAAAGGGTAATGGTCAGGTATTGGGATCAAGTTTTGTCCAATTACTGTCAATAGTTCTCTTGTGCATACAGAGTAGCAAGTCTATTGTTCAAATTTGGTCACTAATGGTATTCTGATAAATGTTCCATTTCATTTGATATTTCAAACGTCTGAAACATTGTAAACATTATTTATCTTTGGACACAATCTTGTTCGTTAGGTTAATCTTATAAAATTGTGTTAATTAGATAAATCGTATAAATAATAACGGTTGTAGAGAAGTGCTAGGATAGAAATTGTTTTTTCTTCAGTTGTTGTATGCCATATATACCATGCTAGTTTATGATTGAAGGCTTAGTACATTTGAATAATTCTCTTTTATGAACTTTATTAAACGGCTTTATTAATAGTATTATTTTCAGAGTATGGCTTTATTAATAGTATTATCAGAGTACGATGTTGGTATTTGATGTACATTTGTGCATTTTTTATCAGAGTACGATGTTGGTATTTGATGTACATTTGTGCATTTTTTATCAGAGTATGATGTTGGTATTTGATGTACATTTTTTCTAGTCATTTGTTAACTGTTTGCTTCATTAATAAATACACCGTCATGCAGAATTATGTATTGTTCAGTTGTATTGATCCTTCTCAACTGAACTCAATTGATCTACCATCCATACTCGCATATAAGGCAATCTCACCTATAAGGCAATCTCACCTATAAGGCAATCTCACATATAAGGCAATCTCACCTATCGCCTATAAGGCAATCTCACCTATAAGGCAATCTCGCCTATAAGGCAATCTCACCTATAAGGCAATCTCGCCTATAAGGCAATCTCACATATAAGGCAATCTCGCCTATAAGGCAATCTCACCTATAAGGCAATCTCGCATATAAGGCAATCTCGCCTATAAGGCAATCTCACATATAAGGCAATCTCGCCTATAAGGCAATCTCACATATAAGGCAATCTCGCCTATAAGGCAATCTCGCATATAAGGCAATCTCACCCATAAGGCGATCTCACCCATAAGGCAATCTCACCTATAAGGCAATCTCACCTATAAGGCAATCTCACATATAAGGCAATCTCACATATAAGGCAATCTCACCCATAAGGCGATCTCACCCATAAGGCAATCTCACCTATAAGGCAATCTCACCTATAAGGCGACCCCCCCCCTACTTTGGTCCTGAAATCTGTGTGTTTTGGCATGCACTTGCATATAGGACGGGTGATAAAATGGACACGAGTATAATTTGCATGCTTAGCCAGTGCAAGATTCAGTGTCGGGGTGCTTGCTTTCTTTTCTAAAACGTAATTATGTATAGCATTTAACACATTTAACCCATTTCATTCTGGATACATTTAAAGGCTTTTGCAAACAACATAGATCCAGATCAGCTGCAGCATGACGCTGCATGCTGATCAGGATCTATGTTGTTTGCTACATAGCCAAGTGTCTTAGCAATATCATGTGAATAGCAAACAGCATAGAGCCTGATCAGATGGCACGTTCCGTGGCGGCTGAGCTGGCTCTATGTTCTTTGCAAATACCGTTTGAACTGTATCCAGAATGAAATGGGTTAATAAAAATTTAAGAATTTTTTTTTTATCACACGCTTATAAGCTACTCTGAGGCCATAATCTGGTTGTAAAAAGTCATCAAAAGTCATCTTATAGGCGAGTATGTACGGTAGTTATTTTTTTGTGAGAATGTGCTTTTTTAACCTGTCACGAAAGTTGGTCTGGAGTATTGGGGCAACCAGTAGATGAACAAGATGAGTTGATATTTTGAACGGGTACCAGTAGTTGTCCCTATTCTTCACACCAGCGATCCATGTCGATGATGTAACTTAGTAACGGATGAGTAACATCTCACATTTTTCGAAAATCAACATTTGCAAAAGTTCCATGTAAGCCGCTCCGTTTTGATTTTAATTTAGTATTTTAATTTATGTTACCTCCAATTTTCTTGAAAATCCGTTTGCTGAAGGTCATGATTAGTAAAATAGGAATTACACACCCCATAGCACGGACACCTGGTACCTCGGTTTATAGTCCCATCCATTAGACTATTATTACGGTGAAACACCAGATTGCTTTCGAGTCCATCAGACATTATAGTTTCTCAAAAGGTATTGCTTTGAAACTTCGCATACATATCCGAGGACTAATAATATTTCAACACCAATATGGCCGTTGTGATAGCGCTGTGATAGTTTGTTAGCTTCAGGGCCGGAAATCGAGCCCCGCTGGATCTGTTACGATTGTATCCTTAGGCAAGGCATTGAAATTCCACATTGCCTCCTCTCTCCCTGGTTGCGATGGATTCCATAAACAATACAGTGTTTAATATAAGTTACAAGAACTTGTTTCGCAATCGAGCTTAAAATAAATTGGTATACTAACCACTAACTAACACCAACAGTAAGTCTCCACCCTACTATCTAGAAATTTGGCCAAAAATAGTACAATATCAGAAATTACTTGTGTCGTAAAAAAATCTCAAAACATTATTTATCAAAAATGGGTATTACTTTTAAACTTTGCATACAAGTACACACTAGACGACTAATTTTCAAGACCCACATTAAGTCATCCCCACCCTACCAGTGATCTTGAAATTTGGCAATTTGCTGGAAAGCATAAATAAACTAAATAAAACAAGAGAAGACTTTAACGTTGCTACCACTTGCTTATTTGAGCGACAGGCAGTTTACCTAACACCTTTCCTGGGCAGGCTCCAGCGATTAACCAGTACTTGGTGCACCAACCTCCGTAAGAAACTGCCAACTTTTTTTATATAAAGAGGACACGGTCTGAGCAGGGCTCAAACCCTGACCATCAGTGAGTCAGCGACTGTAACCACTCGACCATGGAGTCTTTATTTTGGTGATTCAGTACGTATAGTCAATCGTCCCGAGACGAGACACTCCCAAGGTCTATTAACCCATTCAACACCAAGTAACTGACATGGACTGGTCCATGATATTTTTAGACCAATACATGAATAAGAAAATTACATTTGGATCAGTTCATTTATCAAAATGGGTAATTTTATTTCTAAAAATAGTAATATTACTTGCAAAAAGTGCAGATCCTGATGAGACGGCTCGTCACGAGCTGGATCTACACTTTTTGTAAGCCTATTTAGAGGTCTGCGGTGTTGAAAGGGTTAAATTGCTGGAAGTAGTGCCATCATCGGAAAAGTGGGCTATACAATCGACATATACCAGACAACACATCTACATTGTCAGCTTATAGTCTATTTGCTCACCTCATAGCTGAGATATTATGTTATATTTCGGGTTTTACGCCTGCATCAGCACCATTTTTGGGCTATATCGCCGGCGTGCAGTTTACCTAACAACACCTTTCCTGGGCAGGCTCCAGCGCCATAGCTGAGATAAGCAATGAAGTTGATAATACATCTTGTGGGGCACAATCCACGAGGACATACTGAGGACTATATATTCAATTAGTAAACACACAATAACAGTTATCATTTATGTATCTTTAATCACATGTGCCAGTAAAAACATTGCACTTTGTTTAACCCTTTGCATGCTAGCGGCTGATAAAAATCACTTTTGCATAGATCAGCATAGATCCTGGAGATAAAACGATTGGTTGAATAGTAAACAACATAGATCCTGATCGATTAAACGTGGCGTTACCCCGTGGTTGGCGTGGCTCTATGCTGTTTGCTATTCAGATAGTGGAGCTAAAACGCTTGGTTGAATAGCAAACAACATAGATCCTGATCGATCAGACGCGGCGTTACACCGTGGTTGGTCTGGCTCTATGCTGTTTGCTATTCAGATAGTGGAGCTAAAACGCTTGGTTGAATAGCAAACAACATAGATCCTGATCGATCAGACGCGGCGTTACGCCGTGGTTGATCTGGATCTATGTTGTTTGCAAATGTGATTTTATTTACTCAGCAAGCATGCAAAGGGTTAAATATCATAAATACATGGTATCAACAAGATATAACAAGTTGCCTTGGTTACGGCAGAGGTTGAAACAGTGGTGAGATTTGTTATTGCCAGGTGACATGTGGGTTCAAAGCCTGGGCACATGCCTACATATATATTACTCAACACGGAACAAGAAGCACAAAATGCTGGATTGCGTTAACTATATTAGTCCAAGCTAACAAATGATATTACTGAATAGCGTATCCCGTTAGATTATAAGGCACCATACAAATAGAGCTGGCCTATTTAAAGACTACATCCTTACACTCCTAAAAATGTCTCTGCAGGTCAAGGTCACTTATCATTTTGTCAAAGAGTATCCTATAACAATGCTTCAAGTTTGACAAAGTTCTGAGCATCCATAGTTAGAAGACATTAACGCTGATTAAAACAGTAATGGCATAGATCTTAACCCTTTCAACACTACAGACCTCTAAATATGCTTATAAAAAGTGTAGATCCAGTCTCATCAGGATCTGCACTTTTTGCCAGTAATAATACTATTTTTAGACAAAATTACCCATTTTGATAAATGGACTGGTCCAAATGTAATTTTCTTATTACTTTATTGATCTAAGAATATCATGCACCAGTCTATGACAGTTACTTGGTGTTGAATGGGTTAACAGAGTTCAAGGTCTATGGACATTGACAATTACAAATCTATAAGCTGTGATATTACAATCTGTCTAATATACAACACACGGGTCTTGCACAGATGGATACATAGTCCAGTGGTCAACACGATGGAATGGGAATCCAGGGATCGCAGGTTCGATCCCCCGCCTGACCCTAATAAAATTAACAATCGTTCAGATGGGACTTTAAACTGAGGTCTCGTGTCGATGCTGTAAACCGTGCACGTAAAAGAACCAGAGCAGACTCTGGAATGGGTCTCTGTATCATTGCACTATCCTCCAAAAAACCTAAAATGACTTAATCTCTTCACGAGGCGGCGTTCATATGGGTATCCGGTAGCGCTGATAAATAAAACGTAAAACACACAAACCCATGGATTATTTCACAGCTACGATTATTGCAATAAAACTTAAATTATGTCATAAAATATGTACATGGAATGAAATATACAAGTTGTTGGATGGAATAAATAGAGTACATGTATATACGATAAAATACAGAGACTAGATACAATGAAGTGATTGTTCGACACAAAGATGCACCAACCTGCAGTTAAATGATCTATACATAGTAGAATGTCATCATCCCTGGTCAGACGTGTCTTAGGCAGCCAGTCAAGGGAATTACAGAAAGTGGCTGCTTGATACAGGTTGGCTTGCTGTTTAATGGAGGGGACCACTAACACAGGTTTGACAGTATTTAGAAAATATCCCCTTCCATCCGTAGCCTGTGGAAGTCGTGATAGCGCAGTGGATGCGCGTTTGCTTCAGATGCAAAAGGTCCGGAGTTTGAGCCCCGCTGGAGCCGTTACGATTGTGCCCCTAGGCAAGGCATTAAGTACCACGTTGCATCATCTCTCTCCCTCGTGGCGATGGATTCCATCAGGAATGAGGGATTAATACAAGTTGTAAGAACTTGTTTCGCAATCGAGCTAAAATAAATTTGTTATGTTATATTTCGGCTTTTACGCCTGCATCAGCACCATTTCGGGCTATATCGCCGGCGGGCAGTTTACCTAACAGCACCTTTCCTGGGCAGGCTCCAGCAGTTAACCAGTACTTGGGTGCACCAACCTCCATAAGAAACTGCCAACTTTTTCATATAAATGAGACATGGTCTGAGCGGGGCTCACACCCCAGCATCAGTGATCCGTAACCTATCCATGACATATAATATAATCCCTTTGATACGTACCAACAGCAGTCTCAATAAACCGAGAGAAGAATGCTATTTGAAGCAATATCCTAACCGTATAATCCCTGAGTGGAAGACCTTTTGTACTCTCATTTCCACTCTTATACCCATGTCATTCTCAGCTCCCCTTTTCTATAAGTCCCCGTGTAAATAAGTCCCCCATGTAAATAAGTCCCCGTGTATATAAGTCCCCGTGTATATAAGTCCCCGTGTATATAAGACCCCCATGTATATAAGTCTCCCATGTATATAAGTCCCCCGTGTATATAAGTCTCCCATGTATATAAGTCTCCCGTGTATATAAGTCTCCCATGTATATAAGTCTCCCGTTTATATAAGTCTCCCGTGTATATAAGACCCCCATGTATATAAGTCCCCCGTGTATATAAGACGTGCATTTGATGACTTTACCCCTGTCTACATTCTCAAATATCTTCTATTTCTTCTGCATTCTTGCCGGTATTACATTTCTGTCATTTCTAAGCAATATGCACATTTTGTATACATGTATTAATTCCTCCAAACCGTCCAATATAGTACTTCCGTTTTAATCCTTTCAAATGTACTTACTTCTTTGATTTTGTGCAGTGTATTGTTTTGCGAATGTACATAGTGGAATAAATATGTATACACCAACTTTGTGTGAATATTGGACATGGTGGTCAGTAGATGACTTCTATTGATATTTGGGGTCATGGTCACACGGACTCTAATTTAAAATCTATTTATGTCTGCTTACCTGACTTAAATCCCAGTCACACACCGATAATATGACTGTGATGCAGCCTCTTGGCAACCAAACAGTTCGACAATCAGCAAGAGGTTTCCGAGGTCTCTGAACGACTTCACTTAGCACTACAAGCCGCTTCTATGTTTAGTTTATACAAATTTATTTTAGCTTGATTGCGAAACAAGTTCTTACACTTGTTACAACTGAGTCATTTATCTGTATTCGCATGTTGATTTCCACTGTGTGGTTATCTGTTTAGTGTAGACAAGTGTGTTGGCTCTGTGTGATCTAGTGGTGACCTATTTTGATTGATCAACAATGAGACTGAGATCTACCGTGCATCATCGGCTACTGGTTGTCGATTGGTTGCAGATTTGTTTCCAAGCATGTGCTGATCATTAGCAGTTTGGTTTGCAACATGTCACACTCCAACAGCAACATGTCACACTCCAATAGCAACATGTCACACTCCAACAGCATCATGTCACACTCCAACAGCAACATGTCACACTCCAACAGCAACATGTCACACTCCAACAGCAACATGTCACACTCCAACAGCAACATGTCACACTCCAACAGCATCATGTCACACTCCAACAGCATCATGTCACACTCCAACAGCAACATGTCACACTCCAACAGCATCATGTCACACTCCAACAGCAACATGTCACACTCCAACAGCAACATGTCACACTCCAACAGCAACATGTCACACTCCAACAGCATCATGTCACACTCCAACAGCATCATGTCACACTCCAACAGCATCATGTCACACTCCAACAGCAACATGTCACACTCCAACAGCAACATGTCACACGCCAACAGCAACATGTCACACTCCAACAGCAACATGTCACACTCCAACAGCATCATGTCACACTCCAACAGCACATGTCACACTCCAACAGCAACATGTCACACTCCAACAGCAACATGTAGGTTCATCATGCTGGTTGACAAACATGTATAATTGTTTCTCAGTCAATCGTCTGAAATGTATCTCAATATTGATATAATATTCATTAAGAATCAGTTTTAAGCAATATAGTGGTTGATTTTGGTGGATTTGGGTAAATTGTGCAACTTTCATTTGTGATTTTCCTGTAACGTATAAAATGGAGGCAGTTCAATCATGCAGATTCTATCGTCCAAAGTTAGCACTTGGTATTTAGTCATGACCTTGATAATGGAAAGAACAAGACTAACATTTGTGATATTCCATGTGTTTTTCCCGTCAGACTAGTTTCTTATTGAAATGTTTTAACCCGTAAATTCACAGACCTTGCCGATGAATAATGAAATAGGGTAACTTTTCGCACAGATTTTAAAGTTTTATGTTTCTTGGTGAAATTTGTTTTGATTAAATTTGTTAATATCTGCATATTTATTCATGATTTAGAAAGTTTGTTTCGCATTTTCGGGCCAAAACTGAATAGAATATTGATTGCACTTTATGGTCACTTATCAAAACACATCAAAAGATTTTGGCAGAATAATAGCAGTTGTTTGTCGCATTTACGGGAAAGGTCTCGTACCGTAATCCACACCAATTATATACATGTACTATAAAATCGGTTGGGGGGGATTTGAAAGTTGTCACATAAATAAAACGTTGCTTAATACACATGGTCACATCAGCAAGTTAGACTGTAACAACACTACTCCTTACGGAGACCATTTATCTACACTTTGACGGAACTATAGAAGTCCATACCGGTAGATAGTGTTTGCATGTATTGCAGAGCTAAGTACACATTTACAGAACTGTTTAGTTTTTCCAAATATCTTGAATAGATAGTTATGAAGTTTTAAAGGTTATTGTTGGTATGTTTTCTAGGTTTTTTGTCCTATACACTACAATGTAAATTTCCGTCACGTTTTTAATATAAATAGAGGTACCTGTATGAAACCTGTGTTAGTTGTCACCTGTATGAAACTTGGTATTATATTGTATTTTATCAATAATAGAGGTAGCTGTATGAAACTTGGTATTATATTGTATTTTTTCACGCAGAATTCATTTCTGCTGTCAAAATGTGTATACAGTCAAACCTGTGTTAGTTGTCACCTCTATTAAGCAGCCAGTATACAGATTGCAGCCACCTGTGCTAAGCAGCCACTTTCTGCCCTCATTCCCTTTGCTGGCTGCTAAAGACAGGCGTGACTGTATCACTATTTGCTGTATCTTAAAATGGAAAAAAGTACATGAAAATAATAATTTTTAAACTATTATTTTTAATAATTTTCCAGTGAACTTTAAAATATGAAGGAGACACAATCATCAACTAATAAAGTCAATAATATTTTAAAAGAAACTATCCACATTATTATCATTCAGATTAAAATAGATTATCTTAATTTTAACTCTTTCAACCCCAAGTAACTGACATGGATTGGTGCATGCTATTTTTAGACCAATAAATTAATAAGAAAATTACCTTTGGACCAGTTCATTTATCAAAATGGGTAATTTTATCTAAAAATAGTAATAATTATTACTGGCAAAAAAGTGCAGATCCTGATGAGACGGCTCGTAAAAAGCCGGCTCATCTGGATCTACACTTTTCATAAGCCTATTTAGAGGCCTGTGGGGTTGAAAGGGTTAATATGCAATGTCAATTTAAAATGCAGTTGAAGACATTATAAAGAAACAATGTATCACAGTTTCATCATCGGTGGTCAGTGTGTATCACTGTCAGTTTGGTACAGTCGTATGCCCACATGTGTGTGCAGCTTCAATATGTGCAGCTGAATAATGAGAGCACAAGACGTGCGTGCAGCTGAATAATGAAAGCACAAGACATGCATGCAGCTAAATAATGAGAGCACAAGACGTGCATGCAGCTGAATAATGAGAGCACAAGATGTGTATGCAGCTGAATAATGAGAGCACAAGATGTGTGTGCAGCTGAATAATGAGAGCACAAGACGTGTGTGCAGCTGAATAATGAAAGCACAAGGCGTGCATGCAGCTGAATAATGAAAGCATAAGACGTGCATGCAGCTGAATAATGAGAGCACAAGGCATGCATGCAGCTGAATAATGAAAGCACAAGGCATGCATGCAGCTGAATAATGAAAGCACAAGGCATGCATGCAGCTGAATAATGAAAGCACAAGACGTGCATGCAGCTGAATAATGAGAGCACAAGATGTGCAGCTGAATAATGAGAGCACAAGACGTGTGTGCAGCTGAATAATGAGAGCACAAGACGTTTGTGCAGCTGAATAATGAGAGCACAAGACATGTGTGCAGCTGAATAATGAGAGCACAAGATGTGTGTGCAGCTGAATAATGAGAGCACAAGACGTGCATGCAGCTGAATAATGAAAGCACAAGACATGTGTGCAGCTGAATAATGAGAGCACAAGATGTGTGTGCAGCTGAATAATGAAAGCACAAGACATGCGTGTAGCTGAATAATGAGAGCACAAGACATGCATGCAGCTGAATAATGAAAGCACAAGACATGCATGCAGCTGAATAATGAAAGCACAAGGTGTGCGTGCAGCTGAATAATGAGAGCACAAGACCGGTGTGCAGCTGAATAATGAAAGCACAAGGCGTGCATGCAGCTGAATAATGAAAGCACAAGACGTGCATGCAGCTGAATAATGAGAGCACAAGACATGTGTGCAGCTGAATAGTGAGAGCACAAGACGTGTGTGCAGCTGAATAATGAGAGTACAAGACATGCGTGCAGCTGAATAATGAGAGTACAACACATGCGTGCAACTGAATAATGAGAGCACAAGACGTGTGTGCAGCTGAATAATGAGAGCACAAGACATGCATGCAGCTGAATAATGAAATCACAATCCGTGCTTGCAGCTGAACAATGAGAGCACAAGATGTGTGTGCAGCTGAATAATGAGAGCACAAGACGTGCATGCAGCTGAATAATGAAAGCACAAGACGTTTGTGCAGCTGAATAATGAAAGCACAATGCGTGTGTGCAGCTGAATAATGAGAGCACAAGACGTTTGTGCAGCTGAATAATGAAAGCACAAGACGTGCATGCAGCTGAACAATGAGAGCACAAGATGTGTGTGCAGCTGAATAATGAGAGCACAAGACATGCATGCAGCTGAATAATGAAAGCACAAGACATGTGTGCAGCTGAATAATGAGAGCACAAGATGTATGTGCAGCTGAATAATGAAAGCACAAGACATGCGTGTAGCTGAATAATGAGAGCACAATACATGCATGGAGCTGAATAATGAAAGCACAAGACATGCATGCAGCTGAATAATGAAAGCACAAGGCGTGCGTGCAGCTGAATAATGAGAGCACAAGACCGGTGTGCAGCTGAATAATGAAAGCACAAGGCGTGCATGCAGCTGAATAATGAAAGCACAAGACGTGCATGCAGCTGAATAATGAGAGCACAAGACATGTGTGCAGCTGAATAGTGAGAGCACAAGACGTGTGTGCAGCTGAATAATGAGAGTACAAGACATGCGTGCAACTGAATAATGAAAGCACAAGACATGCGTGTAGCTGAATAATGAGAGCACAAGACATGCATGCAGCTGAATAATGAAAGCACAAGACATGCATGCAGCTGAATAATGAAAGCACAAGGCGTGCGTGCAGCTGAATAATGAGAGCACAAGACCTGTGTGCAGCTGAATAATGAAAGCACAAGGCGTGCATGCAGCTGAATAATGAAAGCACAAGACGTGCATGCAGCTGAATAATGAGAGCACAAGACATGTGTGCAGCTGAATAGTGAGAGCACAAGACGTGTGTGCAGCTGAATAATGAGAGTACAACACATGCATGCAGCTGAATAATGAAATCACAATCCGTGCTTGCAGCTGAACAATGAGAGCACAAGATGTGTGTGCAGCTGAATAATGAGAGCACAAGACGTGCATGCAGCTGAATAATGAAAGCACAAGACTTTGTGCAGCTGAATAATGAAAGCACAATACGTGTGTGCAGCTGAATAATGAGAGCACAAGACGTTTGTGCAGCTGAATAATGAGAGCACAAGACATGCATGCAGCTGAATAATGAAATCACAATACGTGCTTGCAGCTGAACAATGAGAGCACAAGATGTGTGTGCAGCTGAATAATGAGAGCACAAGACGTGCATGCAGCTGAATAATGAAAGCACAAGACGTTTGTGCAGCTGAATAATGAAAGCACAATGCGTGTGTGCAGCTGAATAATGAGAGCACAAGACGTTTGTGCAGCTGAATAATGAGAGCACAAGACATGCATGCAGCTGAATAATGAGAGCACAAGACGTGCTTGCAGCTGAATAATGAGAGCACAAGACGTGTGTGCAGCTGAATAATGAGAGCACAAGACATGTGTGCAGCTGAATAATGAGAGCACAAGATGTGTGTGCAGCTGAATAATGAAAGCACAAGACATGCGTGTAGCTGAATAATGAGAGCACAAGACATGCATGTAGCTGAATAATGAAAGCACAAGACATGCATGCAGCTGAATAATGAAAGCACAAGGCGTGCGTGCAGCTGAATAATGAGAGCACAAGGCGTGCATGCAGCTGAATAATGAAAGCACAAGGCGTGCATGCAGCTGAATAATGAAAGCACAAGACGTGCATGCAGCTGAATAATGAGAGCACAAGACATGTGTGCAGCTGAATAGTGAGAGCACAAGACGTGTGTGCAGCTGAATAATGAGAGTACAAGACGTGCGTGCAACTGAATAATGAGAGCACAAGACATGCGTGCAACTGAATAATGAGAGCACAAGACGTGTGTGCAGCTGAATAATGAGAGCACAAGATGTGTGTGCAGCTGAATAATGAGAGCACAAGACATGCATGCAGCTGAATAATGAAATCACAATACGTGCGTGCAACTGAATAATGAGAGCACAAGACGTGCGTGCAGCTGAATAATGAGAGCACAAGACATGCATGCAGCTGAATAATGAGAGCACAAGATGTGTGTGCAGCTGAATAATGAGAGCACAAGACATGTGTGCAGCTGAATAATGAGAGCACAAGATGTGCATGCAGCTGAACAATGAGAGCACAAGACGTGCGTGCAACTGAATGATGAGAGCACAATACGTGTGTGCAGCTGAATAATGAGAGCACAAGATGTGCGTGCAGCTGAATAATGAGAGCACAAGACGTGCATGCAGCTGAATAATGAGAGCACAAGACGTGCATGCAGCTGAATAATGAGAGCACAAGACATGCGTGTAGCTGAATAATGAGAGCACAAGATGTGTGTGCAGCTGAATAATGAGAGCACAAGACATGCATGGAGCTGAATAATGAAAGCACAAGACATGCATGCAGCTGAATAATGAAAGCACAAGGCGTGCGTGCAGCTGAATAATGAGAGCACAAGGCGTGCATGCAGCTGAATAATGAAAGCACAAGGCGTGCATGCAGCTGAATAATGAAAGCACAAGACGTGCATGCAGCTGAATAATGAGAGCACAAGACATGTGTGCAGCTGAATAGTGAGAGCACAAGACGTGTGTGCAGCTGAATAATGAGAGTACAAGACATGCGTGCAACTGAATAATGAGAGCACAAGACGTGTGTGCAGCTGAATAATGAGAGCACAAGATGTGTGTGCAGCTGAATAATGAGAGCACAAGACATGCATGCAGCTGAATAATGAAATCACAATACGTGCGTGCAACTGAATAATGAGAGCACAAGACGTGCGTGCAGCTGAATAATGAGAGCACAAGATATGCGTGCAGCTGAATAATGAGAGCACAAGACGTGTGTGCAGCTGAATAATGAGAGCACAAGACGTGTGTGCAGCTGAATAATGAGAGCACAAGATGTGCATGCAGCTGAACAATGAGAGCACAAGACGTGCGTGCAACTGAATGATGAGAGCACAAGACGTGTGTGCAGCTGAATAATGAGAGCACAAGATGTGCGTGCAGCTGAATAATGAGAGCACAAGACGTGCATGCAGCTGAATAATGAGAGCACAAGACGTGCATGCAGCTGAATAATGAGAGCACAAGACATGCGTGTAGCTGAATAATGAGAGCACAAGATGTGTGTGCAGCTGAATAATGAGAGCACAAGATGTGCATGCAGCTGAATAATGAGAGCACAAGACGCATGCAGCTGAATAATGAGAGCACAAGACGTGCATGCAGCTGAATAATGAAGCACAAGCTGCATGCAGCTGAATAATAGCAAAAGATGTGTGTGCAGCTGAATAATGAGAGCACAAGATGTGCATGCAGCTGAATAATGAGAGCACAAGATGTGCATGCAGCTGAATAATGAAAGCACAATACGTGCATGCAGCTGAATAGTGAAAGCACAATACGTGTGTGCAGCTGAATAATGAAAGCACAAGACGTGCGTGCAGCTGAATAATGAAAGCACAAGACGTGTGTGCAGCTGAATAGTGAAAGCACAATACGTGTGTGCAGCTGAATAATGAAGCACAAGACGTGGTGCAGCTGAATAATGAAAGCACAAGACGTGCGTGCAGCTGAATAATGAAAGCACAATACGTGTGTGCAGCTGAATAATGAAAGCACAATACATGTGTGCAGCTGAATAATGAAAGCACAAGACGTGCATGCAGCTGAATAATGAAAGCACAAGATGTGTGTGCAGCTGAATAATGAGAGCACAAGATGTGTGTGCAGCTGAATAATGAGAGCACAAGACGTGTGTGCAGCTGAATAGTGAAAGCACAATACGTGTGTGCAGCTGAATAATGAAAGCACAAGACGTGTGTGCAGCTGAATAATGAGAGCACAAGACGTGCATGCAGCTGAATAATGAGAGCACAAGACATGTGTGCAGCTGAATAATGAGAGCACAAGACGTGCGTGCAGCTGAATAATGAGGCACAAGACGTGCATAATAATGAAGCACAGAATGTGCAGCTGAATAATGAGAGCACAAGACGTGCGTGCAGCTGAATAATGAGAGCACAAGACGTGTGTGCAGCTGAATAATGAGAGCACAAGACGTGCATGCAGCTGAATAATGAGAGCACAAGACGTGTGTGCAGCTGAATAATGAGAGCACAAGACGTGCGTGCAGCTGAATAATGAAAGCACAAGACATGTGTGCAGCTGAATAATGAGAGCACAAGACGTGTGTGCAGCTGAATAATGAAAGCACAAGACGTGCGTGCAGCTGAATAATGAAAGCACAAGACGTGCAGCTGAATAATGAGAGCACAAGGTGTGTGTGTATATCACTGTGGGCATGACAAATGAGGTGTATATCACTGAGGGCATGACAAATGAGGTGTATATCACTGAGGGCATGACAAATGAGGTGTATATCACTGAGGGCATGACAAATGAGGTGTATATCACTGAGGGCATGACAAATGAGGTGTATATCACTGAGGGCATGCCAAATGAGGTGTATATCACTGAGGGCATGACAAATGAGGTGTATATCACTGAGGGCATGTCAAATGAGGTGTATATCACTGAGGGCATGCCAAATGAGGTGTATATCACTGAGGGCATGCCAAATGAGGTGTATATCACTGAGGGCATGTCAAATGAGGTGTTTATCACTGAGGGCATGTCAAATGAGGTGTATATGAATTTTACCACATGATAATGATTAGCTTCATTTATAGTACTTATACTATTCAAACAGTAGACACAACCATAGACCTTCATAGGTCTATAAATAGACAAAATTTAATGACAAACACCTACATTTTTAACACACTAAAAATTCCCCCTTGATCAGCAGTGATTAAGCCATAAAGATATACCAACCCAACTTGTTATCAAAACGAACATTTGGCACTCTAGCATATGAACTAACTATATATGTATTTATTAATCTGCTCAGTTTTATTGAAAATTGGGATATTTATTCTAAAATGCAGTTAATTGGATAAATTTTCATTTGACGTAATTTTTAATCTTTTTGGTAAGTGAAAAAAGTGTTGTGTGTGATTCATTTACTATTAAAGCGTAGCTTCAATGCTTTGATGAAACAAATTCATTGATATTCATAAGTTTAAAACAATAAATTCATATCCTGCTGTATATGCTACAGCCCTGTTAGATTGGATAATTGGACAGTATTTGTACAGATTTGTCATATCTTCGTCATTATTTTATGAATGGTTTGTTTGTCATGCACATTATATAGCTGACTGATATGTTACAATTACAGATTGGTTAAATATGAAACGACCTTCATTTACATATTCAGTCCATAGCTCACCGGGCATTGTGATGTATAGTTTTATTATAATATAAATTTAAATATATTTTTAAAACAATGTTGTACAAGAATGTGAATTAAGGTACTTGTGAACTACATGTTCTATACTGAGGTACTTGTGAACTACATGTTCTATACTGAGGTATGTGTGAACTACATGTTATATACTGAGGTATGTGTGAACTACATGTTCTATACTGAGGTATGTGTGAACTACATGTTCTATACTGAGGTATGTTTGAGCTACATGTTCTATACTGAGGTATGTGTGAACTACATGTTCTATACTGAGGTATGTGTGAACTACATGTTCTATACTGAGGTATGTTTGAGTAGTATTTATATACTTATTACTGAGATAATTACTAAAATAATTACTGAGATAATTTTACCTAAAGGTAATTGATTACAAATAACCAGAGATCATATAGGAATACTAGTAGTTTATGTAGATATACTAAGTAGCAATAACCAGAGATCATATAGGAATACTAGTAGTTTATGTAGATATACTAAGTAGCAATAACCAGACATCATATAGGAACACTAGTAGTTTATGTAGATATACTAAGTAGATAATTATACATTCTATGTATTATTATGTGGATAGTACACGATATTTAACAATGTTCAACATATACATATAATTATATGTGAATTGTACGAAGTAAGATGTTTAACAATTTCAATGAGTGTACTAAACTATAAATGTATATTAAACTAAAAATATTTTGACACCATATTTTTAAAAAATCGGACAGAATTAGGATGATAGCGATAGCACATAAAGGCTACCTGATGCAACCTGTTGCAACCGGTCTGTTGCTACCTGATGCAACCTGTCTGTTGCTACCTGATGCAACCTGTCTGTTGCTACCTGATGCAACCTGTCTGTTGCTACCTGATGCAAACTGTTGCTACCTGATGCAACCTGTTGCTACCTGATGCAACCTGTTGCTACACAATGCAACCTGTGGCTACACAATGCAACCTGTGGCTACCTGATGCAACACAAGTCTACCTGATGCAACCTGAGGCTACCTGATGCAACCTGAGTCTACCTGATGCAACCCGAGTCTACCTGATGCAACCTGAGTCTACCTGATGCAACCCGAGTCTACCTGATGCAACTCAAGGCTACCTGATGCAACCCGAGTCTACCTGATGCAACCTGTTGCTACACAATGCAACCTGTGGCTACCTGATGCAACCCGAGTCTACCTGATGCAACCCGGGCTATATCGAATGCAACCCGAGGCTACCTGATGCAACCCGAGGCTATATCCAATACAACCCGAGGCTACCTGATGCAACCTGTTGCTACACAATGCAACCTGTGGCTACCTGATGCAACTCAAGGCTACCTGATGCAACCTGTGGCTACCTGATGCAACCCGAGGCTACCTGATGCAACTAAAGGCTACCTGATGCAAACCGAGGCTACCTGATGCAACTCAAGTCTACCTGATGCAACACGAGTCTACCTGATACAACCCGAGGCTACCTGATGCAACACAAGTCTACCTGATGCAACTCAAGGCTACCTGATGCAACCTGTGGCTACCTGATGCAACACAAGGCTACCTGATGCAACTCAAGGCTACCTGATGCAACTCAAGTCTACCTGATGCAACACAAGTCTACCTGATACAACCCGAGGCTACCTGATGCAACCCGAGGCTACCTGATGCAACCCGAGTCTACCTGATGCAACTCAAGTCTACCTGATGCAACACAAGTCTACCTGATACAACCCGAGGCTACCTGATGCAACACAAGTCTACCTGATACAACCCGAGGCTACCTCATGCAACACAAGTCTACCTGATGCAACTCAAGGCTACCTGATGCAACCCGAGTCTACCTGATGCAACCCGAGGCTACCTGATGCAACCCGAGGCTACCTGATGCAACCCGAGGCTACCTGATGCAACCCGAGGCTACCTGATGCAACCCGAGGCTACCTGATGCAACCCGAGGCTACCTGATGCAACTCACGGCTACCTGATGCAACCCGAGGCTACCTGATGCAACACAAGTCTACCTGATACAACCCGAGGCTACCTGATGCAACACAAGTCTACCTGATACAACCCGAGGCTACCTGATGCAACACAAGTCTACCTGATGCAACTCAAGGCTACCTGATGCAACTCAAGGCTACCTGATGCAACTCAAGGCTACCTGATGCAACACAAGTCTACCTGATGCAACCCGAGGCTACCTGATGCAACCCGAGGCTACCTGATGCAACTCAAGGCTACCTGATGCAACCCGAGACTACCTGATGCAACCCGAGGCTACCTGATGCAACTCAAGGCTACCTGATGCAACCCGAGGCTACCTGATGCAACCCGAGGCTAACTGATGCAACACAAGTCTACCTGATGCAACTCAAGGCTACCTGATGCAACCCGAGGCTACCTGATGCAACCCAAGGCTATATCCAATGCAACCCGAGGCTATATCCAATGCAACCCGATGCTACCTGATGCAACCCGAGGCTACCTGATGCAACCCTAGGCTACCTGATGCAACCCGATGCTACCTGATGCAACCCGATGCTACCTGATGCAACCCGAGGCTATATCCAATGCAACACGAGGCTATATCCAATGCAACATGAGGCTATATCCAATGCAACACGAGGCTATATCCAATGCAACACGAGGCTATACCCAATGCAATACGAGGCTATATCCAATGCAACATGAGGCTATACCCCATGCAACCTGAGGCTATATCCAATGCAACACGAGGCTATACCCAATGCAATACGAGGCTATATCCAATGCAACACGAGGCTATACCCAATGCAACACGAGGCTATACCCAATGCAACACGAGGCTATGTCCAATGCAACATGAGGCTATGTCCAATGCAACACGAGGCTATACCCAATGCAACACAAGGCTATGTCCAATGCAACACGAGGCTATACCCAATGCAACACGAGGCTATACCCAATGCAACACAAGGCTATATCCAATGCAACACGAGGCTATACCCAATGCAATACGAAGCTATACCCAATGCAACACGAGGCTATACCCAATGCAACACGAGGCTATACCCATGCAATGCAACACGAGGCTATATCCAATGCAACACGAGGCTATACCCAATGCAATACGAGGCTATATCCAATGTAACACGAGGCTATACCCAATGCAACACAAGGCTATATCCAATGCAACACGAGGCTATATCCAATGCAACACGAGGCTATACCCAATGCAACACGTGGCTATATCCAATGCAACACGAGGCTATACCCAATGCAACACGAGGCTATACCCAATGCAACACGAGGCTATACCCAATGTAACACGAGGCTATACCCAATGCAACACGAGGCTATACCCAATGCAATGCAACACGAGGCCATATCCAACGCAACATGAGGCTATATCCAATGCAACACAAGGCTATACCCAATGCAATTCGTGGCTACACAATGCAACACGAGGCTATACCCAATGCAATTCGTGGCTACACAATGCAACACGAGGCTATACCCAATGCAATTCGTGGCTACACAATGCAACATGAGGCTATACCCAATGCAACACGAGGCTATACCCAATGCAATCCGTGGCTACACAATGCAACCTGAGGCTACCTAATGCAACCAATTGTCTTTACTGCGAAACGTTTATATAACAAAACTCGAAAATATATTTTAATTTTTGTGTATGTTGTATCAATTGTTCACAAAGATGGATGATTTCTAAAAGGTTCACATGGCGGATTCCAATCTGAATGCTGTCGTTATTGACACAACAACCGATCCTATTCAACCACTACTCTATACTAATCTCTTCTTCTTCTCGTGCTCAGATTTGATAGTTCATGTTCTTGAAATTTCTTCAAATATTCCATTAAATATTAACCATGTCTTTTTAACATCCAAAACTATTGACTCTCTAATAATACAATAACTTCTGAAATTCTTTGGCATATTCCTAGAACAGATTTTACGTATTTTCATTGTTATAATAATATATATATATTATTCTCGTGCCTATTGTATATCAATCAATTGATAGGGAGAAGAACTATATAAGTTTTCTTTCGTCCTAATCCCTTTCAGTCTACTGCTGTTAAATTATATGTAAAATGTTCATTTCTTGATTACATGTACAAATACGGAAATAAATAATGTTTAAACTAATTGTTCACAGCTAAGAGATTGTGTCTATAAACCTAAGCAGATTGTATAGGGGTGGTATAGGGTGTGAGTGCATTCATGTCTATAAACCTAAGCAGATTGTATAGGGTGTGAGTGCATTCATGTCTATAAACCTAAGCAGATTGTATAGGGGTGGTATAGGGTGTGAGTGCATTCATGTCTATAAACCTAAGCAGATTATACAGGGTGTGAGTGCATTCATGTATATAAACCTAAGCAGATTGTATGGGGTGGTATAGGGTGTGAGTGCATTCATGTCTATAAACCTAAGCAGATTGTATGGGGGTGGTATAGGGTGTGAGTGCATTCATGTCTATAAACCTAAGCAGATTGTATGGGGGTTGTATAGGGTGTGAGTGCATTCATGTCTATAAACCTAAGCAGATTGTATAGGGGTGGTATAGGGTGTGAGTGCATTCATGTCTATAAACCTAAGCAGATTGTATGGGGGTGGTATAGGGTGTGAGTGCTTTCATGTATATAAACCTAAGCAGATTGTATAGGGGTGGTATAGGGTGTGAGTGCTTTCATGTATATAAACCTAAGCAGATTGTATAGGGGTTGTATAGGGTGTGAGTGCTTTCATGTATATAAACCTAAGCAGATTGTATAGGGTGTCAGTGCATTCATGTCTATAAACCTAAGCAGATTGTATAGGGGATGTATAGGGTGTGAGTTCATTCATGTCTAAGCTAAGCAGATTGTATGGGGGTTGTATAGGGTGTGAGTGCATTCATGTCTATAAACCTAAGCAGATTGTATAGGGTGTGAGTGCATTCATGTCTATAAACCTAAGCAGATTGTATAGGGGTGGTATAGGGTGTGAGTGCATTCATGTCTATAAACCTAAGCAGATTATACAGGGTGTGAGTGCATTCATGTCTATAAACCTAAGCAGATTGTATGGGGGTGGTATAGGGTGTGAGTGCATTCATGTCTATAAACCTAAGCAGATTGTATAGGGGTGGTATAGGGTGTGAGTGCTTTCATGTATATAAACCTAAGCAGATTGTATGGGGGTGGTATAGGGTGTGAGTGCTTTCATGTATATAAACCTAAGCAGATTGTATAGGGGTGGTATAGGGTGTGAGTGCTTTCATGTATATAAACCTAAGCAGATTGTATAGGGGTTGTATAGGGTGTGAGTGCTTTCATGTATATAAACCTAAGCAGATTGTATAGGGTGTCAGTGCATTCATGTCTATAAACCTAAGCAGATTGTATAGGGGATGTATAGGGTGTGAGTTCATTCATGTCTAAGCTAAGCAGATTGTATGGGGGTTGTATAGGGTGTGAGTGCATTCATGTCTATAAACCTAAGCATATTGTATGTTGGTTGTATAGGGTGTGAGCGCAGTCATGTCTAAGCTAAGCAGATTGTATGGGGGTTGTATAGGGTGTGAGCGCAGTCATGTCTAAGCTAAGCAGATTGTATGGGGGTTGTATAGGGTGTGAGTGCATTCATGTCTATAAACCTAAGCAGATTGTATGGGGGTTGTATAGGGTGTGAACGCAGTCATGTCTAAGCTAAGCAGATTGTATGGGGGTTGTATAGGGTGTGAGCGCAGTCATGTCTAAACTAAGCAGATTGTATGGGGGTTGTATAGGGTGTGAGTGCATTCATGTCTATAAACCTAAGCATATTGTATGTGGGTTGTATAGGGTGTGAGCACAGTCATGTCTAAGCTAAGCATATTGTATGGGGGTTGTATAGGGTGTGAGCGCAGTCATGTCTAAGCTAAGCAGATTGTATGGGGGTTGTATAGGGTGTGAGCGCAGTCATGTCTAAGCTAAGCAGATTGTATGGGGGTTGTATAGGGTGTGAGTGCATTCATGTCTATAAACCTAAGCAGATTGTATGGGGGTTGTATAGGTTGTGAATGCAGTCATGTCTAAGCTAAGCAGATTGTATGGGGGTTGTATAGGGTGTGAGCGCAGTCATGTCTAAACTAAGCAGATTATATGGGGGTTGTATAGGGTGTGAGTGCATTCATGTCTATAAACCTAAGCAGATTGTATGGGGGTTGTATAGGGTGTGAGCGCAGTCATGTCTAAGCTAAGCAGATTGTATGTGGGTTGTATAGGGTGTGAGTGCAGTCATGTCTAAGCTAAGCAGATTGTATGGGGGTTGTATAGGGTATGAGCGCAGTCATGTCTAAGCTAAGCAGATTGTATGGGGGTTGTATAGGGTGTGAGTGCATTCATTTCTATAAACCTAAGCATATTGTATGTGGGTTGTATAGGGTGTGAGTGCATTCATGTCTAAACTAAGCAGATTGTATGGGGGTTGTATAGGGTGTGAGTGCATTCATGTCTATAAACCTAAGCATATTGTATGTGGGTTGTATAGGGTGTGAGCGCAGTCATGTCTAAGCTAAGCAGATTGTATGGGGGTTGTATAGGGTTTTAGCGCAGTCATGTCTAAGCTAAGCAGATTGTATGGGGGTTGTATAGGGTGTGAGTGCATTCATGTCTATAAACCTAAGCAGATTGTATGGGGGTTGTATAGGGTGTGAACGCAGTCATGTCTAAGCTAAGCAGATTGTATGGGGGTTGTATAGGGTGTGAGCGCAGTCATGTCTAAACTAAGCAGATTGTATGGGGGTTGTATAGGGTGTGAACGCAGTCATGTCTAAGCTAAGCAGATTGTATGGGGGTTGTATAGGGTGTGAACACAGTCATGTCTAAGCTAAGCAGATTGTATGGGGGTTGTATAGGGTGTGAGCGCAGTCATGTCTAAGCTAAGCAGATTGTATGGGGGTTGTATAGGGTGTGAGTGCATTCATGTCTATAAACCTAAGCATATTGTATGTGGGTTGTATAGGGTGTGAGCACAGTCATGTCTAAGCTAAGCAGATTGTATGGGGGTTGTATAGGGTGTGAGCGCAGTCATGTCTAAACTAAGCAGATTGTATGGGGGTTGTATAGGGTGTGAGCGCAGTCATGTCTAACTAAGCAGATTGTATGGAGGTTGTATAGGGTGTGAGCGCAGTCATGTCTAAGTTAAGCAGATTGTATGGGGGTTGTATAGGGTGTGAGCGCAGTCATGTCTAAGCTAAGCAGATTGTATGGGGGTTGTATAGGGTGTGAGCGCAGTCATGTCTAAGCTAAGCAGATTGTATGGGGGTTGTATAGGGTGTGAGTGCAGTCATGTCTAAGCTAAGCAGATTGTATGGGGGTTGTATAGGGTGTGAGTGCAGTCATGTCTAAGCTAAGCAGATTGTATGGGGGTTGTATAGGGTGTGAGTGCAGTCATGTCTAAGCTAAGCAGATTGTATGGGGGTTGTATAGGGTGTGAGTGCAGTCATGTCAAAGCTAAGCAGATTGTATGGGGGTTGTATAGGGTGTGAGTGCAGTCATGTCTAAGCTAAGCAGATTGTATGGGGGTTGTATTGGGTGTGAGTGCAGTCATGTCTAAGCTAAGCAGATTGTATGGGGGTTGTATAGGGTGTGAGTGCATTCATGTCTATAAACCTAAGCAGATTCAGGAACATGTGTGTGTATTTACTAATTTATTACATTCTATATTTGGAGTTTCAGATTTATTTTTGCACAGAATTCAATAGGGTGGTGACTGTGATATATTTCTAGTATATTTTAACTTAAGACTAAACTTATATGAAACTTGTGAGCCAAATCACGGACATTGTTAAATTGTACTATCATAGTTGAGTAGATAGCGTAATATGAATGAGGAAGTTAAACATTATATTAACATGGGTAATACCCCATCTAGATTATGGTGGATAGCTGTATGGGTATTTGAGCACCATTAAAAGGTAACTTTATCAATGTCTTTCTTTCTCTGGATTGATTCTTTGTTTATTATTTTATTTGTATATTTTCATGTATCGTTAGGCTGCATCTGTTTCTATATATAGGTAAATATGCTTCTTCTCTGATCCCACGTAACAAGCTGAAAACGAAACATGTCCTCTGCTGATTCTCAATTCTTTGCTTATTCCAACAACTTACAATTGTATTGATAACAAAAAACATACTTTGGATTCAACTTTTCCATCAAAACATGCCTTTGAAGACAATAGTATAATATTTGTTTCCATAACATTTTAAGGGTTAATAACTGCCAAAAATTGAATAGAGCTTCTCAGAATTCATTGCAGGTCATCTTGTATATATTACCAGTTGGTGTACAGATGTGTACTGTAAGTCTATATATTACCAGTTGGTGTACAGATGTGTACTGTAAGTCTATATATTACCAGTTGGTGTACAGATGTGTACTGTAAGTCTATATATTACCAGTTGGTGTACAGATGTGTACTGTAAGTCTATATATTACCAGTTGGTGTACAGATGTGTACTGTAAGTCTATATATTACCAGTTGGTGTACAGATGTGTACTGTAAGTCTATATATTACCAGTTGGTGTACAGATGTGTACTGTATAGTCTATATATTACCAGTTGGTGTACAGATGTGTACTGTATAGTCTATATATTACCAGTTGGTGTACAGATGTGTACTGTATAGTCTATATATTACCAGTTGGTGTACAGATGTGTACTGTAAGTCTATATATTACCAGTTGGTGTACAGATGTGTACTGTAAGTCTATATATTACCAGTTGGTGTACAGATGTGTACTGTAAGTCTATATATTACCAGTTGGTGTACAGATGTGTACTGTAAGTCTATATATTACCAGTTGGTGTACAGATGTGTACTGTAAGTCTATATATTACCAGTTGGTGTACAGATGTGTACTGTAAGTCTATATATTACCAGTTGGTGTACAGATGTGTACTGTAAGTCTATATATTACCAGTTGGTGTACAGATGTGTACTGTAAGTCTATATATTACCAGTTGGTGTACATGTACTGTAATCTATATATTACCAGTTGGTGTACAGATGTGTACTGTATAGTCTATATATTACCAGTTGGTGTACAGATGTGTACTGTATAGTCTATATATTACCAGTTGGTGTACAGATGTGTACTGTAAGTCTATATATTACCAGTTGGTGTACAGATGTGTACTGTAAGTCTATATATGCTCGCCATCCATAAAATTGTCAAAACGTATAATATTTATTTTTGGTGATGAGGTGGGGATGGGGGAGTAGTGATATGTTTATGGTGGTGGGTGGGGATGGGGGAGTAGTGATATGTTTATAGTGGTGGGTGGGATGGGGAGTAGTGATATGTTTATGGTGGTGGGTGGGGAGGGGGAGGGTGGGGATGGGGGAGTATAGTTTATGTGGTGGTGGGGATGGGGGAGTAGTGATATTTAGGGGGGTGGGATGGGGAGTAGTGATATGTTTATATGTGGTGGGTGGGGATGGGGGAATAGTGATATGTTTATGGTGGTGGGTGGGGATGGGGGAGTAGTGATATGTTTATGGTGGTGGGTGGGGATGGGGGAGTAGTGATATGTTTATAGTGGTGGGTGGGGATGGGGGAATAGTGATATATTTATGATGGTGGGTGGGGATGGGGGAGTATGATATGTTTATGATGGTGGGTGGGGATGGGGGAGTAGTGATATGTTTATAGTGGTGGGTGGGGATGGGGGAGTAGTGATATGTTTATGGTGGTGGTGGGGATGGGGGAGTAGTGATATGTTTATAGTGGTGGGTGGGGATGGGGGAATAGTGATATGTTTATGATGGTGGGTGGGGATGGGGAAGTAGTGATATGTTTATGATGGTGGGTGGGGATGGGCGAGTATTGACAATGGGGTAGTAGTGACTGGTTCTGTCTCCAAATACTATATTCCAACGTTCCCCAGTTTCAATGCCCCCATAAAACCATTAGATGGATAAACATGCTCGTGAACCACCCTAGAACCAGTCAGTAAGTACCCCCCACCCTCCACCCCACCATAAGTTGCAATTCTTGCTAGATGATTCAGTGGTCCAGTGGTTAACACATTGGAGTATGAATCCATGGATCGCTAGTTTGGCAAGAGTTTATTTCTTTCTCGGACCCTCTGCTGTAGCCTGTAGATATCGGCAAAATAATGAAAAACTGTTTTTATACACCTGGAATGTACAATCAAACCTGTGTTAGTGATCACCTCCACTAAGCAGCCAACCTGTATTAAGCAGCCAGTCTCCAAATTGCCATTATGTTGTTTTATTATACATTTGACCTCTAGTAAGCCACCTGTGCTAAGCAGCCACTTTCTGTAATTCCATTGGCTGGCTGCTTAGCACAGGTTTGACTGGATTAAAAGACACAGGGATGCTTCTGGAATTGGAGCGTATCCTCCAAAAATATAATGATTAACTGTTGGAGGTACAGTCAAACCTGACTTAAGCAGCCAGTCAAGGGAATTTCAAAATGTGGCTGCTTAGCACATGTGGCTGCTTAGTAGATGTAAAATGTATAATAAGATAACATATTGGGAATATAGAAACTGGCTGCTTAATGCAGGTTGGCTGCTTAATAGAGGTGACCACTAACACAGGTTTGACTGTATACCTCCAATTAACCAGGGGGTGAGGTGAGACCAGGGGGCGAGGATAAAGAAACGTATCCCAATTGTATTGAACTATATAGGTGCTGCAACACATACTATATACATCACAACAATAACGCTAGATTAGTATATCAGTAATCACATGACACTATCTGCCTGCCTATATAGGTGCTAGTATATCAGTAATCACAGGACACTATCTGCCTATATAGGTGCTGCAACACATACTATATACATCACAACAATAACGCTAGATTAGTATATCAGTAATCACAGGACACTATCTGCCTGCCTATATAGGTACTAGTATATCAGTAATCACAGGACACTATCTGCCTGCCTATATAGGTACTAGTATATCAGTAATCACAGGACACTATCTGCCTGCCTATATAGGTACTAGTATATCAGTAATCACAGGACACTATCTGCCTGCCTATATAGGTACTGCAACACATACTATATGCATCACAACAATAATTTTGTGTGATTTACGTTTATTTATCATCGCTACCGGTTACCTATATGAGCGACGCCTCCTGAAGAGATTAGTCATTTTAGATTTTGGAGGATAGTGCAATGATACAGACAGAGACCCATTCCAGAGTCTCCTCTGGTTCTTTTACGTGCACGGTGTAAAGCACCGACACGAGACCTCGGTTTAACGTCCCATCTGAAAGACTGTTAATTTTATTAGGGTCAGACGGGGGATCGAACCCTGGATTACCAGTCCAGCGTGTTACCACTGGACTACAGATCCGTCTGTACACATAGCAATAACACCCGTATTCATTTATAATATATACCTATAAAAAGTAAAAAGTATAGTGTTTGTTTATTATACTGTCACCCCTATTTAAAGGGCCAGCCATTTCTGACTTATGAGACACCTTTTATGGACATCAGTACTTCCCGAATCCTATCCTTGAACGTTAGGCTCAGAATGAACCCCTGACGAGGTTTGAATCTTTGACCTTCCGCCTTAACCACTAAACCACGGAGACGGTCTTGAACAAGAAAAAAATAGATAAAAAAGTAAATTAAGGAAGTACCTATATCAAATTGCTATTAATCAATGAACTATTGGGGATTTTCAGTAAGCATATATAAGTGCTGTGTTACATTTTACCCACACTTGAAATTTGAATACTAGTGGGGAATTTATAATATAATTATAATGTTTTGATTATAAAAAAGTCCCCCTTGATGTATAAATCCACATGCATATCATTTCTTCTCTCAGTAGAAGTGATTGAAAAGTGTGTGCATTTCAGCAGTCAGTAGAAGTGATTTGAAAATTGATTGCATTTCAGCAGTCAGTAGAAGTGATTTGAAAATTGATTGCATTTCAGCAGTCGGTAGAAGTAATTGAAAAGTGTGTGCATTTCAGCAGTCAGTAGAAGTAATTGAAAAGTGTGTGCATTTCAGCAGTCAGTAGAAGTAATTGAAAAGTGTGTGCATTTCAGCATTCGGTAGAAGTGATTGAAAAGTGTGTGCATTTCAGCAGTCAGTAGAAGTGATATGAAAATTGATTGCATTTCAGCAGTCGGTAGAAGTGATTGAAAAGTGTGTGCATTTCAGCAGTCAGTAGAAGTGATATGAAAATTGATTGCATTTCAGCAGTCGGTAGAAGTGATTGAAGTGTGTGCATTTCAGCAGTCAGTAGAAGTGATTGAAAAGTGTGTGCATTTCAGCAGTCAGTAGAAGTAATTGAAAAGTGTGTGCATTTCAGCAGTCAGTAGAAGTAATTGAAAAGTGTGTGCATTTCAGCAGTCAGTAGAAGTAATTGAAAAGTGTGTGCATTTCAGCAGTCAGTAGAAGTAATTGAAAAGTGTGTGCATTTCAGCATTCGGTAGAAGTGATTGAAAAGTGTGTGCATTTCAGCAGTCAGTAGAAGTGATTTGAAAATTGATTGCATTTCAGCAGTCAGTAGAAGTGATATGAAAATTGATTGCATTTCAGCAGTCGGTAGAAGTGATTGAAGTGTGTGCATTTCAGCAGTCAGTAGAAGTGATTGAAAAGTGTGTGCATTTCAGCAGTCAGTAGAAGTAATTGAAAAGTGTGTGCATTTCAGCATTTGGTAGAAGTAAATGAAGTGTGCATTTCAGCAGTCAGTAGAAGTGATTGAAAAGTGTGTGCATTTCAGCAGTCAGTAGAAGTGATTTGAAAATTGATTGCATTTCAGCAGTCGGTAGAAGTGATATGAAAATTGATTGCATTTCAGCAGTCGGTAGAAGTGATTGAAGTGTGTGCATTTCAGCAGTCAGTAGAAGTGATTGAAAAGTGTGTGCATTTCAGCAGTCAGTAGAAGTAATTGAAAAGTGTGTGTATTTCAGCATTTGGTAGAAGTAAATGAAGTGTGCATTTCAGCAGTCAGTAGAAGTGATTGAAAAGTGTGTGCATTTCAGCAGTCAGTAGAAGTGATAAAAACACACACAAAATTGAAAAGTGTGTGCATTTCAGCAGTCAGTAGAAGTGATTTGAAAATTGATTGCATTTCAGCAGTCGGTATGTCATAAATTGTACACTTTGTGACCTGGAACTTTTTCGGACATGTACATCTTGGTAAATCATGCATTTTAGGAAATTGCACATATTGAGAAATTGGTGCTTGTTTGGAAATAATGCATTTTGGGAAAGAATGCATCTCGGAAAATGGTGTATCTTCGGGTAGAATGCTTCTTGGGAAATGGTGCATATTGGGAAATATTTTCACTTGAAAATGTAGGTTTGAATATACCAATGGCAAGTACTATAATATTTGATAATTGTAATTATGGTGATATGTTTTATAACGGTGGACCATTATTCAATCAGTACCCTAAAATAGTGATTTCGTCTAAAAATGCAAAAGAAAATATTTTCTCTATTTCCAGTTTGCGATAGTTTTCAAGACGCCAGAATATCATGATGTAAGCGTTCAAACTCCGGTCAATGTACTGGTAATGCTACAGAGGAAATCGGATGGGGAGTCTAGCGATCCAAAATCCTTCACATACTACCCTAGAATCAAAGGTATGGTAATAGAGAGGTTTCCATGCTGGTAATGCTGCAGAGGAAATCGGATGGGGAGTCTAGCGATCCAAAATCCTTCACATACTACCCTAGAATCAAAGGTATGGTAATAGAGAGGTTTCCATGCTGGTAATGCTGCAGAGGAAATCGGATGGGGAGTCTAGCGATCCAAAATCCTTCACATACTACCCTAGAATCAAAGGTATGGTAATAGAGAGGTTTCCATGCTGGTAATGCTGCAGAGGAAATCGGATGGGGAGTCTAGCGATCCAAAATCCTTCACATACTACCCTAGAATCAAAGGTATGGTAATAGAGAGGTTTCCATGCTGGTAATGCTGCAGAGGAAATCGGATGGGGAGTCTAGCGATCCAAAATCCTTCACATACTACCCTAGAATCAAAGGTATGGTAATAGAGAGGTTTCCATGCTGGTAATGCTGCAGAGGAAATCGGATGGGGAGTCTAGCGATCCAAAATCCTTCACATACTACCCTAGAATCAAAGGTATGGTAATAGAGAGGTTTCCATGCTGGTAATGCTACAGAGGAAATCGGATGGGGAGTCTAGCGATCCAAAATCCTTCACATACTACCCTAGAATCAAAGGTATGGTAATAGAGAGGTTACCATGCAATGGAGATTTTTGGTTTTTTATTGATTTATTTCTTTGCTTTGGAAATTTTAACCGAGGGAGGGTCCTGCCTCTGTGTGCTTCAGCTTATAATTAGCTACTGGCCTGATTTATATAGGACATGTTCTCATGCAGGACTTTTGGGATTTTTGTGAAAACATGGGTCATTTTGAAGAAATTTTGACCTTCAAGAAAACATGTCCATTTTTAAAAGGGCGATGCTTCATGTGTATGGGTATCTTGAAGAATCATTTTGAAAACGTGCCTGCAATCCAAGAGGAAACAATATTTCCTCTGTGCTGACTTTGCTGCGCTGAGACAAGATGTGTGTGAATAGAATATGAATCATTTCATTACCCTGTGTGGCTGTAAGAGGTGATTACTACCACCTCAATGCTTGCTTTTGCTGTGAAGAGTTTTAGTTTATACACATTTATTTTAAGGGGGGGGGCCTTTCACACCTGAAGTGCTATTACGACTTCCACAAAGAGATTTGGGATTACAAGACATTTAAAGGAAGACGGCGATTATGCATCTGATTCTGACAAATCAAACTTCCTGTAAACGAAAATTAGTTTCTAGATCAATATCGACATCTTTTCTCAAGAGTTACAGTAACGCTCGCTACGCATACACGTATCCACTGAGCATTGGCTCTATATCTTTACTCTATAACCCTGATACAACAACCTATCTCTACTGTTACATACAAAGGAAGACGACAATTCTGATTGGCTGATGGCTGTTCACAGTAAAGATAGATTTATTGGCATATTGTTGTATCGGTAGAGGTTCCATCGATAGAAATATTGATGTATCACAAGATCTATGATTGCTCATTCAATATCAATGTGCACTTTTATATATTGATACAATAAACAATTATTCTCTTCAGGTCAATAGTTCAAACTATTCTTCAAAGGGAGGGACTATTTTTCCTCCGCCAAATCGATCAGTCTTCGTAGTTTGTAGCAATCACAAACAAAATCTATATCGCCAAAGCCAAAAATGCTCACGGAACTGTTGACCCTAAATAAAATGGAATGGAACAAAATTGTGGAAAACTTGTCGAATAGTAAAACAAAATACTTGCCTCCACGTGATCGGGTATCAGCCAATCAAATTGCCGAATTATCAAAGATGTATAATAATATAAGAATATTGACCTCACTTGAACGTGTATTAGAAGATAAGTTTCGTAAGAACTCCCCGGCTAACAGGGAAAAAACAGTTGAATACGTGGAAACCTTCTCTGCAATTGACTTTTCTAAAAGTTCTTTTCCTAATTTTAATACAAACGCTTTGCGTAAATTTTCAAATTCTTTGGAAAATTGCACATGTTCCCACATAGGCGAGCAGAAAACATGTGGCATATATAATATTTCATGTAATACAATCTCGACATATCGACACACCACTTCTACTAAATGTATTTATTTTCAGATAAGGAAGACATAGATCGTAAGCGGCGAAAGCTGATACCCAGTTACCATCACGGAGGAAGTAGTTTCGGCAGCATGAATCCTTCCCTCGGCGGCGGTGGCAATAGCAACGACGGAACCAATGGCGACATCGGCGGTTGTATGCAGAACGGTGGATGTGAGTACATTCTATGTCTCATAGGAAAAGTGTTTGTCACACCTATTAATTGCGCCAGACATTTGTGACTTACGAGACATCTCTTATGAACATCAGTACTTTCCGAATCCTATCCTTGCAGGCTGATAGGCAATCAGTAACCATTATTTAACTAGCTGGCAGCTCGCCAACCGGAGATTTGAATTGTCGAGCGTCCGCTCCGTAGGCAGAAACCTTAACCACTAGGCCACTGAGACGATATATCACCAATGTCTGAATTGGAACTTGTCTCTTTAACGAGATATTAGACTGAGATTGCATGTCTCCGTCTATAATGGATATTGAGTTCGCCTCGTAATCGTCAAGTTGTGAGTTCAACCCCAGACAGAACCACGGTGGTGGTGTCCTTAAGCAAGACACGTACATCCACATTGCCTCTTCTGTCTCCCTCATAGTGATGGCTTCCATCAGGAATGATGTTGAAATGAGGAAATAATATTTGTCTTGCCAATGTTTATCTGCGAATAAAACACGGTTTGTCATTCTGATACGCAGGAATCAACCACTGTACAAATATTATTTCCATTCTAACATGATCCAATATAATGCTACAAACGAATATATGTGTGTGTTAATTTTGCTGGCGGGGCAAAATTCAACAGCCGTAAAATAGACTGGCTCTAGCCGTTGTTTATTGCAGATTTAACAACGGTAGATTTGTTCTCTGTTTAAATGTTGAAATAACCTGTTGGCTGTCCGATTAGCGCAGTTGTTAGTGCGCTCACTTCTCACCAATGCAACCCAGGTTCGATCCTCGGACCGGGAAGTATGTGAGAGGGTACTGTGGTCGCCAGATCAGACAGGTGGGTTTTCTCCGGGTACTCCGGTTTCCTCCCACATGAATGACCACATATACGTTTTCATCCGCGCCATCGAGAGTGATTGATATAAGTTGTTAGAACTTGCTTCGCAATCGTTGTAAAATAAATAAAGTTTAAACTTTTTAAATAACTTGTTGCACAGTGAAGATAAAAGTCAGTAATAATGTACTTCTTCCTATTTCAGCCATTCCAGATTTCAATAATATCCCACTGACGTCTGCATTTGGACAAAGACCCTTAAACTTAGGCAGTAAGTAACGATAATGTCCATGGATCAGTTCTATAAGAGGATCGTCACTCGCCCTGCTTTGGGCTCGAATACCATTGTCAAATTCATTTCATGGGAGGAAGCTATCCAACAGACTTGCAGAAGGTCGGTGGTTCTACCTAGGTGCCCATCCGTGCCTGAAATACTGTTCAATAGGACACCTGGTGTCTTCCTTCACCCGGAGTAGCTGGAGATTCGTCGTATGACCTAAGATGTTGGTGCGACGTTAACCCATTCAACACCAAGTAACTGACATGGACTGGTCCATGATATTTTTAGACCAATAAATTAATAACAAAATTACATTTGGATCAGTTCATTTATCAAAATGGGTAATTTATTTTCTAAAAATAGTTATATTACTTGAAAAAAGTGCAGATCCTGATGAGACGGCTCGTCACGAGCCGGCTCATCTGGATCTACACTTTTTGTAAGCCTATTTAGAGGTCTGTGGTGTTGAAAGGGTTAAGCCCTAAAACAAACAAAACCAAAACTATTGTCTTATAAAACAGTTCATTTATGTTCATGTCACATTATATACATACACCAAGTCATAACCTGAAAAATGTCTTGAGCCTGTCGGAGATAAAAATGTCTTGAGTCTGTCGGAGATAAAAATGTCTTGAGCCTGTCGGAGATAAAAATGTCTTGAGCCTGTCGGAGATAAAAATGTCTTGAGCCTGTCGGAGATAAAAATCCACATGTACATGTTATTGGGAACTAATTAAAAGTAGATTTTATACAAAATAATTAAATTAAATGACTTCAGAACGCTAGTTTTTACAAATAAAGTCAATTAACACATGGAAATATATTGATTAATATTTTATGTACTTTAAAATGTTGTAGGTCGGCAAGTTTTGCTCGCCAAACGAACTCTGCCATCCTTTCATCAGCCGATAGCACCTGCCCTGTACACAGAGGCACCTGCAAACATCATCGCTAACTCCACAGAATTTGTATATGAAGAAGTCTCGAACATGAGTCCACCAATGGCTCAGTTGCAAGGTCTTGGTTCGCCTCAGTACTTTAGTGGAAGTGCATCTCAAACACTTGGAGCTGTTTCACCCAATAGTAGCACCTTGTCGGCTACCTCACCGTACAGCAATGGAGCAATGATGGTTGATTCCCCTATGAATATTGGACAAACATCCATCTCTCAGCTTAGCCCCGGGGCTCTTTCCCCACAACAACAGATGCATCCCACGTTGTCACCAACTAATCTTGGTTCCCAGCAAATTATAATTGGATCTCAAAGCATCCCTGTGGCTTGTATCCAGCAGACGATAGCGGGACCACAAAGTATCCAAGTGACTGAGAGTGTCATACCAAGCAGCCAGAATACCCAGATACAGTCAAACCTCCAGCTGACAATGGGCGATCTAAAATTAGAACATGTTACAGAACCAGGCCAAGTCTCCACTCTGTCTTCTGACAATTTGGAAGCCGACTTTATGTGGACAAGTGCACAGCTGAATGCAGAACTTTTTAATCAAACCAACCTGACAGCGAATCAGTATGTCAATTATCAAGAATCTAGTGTGAAAGCAATGGATGCCCAGCTAGGTGGGTTTGCACAAACTTATGGGGCTCAGTCTTGTGCGTGGCAGGCCCGGGGCGCAGGAGGTTATTCAGATTTACAGGACGTGATTGATGTGTTGGGTTGTGTTCCCAGCGAAGGCTATGATGAAGTGGACTGTGCAAGGACAGATAAATTTGACATGAATGACTTGGTACCAAGATCAGCAGGGTCAGTGAATAAGTTGCTGAAACAGACGGATAAATTAGAACCAGAGATAATGACAAAAGCTGTTAACTTATCGGAACAGCAGATGACACAACCAACACCGTTCACAGCAGATGTAGCGGAAAATATTATTGCTAGGCAACCACTGGTTTCTCAATCGTCCAAAGATGACAGGGAACCAACTGTTGCTAGGAAAACTGTTGGAACCACGGAAACGAGTGTTCAAGCTGAATCTGTACACAAAACTCACACAGCAGGTAACGATTTGTTTATAATAGCTTCTTTTAATTATGTGTACACTAACAACTCTTCTACTCGCTGCCAGGTTGGGTGTTTAGTTTTACTTACCCTTGCTGTCAATATTAGATTATTAATTTCAAAAACATCCAATCAAAATGGCGTGAAATGCAGGAAACGAAATACATGTACATTGTACGTATTAATAATAATCTGAGGATACATGGAACTCCCTACATCGGCTCCATCAATTCCAATTGTATCTACATCTATTCTACACCCCTGTTGGGGATTGTTGTTGTATCTACACCCCTGATGGCTCCTGTTGTTGTTTCTACACTCCTGATGGCTCCTGTTGTTGTTTCTACACTCCTGATGGCTCCTGTTGTTGTTTCTACACTCCTGATGGCTCCTGTTGTTGTATCTACACTCCTGATGGCTCCTGTTGTTGTTTCTACACTCCTGATGGCTCCTGTTGTTGTTTCTACACTCCTGATGGCTCCTGTTGTTGTTTCTACACTCCTGATGGCTCCTGTTGTTGTTTCTACACTACTGATGGCTCCTGTTGTTGTTTCTACACTCCTGATGGCTCCTGTTGTTGTTTCTACACTCCTGATGGCTCCTGTTGTTGTTTCTACACTCCTGATGGCTCCTGTTGTTGTATCTACACTCCTGATGGCTCCTGTTGTTGTTTCTACACTCTTGATGGCTCCTGTTGTTGTTTCTACACTCCTGATGGCTCCTGTTGTTGTTTCTACACTCCTGATGGCTGCTGTTGTTGTTTCTACACTCCTGATGGCTCCTGTTGTTGTATCTACACTCCTGATGGCTCCTGTTGTTGTATCTACACTCCTGATGGCTCCTGTTGTTGTTTCTACACTCCTGATGGCTCCTGTTGTTGTATCTACACTCCTGATGGCTCCTGTTGTTGTATCTACACTCCTGATGGCTCCTGTTGTTGTTTCTACACTCCTGATGGCTCCTGTTGTTGTATCTACACTCCTGATGGCTCCTGTTGTTGTATCTACACTCCTGATGGCTCCTGTTGTTGTTTCTACACTCCTGATGGCTCCTGTTGTTGTTTCTACACTCCTGATGGCTCCTGTTGTTGTATCTACACTCCTGATGGCTCCTGTTGTTGTTTCTACACTCCTGATGGCTCCTGTTGTTGTTTCTACACTCCTGATGGCTCCTGTTGTTGTTTCTACACTCCTGATGGCTTCTGTTGTTGTTTCTACACCCCTGCTGCGGATTGTTGTTGTTTCTACAACCCTGCTTGGGATTGTTGTTGTTTCTACACCCCTGCTGGGGATTGTTGTTGTTGTTTCTACAACCCTGCTGGGGATTGTTGTTATTGTTTCTACAACCCTGCTGGGGATTGTTGTTGTTTCTACACCCCTGCTGGGGATTGTTGTTGTTTCTACACCCCTGCTGGGGATTGTTGTTATTGTTTCTACAACCCTGCTGGGGATTGTTGTTGTTTCTACAACCCTGCTGGGGATTGTTGTTGTTTCTACACCCCTGCTAGGGATTGTTGTTGTTTCTACACCCCTGCTGGGGATTGTTGTTGTTTCTACACTCCTGATGGCTCCTGTTGTTGTTTCTACACCCCTGTTGGGGATTGTTGTTGTTTCTACACACCTGCTGGGGATTGTTATTGTTTCTACACCCCTGCTGGGGATTGTTGTTGTTTCTACAACCCTGTTGGGGATTGTTGTTGTTTCTACAACCCGTTGTTGTTTGTTTCTACACCCCTGCTGGGGATTGTTGTTGTTTCTACACCCCTGCTGGGGATTGTTGTTGTTTTACACCCCTGCTGGGGATTGTTGTTATTGTTTCTACACCCCTGCTGGGGATTGTTGTTATTGTTTCTACACCCCTGCTGGGGATTGTTGTTGTTTCTACACCCCTGCTGGGGATTGTTGTTGTGTCTACAACCCTGCTGGGGATTGTTGTTGTTTCTACACCCCTGCTGGGGATTGTTGTTGTTTCTACACCCCTGTTGGGGATTGTTGTTATTGTTTCTACAACCCTGCTGGGGATTGTTGTTGTTTCTACACCCTTGCTGGGGATTGTTGTTGTTGTTTTGTGAGAGATGCAATGGAAATTAATGGAAATAATTATTAGAAAACAAACCACATTCTCAGAAAAATAGGTGACCTTACGAATTGATCAGTCATATACCAGTATTTAGTCTGGACAAGGGGAAGGGCCTACTTCATCATGCATTATTCGAGGATGATTAATTTTCCTGTTTGTAACATTTGTGTATGAATTAACCGTAAGCATACGGTAATAGGAAATATTAACCAGCCTTCCAGGATATATAAGTGCAGGGACCATACAACACGGATCTGTAGTCCAGTGGTAACACGCTCGACTGGTAATCCAGGGATCACAGGTTCCATCCCCCGTCTGACCCTAATAAAATAACAGTCTTTCAGAAGGGACTTTAAACCGAGGTCTCGTGTCGGTGCTTTACACCATGCACGTAAAAGAACCAGAGGAGATTCTGGAATGGGTCTCTGTCTGTATCATTGCATTATCCTCCAAAAATCTAAAATGACTAATCTCTTCAGGAGGCGTCGCTCATATAGGCAACCGGTAGCGACGATAAATAAACGTAAAACACACACATTGTGTCGACAGACGGATCTGTAGTCCAGTGGTTAATACGTTGGACGGCTAATCCAGCGAGCACAGGTCATTTATGGAGGATATTGCAATGATACATGTGGTGCCTTCTGGGTACAATTTCCAGCTCCTGTGGTATTGTAGGATATACTATATACATCTATATTAACCCTTTCAACCCCACAGGCCTCTAAATAGGCTTATGAAAAGTGTAGATCCAGATGAGCCGGCTCGTAACGAGCCGTCTCATCAGGATCTGCACTTTTTTGCCAGTAATAATTATTACTATTTTTAGATAAAATTACCCATTTTGATAAATGAACTGGTTCAAAGGTAATTTTCTTATTAATTTATTGGTCTAAAAATAGCATGCACCAATCCATGTCAGTTACTTGGGGTTGAATGGGTTAAACACAAAATCCCCGTGTGAAACATGAAGCCCTTTGTTCACAAGAAATACTGAACTGATACTATATCATCATACGGTCCTATATTTGCTGATATTGGCCGACATGAACACAAATAGGAAGTGACGGGAATTCACCCTTGTGCATTTGTGGGTTTTATGTTTGATTTACGCCAAGATCTTTGCATATTAATTTGTGTTTTCATTTTTTGATGCTGTGCAAAGTTACTTTGAAATTGGATAAAAAACTAATACGTTTCTTTAAATTATTATAGTGATGAAAACACGTTATCTTGGTGAGTGTATGACACCTACGCTATTGTATAATGAAGTAACATTTATTGATTGATAAATTCTTACATTTCCCCCATATTATTGTTACTAGGGGGTTGTTTCTGGGGTCTGTTTGCAGTATGTGTGATGGGGGGGGGGGTAAATAGTTCAAATAATTGTAGCAGACGACAATTCATTAATGTGTTTTTGTCTCGCCCACTTTAGTGTAAAGTGAGACTAAACAGTCACCTTTCAGGCCACGGCTCCAACAATTACATATTTGAATACAATTAAAAAAGCGTCAAATTTAATGCTTTGATAACTTGCATACTGTTTCTAGGGGTTATTCCCTGCCCCCTAGCAAGTCGCACACCCCCAAGACTGACATTGAACTTTTGTCAAAATGAGTCCGATTTCAGAAATTATTATATCTCAAAAAACATCAAACTTATAACTCACATGGACTGGTCCATGATATTCATAAACCAATAAATGAATCAGAAAATCACATTTGGACAAGTTCATTTATCAAAATGGGTAATTATGTCTAAAAATAGTCATATCACTGGCAAAAAGTGCAGATCCTGATGAGACGGCTCATCTGGATCTATACTTTTTGTAAGCCTATTTAGAGGTCTGTGGTGTTGAAAGGGTTAATACAGGTTGGCTGCTTAATGGTGGTGACCACTAACACAGTTTTGATTGTACATTCTTCATAAATTCCCCCTTCGGCTGTTGCATAGGTTCACATGAATGGATAATGACATTCTAATTGTTTATTTGGCTCAGAATAAGAATGCTAATTTTGTTATTGGAATATTAATATATTGCATGCCTCATTGTTCTTCAGTTATAATCATAAAACTTAAACAAACCACAAATTCCGTGATTGTGCACAAATAGTAATTCCTTGTTCCCATCTATCTCTTGTTCCCATCTATCTCTTGTTCCCATCTATATCTTGTTCTCATCTATCTCTTGTTCCCATCTATCTCTTGTTCCCATCTATCTCTTGTTCCCATCTATATCTTGTTCCCATCTATCTCTTGTTCCCATATATCTCTTGTTCCCATCTATATCTTGTTCTCATCTATCTCTTGTTCCCATCTATCTCTTGTTCCCATCTATATCTTGTTCTCATCTATCTATTGTTCCCATCTATCTCTTGTTCTCATCTATCTCTTGTTCTCATCTATCTCTTGTTCCCATCTATCTATTGTTCCCATCTATCTCTTGTTCCCATCTATATCTTGTTCTCATCTATCTCTTGTTCCCATCTATCTCTTGTTCCCATCTATCTCTTGTTCCCATCTATCTCTTGTTCCCATCTATCTCTTGTTCCCATCTATCTCTTGTTCTCATCTATCTCTTGTTCTCATCTATCTCTTGTTCCCATCTATCTATTGTTCCCATCTATCTCTTGTTCCCATCTATCTCTTGTTCCCATTTATCTCTTGTTCCAATCTATCTCTTGTTCCCATCTATATATTGTTCCCATCTATCTCTTGTTCCCATCTATATCTTGTTCCCATCTATATCTTGTTCTCATCTATCTCTTGTTCCCATCTATCTCTTGTTCCCATCTATCTCTTGTTCCCATCTATCTCTTGTTCCCATCTATATCTTGTTCCCATCTATCTCTTGTTCCCATCTATGTCTTGTTCTCATCTATCTCTTGTTCCCATCTATCTCTTGTTCCCATCTATATCTTGTTCTCATCTATCTCTTGTTCCCATCTATCTCTTGTTCTCATCTATCTCTTGTTCCCATCTATCTATTGTTCCCATCTATCTCTTGTTCCCATCTATCTCTTGTTCCCATCTATCTCTTGTTCCCATCTATCTCTTGTTCCAATCTATCTCTTGTTCCCATCTATATCTTGTTCCCATCTATCTCTTGTTCCCATCTATATCTTGTTCTCATCTATCTCTTGTTCCCATCTATCTCTTGTTCCCATCTATCTATTGTTCCCATCTATCTCTTGTTCCCATCTATCTCTTGATCCCATCTATCTCTTGTTCCCATCTATCTCTTGTTCCAATCTATCTCTTGTTCCCATCTATATCTTGTTCCCATCTATCTCTTGTTCCCATCTATATCTTGTTCCCATCTATCTCTTGTTCCCATCTATCTCTTGTTCTCATCTATCTCTTGTTCTCATCTATATCTTGTTCTCATCTATCTTCAGTTTCCGAGTGTGGTCATTGTTTCAGTTTCCGAGTGTGGTCATTGTTTCAGTTTCCGAGTGTGGTCATTGTTTCAGTTTCCGAGTGTGGTCATTGTGTCGATTTGTAAAATAAGATGAGAAATAATAACGGTCCATTATATTTATTTGGAGGTAATTTACAAGGCGCATTATTAGGTTTTGGTTTGTTTTGTGGTTATCTTTCATTTAAATGATGAAAGCCAGCCAGTTCTTTCATCTTATTATCGTTCTATAAAGCAGCACTATATCGTAATAAAGGATGTTTTTGGTAAAATATAAATACTAATGTATGTGTGTTTACAAAAATCGAAATAGTCGCTCAGAAACGATAAAAATCCAATAAATATACACTGTCGTATACGTGAATTGTTTATCAACAAAAGAAATGTAAACACGCACAGCATGCGTGCATGAAACAACAGCGGATGTAGAAAAGCACATGGGAATGTCACATATTTTGAACATGAAAGACTATCTATCTATCTTCCTCTAATGTCGAACCCCTCGCGGGGATGTAGACATGTCCTTAAAAGACTTAGATAACAGAGGTATGAATCAGCATATCAAGTAATTCAATGAAAAAAGACAACCTGGGACAAATGGGGACGGGACGATGCTTTACGATTGTAAACAAGTGCGGACAATGTGTTACGATTGTAAACAAGTGCGTGACCGATCGACCCGGAAAGTCCTACTTTCGCTTTCGATTTAGTTTTATCGCAAAAAAACCAATTATAATGTAAGAATGCTTATCAGCATTGCTACTCATACGTAAAATTAGAATTTTTCAAATATCTTTTATTCCATACATATAAGGCTGCTTTAAAAGACTGAGATATTCAATTTGAATATAATTTATATTTGGTAAGATTTAGATTTCTATTTGATTTTATATTGTTATTGATACAAGCAGCATTATTTTATCCAATTATGAATTATTATTGTACATTAATATGCTACATGCGTATCATAGGATGGGTCACGGTCACGTTAGTTGAGCCACAAACTCACAAATACACACTATGCAAACCCAGTTCTACAAAATGTCTTATCTGTGCATAGGTCATAATATCTCTGCATGCTGGATCAAATAAAGGCTGTAAATAGTTGGAATAATTGTAGCAGACGACAATTCATTAATGTGTTTTTCTTATTTGTGCATGAAAAGTCATGCAAAGAGCAATTACACTGCTAGCATGCGAGTTATAATGGTTTAGTATACATAAAAAGTTAAAAACCATTGGATTTCCCCAGTTGACATATAATTCCACAAGCTGGATTTAATAATCAATAAAGCAGTGTTGTTATGGTGCTTGTTTAGTAATGTTTACAGAAATAAAATAAATGACATGTTGGTGAGGATCACTTCCTGATAGTTCTCATCAATGTTCGTACATTCTGCAAGATTTAAGTTATAACCTGATGTATAGAGGCATGAGAGATATGATCCACATTATTAAAGGGGGAATTACGGTACACCTTAAAGGGGATAACGGCTCAATAACCTGCATTGAAAGACCTGGCTGTTCAGCCAATTGTAGTACGATCTTGATCTCTCAACAAGGAAAGACAAACAGACTTTGCACTAAATGTATGCAATGCAAAAACCACCTTGCTAACTGACAGCATATCTTCTTTGTAGGAAAACATTCAATAAGATACAATGTATAATTATGGAATATGTTATATTTAAATAAAGTTTTGCAAATTATTTTTTGGGAACAGTACGCTTTAGCATTGTAATCTTGTGCAAATATATTTTGTTTTGTAAGTATTATTATTTTTTTGATTATTTTATGCAACTTTATTTTAGCTCGATTGCGAAACGAGTTCTTACAACTTATATTAATTACTCTTGAGACCTCATTCCACGAGGGAGAGAGAAGAGGCAACGTGGAATTTAAATGCCTAAGGGCACAATTGTAGCGGCTCCAGCTGGGCCTTTCGCACATGATACGAACGCGTTGCCATTGCTCTATCATGACTTCACAGTAGTAGTATTTCACACCTGATACGAACGCGTTACCATTGCTCTATCATGACTTCACAGTAGTAGTATTTCACACCTGATACGAACGCGTTACCATTGCTCTATCATGACTTCACAGTAGTAGTATTTCACACCTGATACGAACGCGTTACCATTGCTCTATCATGACTTCACAGTAGTAGTATTTCACACCTGATACGAACGCGTTACCATTGCTCTATCATGACTTCACAGTAGTAGTATTTCACACCTGATACGAACGCGTTACCATTGCTCTATCATGACTTCACAGTAGTAGTATTTCACACCTGATACGAACGCGTTACCATTGCTCTATCATGACTTCACAGTAGTAGTATTTCACACCTGATACGAACGCGTTACCATTGCTCTATCATGACTTCACAGTAGTAGTATTTCACACCTGATACGAACGCGTTACCATTGCTCTATCATGACTTCACAGTAGTAGTATTTCACACCTGATACGAACGCGTTACCACTGCGCTATCACCACTTCACAGTAGTAGTATTAAAGTTATATTCCTGTTCAAACTGTCACAATTTCTTAAAATGTTGCAATCATACAATTGACATGACGACGACTAGCCTATAGCTCCTCCCACTAGTCACGTGATGAGAATTGTCTAGACACCGATAAACACAACAAGTTGTCGAGCAAAAATGGCGGCTATTTGATAACACTTACGGTTGCTGAAGATGCGTCGCTTTTATCGATCGCTGATTGGCTTAATCGGATTATAGCTGGCTGGGTTAATTGATGTTAATTGTATTCGTTTCACAAAACCAGTGTTACACAAGTTTTGCAGCAATGAAATCCATCATTTTTAACCTTTTTAATGTACTTGAACATTGTTGAAAATATATATAATCTTATTTTTGACTAGTTTATTTTCATTCTCTTCGTAGCTCCACTTAGCTATCATGCAGTGGATAAATAGTCGCCATATCTATCCCACCTCCATAGATATTACTGGAACTACATGAGATTCCGGCCTTTGTTATGAACATTGGTTTGGCTACTACATTGTCAATGTATGTCGTATTGGTAATGGCGTCCTGAGGTGCTTCTATGAGGGAAAGGGTTAAAAGTTCCTTATTGTTGGCATAAAAAATGAGACACTCGCATACAGTGCAATTTCTTATTTTTGAACGGGAATACACCTTTAATAATACAATATGATTAACCCTTTCAACACTACGGGCCTCTAATAATACAATATGATTAACCCTTTCAACACTACGGGCCTCTAATAATACAATATGATTAACCCTTTCAACACTATGCACCTTTAATAATACAATATGATTAACCCTTTCAACACTACGGGCCTCTAATAATACAATATGATTAACCCTTTCAACACTACGGGCCTCTAATAATACAATATGATTAACCCTTTCAACACTACGGGCCTCTAATAATACAATATGATTAACCCTTTCAACACTATGCACCTCTAATAATACAATATGATTAACCCTTTCAACACTACGGGCCTCTAATAATACAATATGATTAACCCTTTCAACACTACGGGCCTCTAATAATACAATATGATTAACCCTTTCAACACTACGGGCCTCTAATAATACAATATGATTAACCCTTTCAACACTACGGGCCTCTAATAATACAATATGATTAACCCTTTCAACACTACGGGCCTCTAATAATACAATATGATTAACCCTTTCAACACTACGGGCCTCTAATAATACAATATGATTAACCCTTTCAACACTACGGGCCTCTAATAATACAATATGATTAACCCTTTCAACACTACGGGCCTCTAATAATACAATATGATTAACCCTTTCAACACTACACACCTTTAATAATACAATATGATTAACCCTTTCAACACTACGCACCTCTAATAATACAATATGATTAACCCTTTCAACACTACGGGCCTCTAATAATACAATATGATTAACCCTTTCAACACTACGGGCCTCTAATAATACAATATGATTAACCCTTTCAACACTACGGGCCTCTAATAATACAATATGATTAACCCTTTCAACACTACGGGCCTCTAATAATACAATATGATTAACCCTTTCAACACTACGGGCCTCTAATAATACAATATGATTAACCCTTTCAACACTACGGGCCTCTAATAATACAATATGATTAACCCTTTCAACACTACGGGCCTCTAATAATACAATATGATTAACCCTTTCAACACTACGGGCCTCTAATAATACAATATGATTAACCCTTTCAACACTACGGGCCTCTAATAATACAATATGATTAACCCTTTCAACACTACGGGCCTCTAATAATACAATATGATTAACCCTTTCAACACTACGGGCCTCTAATAATACAATATGATTAACCCTTTCAACACTACGGGCCTCTAATAATACAATATGATTAACCCTTTCAACACTACGGGCCTCTAATAATACAATATGATTAACCCTTTCAACACTACGGGCCTCTAATAATACAATATGATTAACCCTTTCAACACTACGGGCCTCTAATAATACAATATGATTAACCCTTTCAACACTATACATCTTTAATAATACAATATGATTAACCCTTTCAACACTATGCACCTCTAATAATACAATATGATTAACCCTTTCAACACTACGGGCCTCTAATAATACAATATGATTAACCCTTTCAACACTATGGGCCTCTAATAATACAATATGATTAACCCTTTCAACACTACGGGCCTCTAATAATACAATATGATTTACCCTTTCAACACTACGGGCCTCTAATAATACAATATGATTAACCCTTTCAACACTACGGGCCTCTAATAATACAATATGATTAACCCTTTCAACACTACGGGCCTCTAATAATACAATATGATTTACCCTTTCAACACTACGGGCCTCTAATAATACAATATGTATCATTTTTTGTGTTATACTTGTAAATTTATTGGAATAAATACTGTTTAAACCAATAATACAATATGATTAACGCTTTCAACACTACGCACCTCTAAATAGGCTTGCAAAAAGTGTAGATCCAGATGACGAGCCGTCTCATCAGGATCTGCACTTATTTGTCAGCAATATTACTATTTTTAGACAAAATTACCCATTTTGATAAATGAACTGGTCGAAATGTAATTTTCTTATTATAATTTATTGGTCTAAATATATGATGCACCAGTCCATGTCAGTTACTTGGTGTTGAATGGGTTACATTTATTATTTATGACTTTGTACTCTTTCTATCTAAAGTCAGCAGCATATAAAGATATACTATTATATTGTATGTGGAATGTGGTAATGGCTTTGAGATATGCTTCAAAATTGGAAAGCATTAACACTTTGCACGTTAGTGGCAGATAAGATCACTTTTGCAAACAGCATAGAGCCTGATCAGACGGCACATTCTGTGCCATCTTATCTGGCTCTATGCTGTTTGCTATTCGGATAGTGGAGCTAAAACACTTGGCTGGATAGCAAACAATATAGATCCTGATCAGATGCGGGTTTAAGCTGTGGCTGATCTGGATGTATGTTGTTTGCAAATGTGATTTTATTTACACAGCAGGCAATGGGTTAAATGACTCATGAATCACATGACAGGGTGTCCACCTCTCCTCGACTTGCCTTGCCTTGCTTCCAACTCTTTCAGTTTATTCAAATTGTTGTGCTTTGCTTATTTTTCACCAAGTTTGTTATATAGAATCATTGCATCAACCGCCCTCAGTTTCACTCGGTGTACTGGACATAATGACCACCAAGACTAATAGCAGTTTTAAGCTACTTCAGTTCACAAAGTGCTCGTTGAATCTCCAAACAGATATTTCAAAGTGGCTGACATCGGAGGATATTAGGGGCCAGCAGGAGAGATTTGTTCACACATGAAATTGACTCGTTGTTCATTTACTTTCAGTTCAAACAGAAATGGATCCAATGTTGAATCTAGCGATGAAGACGTCGCAGGCGTTACAATATTATGCTTCGTCGGGAGATATCCGTTCGTTACTGATGGTTCAACGATTCCTCATGGCAGTACAAGACCAGGATGGAGATTTGTGAGTGTTTAATGCTTTAATGGAAGAATATGGTAGATATGTTCAATGCTTCAGATGGTAGAATACGGTAGATATGTTTAATGGAAGAATACGGTAGATATGTTCATTGCTTCAGATGGTAGAATACGGAAGATATGTTCAATGCTTTAATGGAAGAATACGGTAGATATGTTCACTGCTTTAATGGAAGAATATGGTAGATATGTTCAATGCTTCAGATGGTAGAATACGGTAGATATGTTCAATGCTTAAGATGGTAGAATACGGTAGATATGTTCAATGCTTCAGATGGAAGAATACGGTAGATATATTCAATACTTCAGATGGTAGAATACGGTAGATATGTGTAATGCTTTAATGGAAGAATATGGTAGATATGTTCAATGCTTTAATGGAAGAATACGGTAGATATGTTCAATGCTTAAGATGGTAGAATACGGTAGATATGTTCAATGCTTCAGATGGTAGAATACGGTAGATATGTTCAATGCTTTAATGGAAGAATACGGTAGATATGTTCAATGCTTAAGATGGTAGAATACGGTAGATATGTTCAATGCTTCAGATGGAAGAATATGGTAGATATGTTCAATGCTTCAGATGGAAGAATACGGTAGATATGTTCAATGCTTTAATGGAAGAATATGGTAGATATGTTCAATGCTTAAGATGGTAGAATACGGTAGATATGTTTAATGCTTTAATGGAAGAATATGGTAGATATGTTCAATGCTTCAGATGGTAGAATACGGTAGATATGTTCAATGCTTTAATGGAAGAATACGGTATATATGTTCAATGCTTCAGATGGTAGAATACGGTAGATATGTTCAATGCTTCAGATGGAAGAATATGGTAGATATGTTCAATGCTTCAGATGGAAGAATACGGTAGATATGTTCAATGCTTCAGATGGTAGAATACGGTAGACATGTTTAATGCTTTAATGGAAGAATATGGTAGATATGTTCAATGCTTTAATGGAAGAATATGGTAGATATGTTCAATGCTTTAATGGAAGAATATGGTAGATATGTTCAATGCTTTAATGGAAGAATATGGTAGATATGTTCAATGCTTTAATGGAAGAATACGGTAGATATGTTCAATGCTTTAATGGAAGAATATGGTAGATATGTTCAATGCTTCAGATGGTAGAATACGGTAGATATGTTCAATACTTCAGATGGTAGAATATGGTAGATATGTTCAATGCTTCAGATGGAAGAATATGGTAGATATGTTCAATACTTCAGATGGTAGAATATTGTAGATATGTTCAATGCTTCAGATGGTAGAATACGGTAGATATGTTCAATGCTTTAATGGTAGAATACGGTAGATATGTTCAATGCTTTAATGGAAGAATACGGTAGATGTGTTCAATGCTTCAGATGGTAGAATACGGTAGATATGTTCAATGCTTCAGATGGTAGAATACAGTAGATATGTTCAATGCTTCAGATGGAAGAATACGGTAGATATATTCAATACTTCAGATGGTAGAATATGGTAGATATGTTCAATGCTTCAGATGGTAGAATACGGTAGATATGTTCAATGCTTTAATGGAAGAATACGGTAGATATGTTCAATGCTTCAGATGGTAGAATACGGTAGATATGTTCAATGCTTCAGATGGTAGAATACGGTAGATATGTTCAATACTTCAGATGGTAGAATATGGTAGATATGTTCAATGCTTCAGATGGAAGAATATGGTAGATATGTTCAATACTTCAGATGGTAGAATATGGTAGATATGTTCAATGCTTCAGATGGTAGAATACGGTAGATATGTTCAATGCTTTAATGGAAGAATACGGTAGATATGTTCAATGCTTTAATGGAAGAATACGGTAGATATGTTCAATGCTTCAGATGGTAGAATACGGTAGATATGTTCAATGCTTCAGATGGTAGAATACAGTAGATATGTTCAATGCTTCAGATGGAAGAATACGGTAGATATGTTCAATACTTCAGATGGTAGAATATGGTAGATATGTTCAATGCTTCAGATGGTAGAATACGGTAGATATGTTCAATGCTTCAGATGGTAGAATATGGTAGATATGTTCAATACTTCAGATGGTAGAATACGGTAGATATGTTCAATGCTTTAATGGAAGAATACTGTAGATATGTTCAATGCTTCAGATGGTAGAATATGGTAGATATGTTCAATGCTTCAGATGGTAGAATATGGTAGATATGTTCAATGCCTCAGATGGTAGAATACGGTAGATATGTTCAATGCTTTAATGGAAGAATACAGTAGGTATGTTCAATGCTTCAGATGGTAGAATACGGTAGATATGTTCAATGCCTCAGATGGTAGAATACAGTAGATATGTTCAATGCTTCAGATGGAAGAATACGGTAGATATGTTCAATACTTCAGATGGTAGAATACGGTAGATATGTTCAATGCTTTAATGGAAGAATACGGTAGATATGTTCAATGCTTCAGATGGTAGAATATGGTAGATATGTTCAATGCTTCAGATGGTAGAATACGGTAGATATGTTCAATGCTTTAATGGAAGAATACGGTAGATATGTTCAATGCTTCAGATGGAAGAATACGGTAGATATGTTCAATAATTCAGATGGTAGAATATGGTAGATATGTTCAATGCTTCAGATGGAAGAATATGGTAGATATGTTTAATGCTTTAATGGAAGAATATGGTAGATATGTTCAATGCTTCAGATGGTAGAATATGGTAGATATGTTCAATGCTTTAATGGAAGAATACGGTAGATATGTTCAATGCTTCAGATGGTAGAATACGGTAGATATGTTCAATGCTTTTATGGAAGAATATGGTAGATATGTTCAATTCTTCAGATGGTAGATTATGGTAAATGCATGTTCAGGTTTTTATGCTTGCTACTTTAAATAGCTGCAAACTTCTTTATCTGCCCACTTCCAGCGAAGGGAAACTGCTTCTTTAAAGTGCCAAACAACTGTGAATTACGGAGCTGGGAACGTTGTTAGTGTATTATACAACTGTGAATTACGGAGCTGGAAACGTTGTTAGTGTATTATGGTTATTTTGCATGTATTTGACAGACCTCTGCACACGGCATTGATCAACCAGAGGTACGAAGTGTTCCAGAATATTCTCGATGTGATGGTGACACTTCCTGATGCCTACACAAGAATCAATGCGTATAACTTCCATCATCAGGTAAGGTACTTGCTGACAAACAAACATTCAAATATTCGTTGTCATCCATTTGTGTATATATATATATATTACATGCTGAATGTGTTGGCACTGAATATTTAGTTTATAGAAATTTATTTTAGCTCGATTGCGAAAAACAAGTTCTTTCAACTTATATTAATCATTTTCGAGACCTCATTTCTGATGGAATCCATCGCCATGAAGGAGAGTGAAGGGGCAATGTGGGATTTAAATATTTGAATAAAACATCTTTATTTTTCCGTTTTTTCTTATAGATATAATATTTTCATGAAACACTAAATATTGAAAATGGCTGTTATTTCTAAGAATTATTTCAAATTATCAAAACTTCTTCCTATGAAGTGTGTTGTTCATTATGTTTTCAGGTGCTATTGTTTTCCTAGTATATTGTTGTTAACTGTACAATCTTACGATGCTCAATGAGAGTAGATCCCTAAAAGTAGATAGGTCCTATTAAGTGTTTTCCTCTGTTTTTATCGTTTACTTTGCACAACATGCTAGGAATTTTATTCCACTATCGCTTCTTATGATTATTAAATTACTATATCTCGACAGATCTCATACAGTATATGCAATGGGTACTTATTTGTAAAAGAATGTTATCAGTTAATTAACACGATTTTGATCAAATTACATTTATCATACCACAACATCTGGTTAGGGCACAGCAGTAAAAACAAAGGACATATTCACATTTTGGAATAAATCGGACTTTATCTGCCAAGGATATAGAATATTAGAGATGTCTCTCATTGCTTAAAGCTACTGTCGGGATTTTCCATGCAGATATACTTGCATAGTGTAGTTGCTTATACCTGCTGTCGAGATCTCCATAATGAAAATAGTGTACAGTCAAACCTGTCTTAAACAGCCAGCCAAGGGCACAGAAAGTGGCTGCTTAGCACATGTGGCTGCTTAATAGAGGTCAAATGTATAACAAATCAACAAATTGGGAATCTGGCAACTGGCTGCTAAATACAGATTGGTTGCTTAATGGAGGTGACCACTAACACAGGTTTGACTGTATATTAGAATTTGTAGACGATTTAGAAAATTATTATTTGATTTGAATCTATCTATGCGCACAGACTCCACTACACCTGGCAGTGATCACCAATCAGTCGCACACAGTGGACTTGTTAATGCGCGCTGGTGGCGACACCACCCTGGTAGACCGCAATGGCTACACCCCGGCTCATCTTGCTGTACTCTATGGGCGTGATGACTGTCTCAAGAACCTACTGAAGTACCTACGACCTGGAGTCAGCGCCAAGGAACCATTCCCAGAACTGAACATCAGATGTTATGATGGTATGTGAATTCTGTGTTTATCCTACCCGTGTGCAATGTATGACAGTACATGTACTGTTGAATGGGGTGCAATGTATGACAGTACATTTACTGTTGAATGGGGTGCAATGTATGACAGTACATTTACTGTTGAATGGGGTGCAATGTATGACAGTACATTTACTGTTGAATGGGGTGCAATGTATGACAGTACATTTACTGTTGAATGGGGTGCAATGTATGACAGTACATGTACTGTTGAATGGGGTGCAATGTGTGACAGTACATGTACTGTTGAATGGGGTGCAATGTGTGACAGTACATGTACTGTTGAATGGGGTGCAATGTATGACAGTACATTTACTGTTGAATGGGGTGCAATGTATGACAGTACATGTACTGTTGAACGAGGTTCTATATCTCAACCAGTGCAGTAAATGAGTTAAAAAAGTACAGCAAAGCCAGAAGAAATCGAGGTTATTTGTTTGTTTCAGTGTATGATCAAATTATATTTCACTCAATAGCTACGAGGGGTAATATAAGCTTTCTATGTTCATGAGTGACATATAATTCGATCATTCACTTAAACAAACAAATTTTCTTTTTATTTTAGGCTGAAAGGGGTTTTTATGATAGAAAACGATGCAATCGTGTGCTTAGTTGTGCTAGAATGTTGTGTTTGGACGGCGTCATAAATGACATCAATAACGGTCTGAACACGTTTTAAGTTGTGGAAGTCATGATAGCACTGTGGTAGTGCGTTTGCTTTAGGTGTGCAATGCCTGGATTTCGAGCCCAGCTGTAGCTGTTACAATTATGCCCATTTAAATTCCACATTGCCTCTTTTCTCTCCCTCGTGGCGATAGATTCCATCAGGAATGAGGTCTCAAGAGTGATTAATATAAGTTGTAGGAACTTGTTTGGCAATCAAACTGTAATAAATTTGTATAAACTAAGCAGTGATAAATAAGATGTTTTAATCCTCTTTCAACCAGTGAAATAACATATTTTATATCACTGATAAATTTCTATACAGTCCCACCTCCCCAAACGTCACCTCCCATGAGCGACAACCTCTTTATAACGTCACCTTTATTCCCACCCGTTTTATTTTAATACAATTTCACCTCTCATGAAAGACACCTCCCAACAACACACAGCGACAGTCAATTTCCCACCCAGCGATGCAGAAAACCTCAAAAATTTGGCTGAAAAAAAGAACTGGTTGTACAAGTATGTGTCATCAGACGCAAATAACCGACAATTGTTCCTTTCAATAAACAGTAATTATCTTAATCTGGGACCATATCCGGGGGGCCAATAATCTACAGCCTGGAACGTAAGTGTGAAAATAATCATTGTTTATGGGATTTCTTTCAATAAGCAGCTTGACATGATTGGCAGGTTGTTTTACCACGTATATCGTTTCATCGCTTAAGATGAAGAAAAAAGGAATTTTGCAGGTGCATACCGTATACGGCCATGCCTCGTCTGTCAATAGAGGAGACTGTTTATAAACTTTATATGTTTGTTTAAATAATTATTTCATTAAAATGAGTAAAGTATATTTCGTTTACCCAGGTTTAGCCTTAATTCAATGCAATGTTTTTATCACATACCGTAATAAGATAATTTATCAACAGTTTCGGACACCCCTCATCCGAAATACTTACCAAATATCTGAAATTAAATCAAACATATGATCCTAAAAATCAAATGATCTTTTTCAAGCACTCTTGTATTCGATCGGAACTGTGTCCGAGTACTCGAGGATCAATATTGCTACTCGTTGACATCCTTATTTTTTTAATATGAAATGCATAATTTAACACACTTTTTGACTTTAATGTTTTGACAATATTACGGTACAACAATTGTCATAAATTTGCATAATCTGGCGATTTTAACACATTGCGGCCTCAGATATTCAATCTTAGTTCAACGTATAATGAAAGTAGTACCCCCATTCTGTATACTCTATAATCAAATCAGTATGAGCAATCACAACTGATAAAACTGACTATTCCCGCATTTCTAAGCTTCAAAAAATTGAACCTCCCTAGAACGACAACCTCTCTACAACAACCAATCTTGGGTGTATCCAGATGGTGTTTGCTCTAGATCAACAGCCTCTACAACAACCAATCTTGGGTGTATCTGGATGGTGTTTGCTCTAGAACAACAACCTCTCTACAACAACCAATCTTGGGTGTATCTGGATGGTGTTTGCTCTAGAACAACAACCTTTCTACAACAACCAATCTTGGGTGTATCCGGATGGTGTTTGCTCTAGAACAACAACCTCTCTACAACAACCAATAGTGTGTGTATCCGGATGGTGTTTGTTCTAGAACAACAACCTTTCTACAACAACCAATCTTGGGTGTATCCGGATGGTGTTTGCTCCAGAGAGGTTTGACTGTATTTCATTGGAAAGCATAAAGTAAATAGATTTAGATTTGCTAAAGTTGGTTGGTGAGGTAGAACTGTTAATATCATGTGTCTAAAGTTGGTTGGTGAGGTAGAACTGTTAATATCACGTGTCTAACGTTGGTTGGTGAGGTAGAACTGTTAATATCACGTGTCTAACGTTGGTTGGTGAGGTAGAACTGTTAATATCACATGTCTAACGTTGGTTGGTGAGGTAGAACTGTTAATATCACGTGTCTAACGTTGGTTGGTGAGGTAGAACTGTTAATATCACGTGTCTAACGTTGGTTGGTGAGGTAGAACTGTTAATATCATGTGTCTAAAGTTGGTTGGTGTGGTAGAACTGTTAATATCACGTGTCTAACGTTGGTTGGTGAGGTAGAACTGTTAATATCATGTGTCTAAAGTTGGTCGGTGAGGTAGAACTGTTAATATCATGTGTCTAAAGTTGGTTGGTGTGGTAGAACTGTTAATATCACGTGTCTAAAGTTGGTTTGTGAGATAGAACTGTTAATATCATGTGTCTATAGTTGGTCGGTGAGGTAGAACTGTTAATATCATGTGTCTAAAGTTGGTTGGTGTGGTAGAACTGTTAATATCACGTGTCTAAAGTTGGTTTGTGAGATAGAACTGTTAATATCACATGTCTAACGTTGGTTGGTGAGGTAGAACTGTTAATATCATGTGTCTAAAGTTGGTTGGTGAGGTAGAACTGTTAATATCACGTGTCTAACGTTGGTTGGTGAGGTAGAACTGTTAATATCACATGTCTAACGGTGGTTGGTGAGGTAGAACTGTTAATATCATGTGTCTAAAGTTGGTTGGTGAGGTAGAACTGTTAATATCATGTGTCTAAAGTTGGTTTGTGAGATAGAACTGTTAATATCATGTGTCTAAAGTTGGTTGGTGAGGTAGAACTGTTAATATCATGTGTCTAAAGTTGGTTTGTGAGGTAGAACTGTTAATATCACGTGTCTAACGTTGGTTGGTGAGGTAGAACTGTTAATATCAGGTGTCTAAAATTCAGACAAAGCGCAGAATGACTAAAAAAATGTTTAAAGCATTTTATATCGGTATTCTATTTATGTCTGTAGCTAGATCGGTTGTCCATTGTCTCGATCCGTTCCTCAAATATTTGTTCAGAGGTACCAAGGGTGAAAGTGAAAATACCTGATGATACTCTGGAGACTGACACCAACTTTGTATTTATGCGATCAGCTATACATTGTAGTTCTTACCATGAAACAGTCTGTCTTGAACATGCATCATAACCTACTCCAATATTTCAGGTTTCACGCCCGCCCATCTGGCCAGTCAGCTGGAGAATCTGGCTGCCATGAAGTTGTTGGTGTATGGCAAAGCCGATGTCAACCTAGCAGATGGTAAAAGTGGGCGTACACCGTTACATCATGCAGTGGAAATTGATGACCTCTCATTGGCTGCTTATTTGATACTTCAGGTATACATTTGTTGAGCATCTATTGATCTATCTTATCAACTATTGGTTGATGTTTGGGAGAATCTACTGCGGGGTGGCTGAGTTGTTACTGTCGTTGCCTCGAATAACTTGCACCTCACGTCTCTGTACGTTCATGGAGGTGTCAAATTCAAAGTGAGGAAGATATGCGGCTGGCATTCGGAAGGATGGTGGTTCTACTCGGGTGCCCTTCAGTACCTGAATCACTGCTTGGAGGTGCAGCCTGTCGTCCACCAATAATAGCTGGACAGTCGCCATATGACCGTTGTACAACTTTATACCACAAATATCAACAATCTGCTGTGGTGCAGTTGTCGCTGTATTAGAATACAATAGATTATAATATTGAATCTAGCGAGATTCCTATTAACCCGTAAAATGCTGAATAAATTTTCGGAATGTGCAAAAAAATTCCATAATGTTCCGTCTGATCAGGCTCTATGCTGTTTGCTATTCGGATAGTGGAGCTAAAACACTTGTCTGAATAGCAAACAAATAGATCCTGATCAGACGCAGCGTTACATACTAAAGACTTGTCGTGTTTTAGCATCTAGTGTTTATTCTAGATGATAATACATGTATTGAATGTACATATTGCAATACAGACATCGTAAAGTATATTATATATTTAAAGATATTCTGTACAATGATGTCGACGGTATCTATTAAACTAATAACATATTTCGGAATAGAAATTCTATATGCCTGCAGTGTTCTTTTCTGATTCTCTATCTCGCAGCACCTCGGCCATAAGTCGAGGTGGGTTTTAGGATAAATTTGGTTGACTTTGTTGCATGCTTTTCAATGGCCGCATTGAACTATATGTCTTTCATGACACCCTCACAGTGTGGCATCCGTGGTCCAGTGGTAGAGTGTCGGATTTGGAATCAAACTGTCCCGGGTTCGATACTCGGTCAGGCCACGTATGTAGTGTCATTGAGCAAGACACCTCACACACATTGCTTATTACTGGTGAACCGCTTGGGTCGGCTAAATCTGTCCAGGAAAACATGTCTATGTCCCCGCAAGGGGTTTGACATAATGGAACATATACATACATGTACCGTGATGTATGTAGACAATCGCGACCAGCTGTGTTCTCTGATATTTTATGTTTAATTTATCATCCACCATTCACATAGCTACTCATAAATAGTACAGACTACAAAGCTACTCATAAATAGTAGACTACAAAGCTACTCATAAATAGTACAGACTACAAAGCTACTCATAAATAGTACAGACTACAAAGCTACTCATAAATAGTACAGACTACAAAGCTACTCATAAATAGTACAGACTACAAAGCTACTCATAAATAGTACAGACTACAAAGCTACTCATAAATAGTACAGACTACAAAGCTACTCATAATTAGTACAGACTACAAAGCTACTCATAAATAGTACAGACTACAAAGCTACTCATAAATAGTACAGACTACAAAGCTACTCATAATTAGTACAGACTACAAAGCTACAAGTATTTTGTCTTGTTTATAATTCAATGTGAAAATGTACATCTATCTAGGGCAGATAATCATATATACATTAGTACTAGTTTAGTATGTGTTTTTATGATCTCATGGCATACATTGACCTGCATTCACGTGGCGATACAAACATACATACAGAACTCTAAATTATATACCGGTACCTATCATATATTTATCGTTTTTAAAAGACAAGTTACATAAATTAAATAACAAATTACCGAATATAAGATCCTTATTATAAAGCAATCGTCACCCCCCCCCCCACCCCCTTAAATTGCAAATGTTTCATGTACCTGTACCTGTACTTCGCTTATTATCAATGAAGTGCGTTATGCGGTCGATTGTAAATGAATAGTAATGTCAGGCCCGTCGCTGGGCATACGCAAGTACGCATGTGCGTATCATTGGTCTCAGAAAATGAAAAAAATGAAAACTCCAAAAATGCATTAAGCCCCCAGGGGGGGGGGGGGGTAGTAGGGATACATAGGTGCCGTGATGTGTGGAGTGGTGCAAATATGGTGCATCTCAAAATTTAGTTTGTGCTATTTTACGTTCTTGTTTAATTAATAAGGGCGATAGATCATGTATATTATACATCTAGCCTTAATTTATACCTTTATACGGATTGTCGTAAGAACTTTAGTCCTGCAATTGTATGTTACAAAATGCATTGAAATGCAGGAAATTGTTTCCTCATTTCAAAAATCTCGAGGAGGGGCATGTCCACGGACCCCCCTAGCGTACTTGCTCGCTATGCTCACTCGAGGAACAAGCATATTTGGCCGTGCGTATCATCAAAATAGCTCCAGCGACGGCCCTGAATGTAGTTCACATTAACTAGTAAATGTATTTGCAACAAGTACATATTTATATATTTAAGTCGGTCAAAATGTGTAACGTTTAAATACAACTGTTTCATTGGAATTGCTACTGTAGCTGGACATTGCCATTGAAGAATTCAGTGATAGGGCAGGATTTGTTGTGTTAATAGCCCATCGTGTAGGATATGTTATGTTAATAGCCCATCGTGTAGGATATGTTATGTTAATAGCCCATCATGTAGGATATGTTATGTTAATAGCCCATTGTGTAGGATATGTTGTGTTAATAGCCCATCGTGTAGGATATGTTGTGTTAATAGCCCATCGTGTAGGATATGTTATGTTAATAGCCCATCGTGTAGGATATGTTATGTTAATAGCCCATCATGTAGGATATGTTATGTTAATAGTCCATCGTGTAGGATATGTTATGTTAATAGTCCATCGTGTAGGATATGTTATGTTAATAGCCCATCATGTAGGATATGTTATGTTAATAGCCCATCGTGTAGGATGTTATATTAATATCCCATCGTGTAGGATATGTTATGTTAATAGCCCATCGTGTAGGATATGTTATGTTAATAGCCCATCGTGTAGGATATGTTATGTTAATAGCCCATCATGTAGGATATGTTGTGTTAATAGCCCATCGTGTAGGATATGTTATGTTAATAGCCCATCGTGTAGGATATGTAGTGTTAATAGCCCATCATGTAGGATATGTTATGTTAATAGCCCATCGTGTAGGATATGTAGTGTTCAGTTCTATTTGCTATGTTTACGGAGCGTATGAATACACACTGCTCATTTGCATAGTTATTACACTAGTGAAATCAGAAAAATATGCAATGGCGATATTACCCGTGTGCAGCGCAAATTATGTTATAAATATTGTTTATTTCTAGGCTGGAGCAAGCGTGAATGTGAAGAGGTTTGATGGTAATACAGCCCTCCATATCGCCTGTGGGCGGGGAAATGTCGGGATGGTAGCACTACTGATGGCCGGGGGAGCTGATCCGGATATTGAGAATGATGATATTGTCGAATTGATCGACTCGGCCGACTCCGAGGAAAGTGACTCTCAAGAAAATAGCGAAGAGGAAGTAGTGAACAACGATAATGTCAATAGCAATGAGAATGGTGATAAAAATTATGATGATGATGATGGTGATGATAAAGATGCCGATACTGAAAAAGACCAGAAAAAGAAGAAATCAATAGAGCAAGATGTCATAGATGGACAGAATGTTGAAGTGGAGAAATTGTCAAAGAGAAGTTTAGGGAAAGGGCTTATTCCTGCCGACTTTGCTGATTCTAATGAAAAGGTAGGTTTTAATTTAAAGACATCCTACAGTGTATGGCAATATCTACCTGTAGCATTTCATTCTGATTACATGTTTTGTGCATAATGGTAAATTAATAGAATTAAGCTCGACAGTGTTTGAGGTCCTGTGTGTAGACACTGCATAGTGAAAATGCATTTTGTAAGCATGGCCAAGGTATTTTATGGCTTAAAATGATCTTTGCATACCCGACTTGCAAGTTTACGTCTTGATGTGATCAAACAAATTCCCTGGCTATCAGATAAACATCACAGAAATCAGAAACATGTATGTCCTTATGAAATCTGTAATTGGTCCGTATTCAGTACCAGGATACACTTGACAAGTCAAAGAATAGAATTCAGGGTTCCAGCTGTCGGGCGCCAATGGCGTAAAATGCGACAAAAACAAATACTGGCGCTAAATTTTGTGAATTGGCGAAAATATTTGGTGCAACTTTTAAAAACAAAATATTTTGTGCAATATATTTTGTCAAATACATGGCTTCAACTAATATAACAATATCATTGTTTTTTCAAATTGGCTCCAGTTTTTTTAATTTTCAAAATTAATTATGTTGCTAGCAGCTGACATATTATTTTCTACAATTTGACAATTTGAAAGTCACATGGTATTTAATTGTGATTGCAGTATATGCCTTAAGTATATAACATCTATAGACTTAAGATATGCAGTATATGCCTTAAGTATATAACATCTATAGACTTAAGATATGCAGTATATGCCTTAAGTATATAACATCTATAGACTTAAGATATGCAGTATATGCCTTAAGTATATAACATCTATAGACTTAAGATATGCAGTATATGCCTTAAGTATATAACATCTATAGACTTAAGATATGCAGTATATGCCTTAAGTATATAACATCTATAGACTTAAGATATGCAGTATATGCCTTAAGTATATAACATCTATAGACTTAAGATATGCAGTATATGCCTTAAGTATATAACATCTATAGACTTAAGATATGCAGTATATGCCTTAAGTATATAACATCTATAGACTTAAGATATGCAGTATATGCCTTAAGTATATAACATCTATAGACTTAAGATATGCAGTATATGCCTTAAGTATATAACATCTATAGACTTAAGATGATGGTACGACGGTTATTGACTGCCGATTGATATATAAATTATAAAAATACAAACAGTTAGCGGTTTATCCTGTTTATCAACACAATTCAGGGCCTGCGCTGGCACTCGCCAAAATCGCCATTTACTAAAATATGCGAAAATTGGATAATAAAAACTCAGTTTGGCGAAAATGATAAAAATGGCGTAAATCTTTGCAAATTGGAAGGTCCCGAGTCTATTTGTAAGTGACTCATAAAATATCAATTAGTTGATAATATGACTACACTTTTGACCCACAAGAAGGCGGTGTCGTGTGTTGTTTGGTCATGTGTTCTTTGGTCTCGTGTTGTTTTGTCACGTTTTGTTTGGTCACGTGATTACGTACTAAAGAAAGAAGTAAATTAGCCTTATAATATATTTAGACTCTTGAATAACGTGTGTATATATCTCGCCAGATTCTGAGAGTGTTACACGGAGAACCATACTCCAGTATAACAGATACAGATTCGGTGCATCAGGTGACAGACAAGATGACCTCTCTACGATTTGTTTCAAAAGATAGCGGACAAGGCAGTATGAGGACTTGTTCTACAGGTTTGTAGCATAGTAGCATACTCTAGCTTGAAATGCAGAATTTTGAAATGGTGCCCTCGGCCCATTTGCAATGTGCATAACTTGTTGGACTGCCAGTCGCTGGACAGTCACCACTTATCAGTTTGAGCCCCACTAGGGTTAGCTTCTCTATGACAATTTTATCAAGACTTCGCTGTCATGATTTCTAATGCAGAAATGGAGCTACGGACTCTCCTAGTCAAAATAGGATTATATTTTATTTCAGGTACCCTGTAACTGTCCTAGGTTGATTTCAGGTACCCTGTAACTGTCCTAGGTTGACTTCAGGTACCCTATAACTGTCCTAGATTGACTTCAGGTACCCTGTAACTGTCCTAGGTTGATTTCAGGTACCCTGTAACTGTCCTAGGTTGATTTCAGGTACCCTGTAACTGTCCTAGGTTGACTTCAGGTACCCTATAACTGTCCTAGGTTGATTTCAGGTACCCTGTAACTGTCCTAGGTTCATTTCTTTGCTGGTACAGAGTTTGTAATGAGATCAATTACAACATTTGGCTAGGAGAACAATAGGTTTACTGTTGAGTGGTCTAGGGTTAGGGGTTATTTGGCTAGGAGAACAATAGGTTTACTGTTGAGTGGTCTAGGGTTAGGGGTTATTTGGCTAGGAGAACAATAGGTTTACTGTTGAGTGGTCTAGGGTTAGGGGTTATTTGGCTAGGAGAACAATAGGTTTACTGTTGAGTGGTCTAGGGTTAGGGGTTATTTGGCTAGGAGAACAATAGGTTTACTGTTGAGTGGTCTAGGGTTAGGGGTTATTTGGCTAGGAGAACAATAGGTTTACTGTTGAGTGGTCTAGGGTTAGGGGTTATTTGGCTATAATAACATTTATGTGGCTATCCATTCCGTTTATGTGGCTATAGAGAACAAAGACACTTAGTATGCAATTTTGGGTATGTCCATCCGTCCTTCCTTTGTCCACAAAATGGTACCGAACAATAGGTTTACTAGTTGTATAGGATTAGGGTTTATGTCTGTAAATAGTTTTATGTGGCTATTAATTGTACTAATAATAACCACTTAACCCTTTCAACACCACAGACCTCTAAATAGGCTTACAAAAAGTGTAGATCCAGATGAGCCGGCTCGTGACGAGCCGTCTCATCAGGATCTGCACTTTTTGCCAGTAATATTACTATTTTTAGAGAAAAATTACCCATTTTGATAAATGAACTTGCCCAAATGTGATTTTCTGATTCATTTATTGGTTTATGAATATCATGGACCAGTCCATGTGAGTTACTTGGTGTTGAATGGGTTAATACACAATATTTGGTATACCGGTAGTCAAACCTGTGTTAGTGGCCACCTCTATTAAGCAGCCAACCTGCATTAAGCAGCCAGTTTTCAGATTCTCAATATGTTACTTTGTTGTGTAATTTACCTCTGTTAAGCAGCCACCTGTGCTAAACAAATTTTTTTATTATTTGTGTTTGCAGGAAGTGGTGATATGAATCGAGTTGAATATCTGGTGCGCATGAGTCTGTCATATAAGCTAGATCCTGCTAGGTCTGGTTCCGACTGGCAGGCGCTAACACATAAACTTGGCATGAACACATTGGGACAGCTTGGTGGTCACAGTCCAACACGAGTACTTCTCAATCTATATGAGGTAAGTAAATGAACCATGTGTGGACGAGACATTAAACCGTGAGGTCTCATGTCGGTGCTTTACACTATTCATATAACAGAATTGGAGGAACCTCTGGCATGAGGCTATATCTGTATCATTCACTGTATGTCAAAACATTAATAGTTTACTACACTTCCAATAACACATCGCTTAATAAATATCAAACATGTTGGACAGTATAGGAGAGTAAATTGGGCACTATAGGAGAGTAAATTGGACACTATAGGAGAGTAAATTGGGCATTATAGGAGAGTAAATTGGGCACTATAGGAGAGTAAATTGGACACTATAGGAGAGTAAATTGGGCACTATAGGAGAGTACATTGGGCACTATAGGAGAGTACATTGGGCACTATAGGAGAGTACATTGGGCACTATAGGAGAGTACATTGGACACTATAGGAGAGTACATTGGACACTATAGGAGAGTACATTGGACACTATAGGAGAGTACATTGGACACTATAGGAGAGTACATTGGGCACTATAGGAGAGTACATTGGGCACTATAGGAGAGTACATTGGAAACAATATGTTACCCCTGGTTTGTTACACACTATCTGATAGTACTGCATCTTATCCCTGATTTACTGCCCATTATCTGTTAGTACTGCCCATTATCTGTTAGTACTGCCCAGTATCTGTTAGTACTGCCCATTATCTGTTAGTACTGCCCATTATCTGTTAGTACTGCCCATTATCTGTTAGTACTGCCCATTATCTGTTAGTACTGCCCATTATCTGTTAGTACTGCCCATTATCTGTTAGTACTGCCCATTATCTGTTAGTACTGCCCATTATCTGTTAGTACTGCCCATTATCTGTTAGTACTGCCCATTATCTGTTAGTACTGCCCATTATCTGTTAGTACTGCCCATTATTTGTTAGTACTGTACATTATCTGTTAGTACTGCCCATTATCTGTTAGTACTGTACATTATCTGTTAGTACTGCCCATTATCTGTTAGTACTGCCCATTATCTGTTAGTACTGCCCATTATCTGTTAGTACTGCCCATTATCTGTTAGTACTGCCCATTATCTGTTAGTACTGCCCATTATACTGCCCATTATCTGTTAGTACTGCCCATTATCTGTTAGTACTGCCCATTATCTGTTAGTACTGACATTATCTGTTAGTACTGCCCATTATCTGTTAGTACTGCCCATTATCTGTTAGTACTGCCCATTATCTGTTAGTACTGCCCATTATCTGTTAGTACTGCCCATTATCTGTTAGTACTGCCCATTATTGTTAGTACTGTACATTATCTGTTAGTACTGCCCATTATCTGTTAGTACTGTACATTATCTGTTAGTACTGTACATTATCTGTTAGTACTGCCCATTATCTGTTAGTACTGCCCATTATCTGTTAGTACTGCCCATTATCTGTTAGTACTGCCCATTATCTGTTAGTACTGCCCATTATCTGTTAGTACTGCCCATTATCTGTTAGTACTGCCCATTATCTGTTAGTACTGTACACCATTATCTGTTAGTACTGCCCATTATCTGTTAGTACTGCCCATTATCTGTTAGTACTGCCCAATATCTGTTAGTACTGCCCATTATCTGTTAGTACTGCCCATTATCTGTTAGTACTGCCCATTATCTGTTAGTACTGCCCATTATCTGTTAGTACTGTACATTATCTGTTAGTACTGTACATTATCTGTTAGTACTGTACATTATCTGTTAGTACTGCCCATTATCTGTTAGTACTGCCCATTATCTGTTAGTACTGCCCATTCTCTGCCCATTATCTGTTAGTACTGTACATTATCTCTTAGTACTGTACATTATCTGTTAGTACTGCCCATTATCTGTTAGTACTGTACATTATCTGTTAGTACTGCCCATTATCTGTTAGTACTGTACATTATCTCTTAGTACTGTACATTATCTCTTAGTACTGCCCATTATCTGTTAGTACTGTACATTATCTCTTAGTACTGTACATTATCTGTTAGTACTGCCCATTATCTGTTAGTACTGTACATTATCTCTTAGTACTGTACATTATCTGTTAGTACTGCCCATTATCTGTTAGTACTGTACATTATCTGTTAGTACTGTACATTATCTGTTAGTACTGCCCATTATCTGTTAGTACTGCCCATTATCTGTTAGTACTGCCCATTATTTGTTAGTACTGCCCATTATCTGTTAGTACTGTACATTATCTGTTAGTACTGTACAGTATCTGTTAGTACTGCCCATTATCTGTTAGTACTGCCCATTATCTGTTAGTACTTTACATTATTTGTTAGTACTGTACATTATCTGTTAGTACTGTACATTATCTGTTAGTACTGTACATTATCTGTTAGTACTGCCCATTATCTGTTAGTACTGTACATTATCTCTTAGTACTGTACATTATCTGTTAGTACTGCCCATGATCTGTTAGTACTGTACATTATCTGTTAGTACTGCCCATTATCTGTTAGTACTGTACATTATTTGTTAGTACTGTACATTATCTGTTAGTACTGTACATTATCTGTTAGTACTGTACATTATCTGTTAGTACTGCCCATTATTTGTTAGTACTGTACATTATATGTTAGTACTGTACATTATTTGTTAGTACTGTACATTATTTGTTAGTACTGTACATTATCTGTTAGTACTGCCCATGATCTGTTAGTACTGTACATTATTTGTTAGTACTGTACATTATCTGTTAGTACTGCCCATTATCTGTTAGTACTGCCCATTATTTGTTAGTACTGTACATTATCTGTTAGTACTGTACATTATTTGTTAGTACTGTACATTATCTGTTAGTACTGTACATTATTTGTTAGTACTGTACATTATCTGTTCGTACTGTACATTATCTGTTAGTACTGTACATTATTTGTTAGTACTGTACATTATTTGTTAGTACTGTACATTATTTGTTAGTACTGTACATTATCTGTTAGTACTGTACATTATTTGAGTTATTGTTATGTTTACTAGGAAAATGATGGTACTGTAGCTCGACTGGTTCAAGCACTTACGGATATCAGACGAGATGACTGTGTCAGCCTCCTGAAAGCTTCGATGGACCAGTCTGTAGGATCACGTAAGTTATTCTAGTTATAATGAGCAGTAAACAGTGTAATAATAGCAACGATAATTGTCTGTCCTACCTGCTTGTTGCATAATTTAATATACCTGTAATGAGCCTCTGCGGCTGAGAGGTTACGGTTCTTGGCTTCAAATCACTTACCCCTCACCACAGTAGGTTCGAATGCACACTGGGGGTTGAATTCCATCAAGTGATGAAGCTATCCAGCTGGCTTGCGGAAGGTCTGTTGTTCTACCGGGGTGCCCATCCGTGCATAAAACCCTGCTCAAAAGGGCACCTGGTGGGTTCTTCCGCCACCAGTAATAGCTGGAGAGTCGCCATATGACCTAAGCCATTGGTGCGACCTTTGAACCCCTAGCACAAACAAACAATATCACTGTAACAGGATGGTTCGAGCCCCGCTCAGACCGTGTTTCATTTATATGAAAAAGTTGACAGTTTCTTACGGAGGTTGGTGCACTGATTAACCGCTGGAGCCTGCCCAGGAAAGGTGTTGTTAGGTAAACTGCCCGCCGGCGATATAGCCCAAAATGGTGCTGATGCAGGCGTTAAACCCGAAATATAAAATATGATACATTTGTGTGTTTATTTGTTACATTTGTGTGTTTATTTGTTACATTTGTGTGTTTATTTGTTACAGGTGATGAAAAGGGACATAAAGATGTGAATAAGGATCTAAAGTGTGATTCTGGTGTTTCGGACAGTTATTTCAAATCTGCTTCTCCCGAACATATTGTGACATAGTTATGTGTGATTCTCATATCTCAGTTTATATCACAAAGCACCATATGTGTGATTCTCATATATATTATATCTCATTATATGATAATGCACACTATTTTCGGTAAAGTCTATATCACACCCGATATGAGAAGTAGGGCAGGCAGATTAGGGTTGGGTTAGGCAATCAATTTTCCGTTTAAAAGTGAATGCCATAGCTGCATAAATAATATTCAATTTCTAATTTAAATATTCATTAGATACCACCCATTTCGACTCTTACCGATGTGCTATAGCTGCTACCAATATTATCTTGCCTTAATGGTGTATCAGAAATAGGCTTGTCAATTTATAGACAATAAGACGGCTAGACAATGTGCAGTAGTATGTGTACACAACTCCGGATAGTTTATATTCAGTAGCGGATTAGAGCATAAATTCACCTGGAGGTACAGTTAAACCTGTTATGAGCAGCCAACCTAGGAAATCATACAAAGTGGCTGCTTAATAAAGGTCAAATGTATCATATAACAACATATTGGGAATCTGGAAAATGGATGCTTAATACCGGTTGGCTGGTTAATGGAGGTGACCACTAACACAGGTTTGACTGTATTCGAAGTCCATAACCAATAAGGTGTAATCTAATTAACATCTTGTCCAGGATTTTGGGATTTGCTGGTAGATGTGAAATAGAACTTGACTTGAGATAGCTACGGTTTGAAATTGTATACAGATTTAATTATGCCGATCATTGCATAAATTACAGAAATACACACAGTTGGCGGTATATCCGGTTTATCAACACCGATAAAATATAGATTTTCTGTTTGTTTTCACTTAGTTTCATACACACATGATATACTGGTAGTCTAAGAAGTTGATGAGTGGAAACTGATTGTAGCTGTATATATCCAGTTGTCAATAATAACTAAGGGTGCAACGATACGCCTACCTCACGATACGATACACATCACGATTCTTGGGTCACAATACGATACGTATCGCGATATGGTTTTATGGAACCAAAGGGGAAAATAAAGAAAATAGTTAAACTTTTCAAGTACATTTACTAATTAAAGCAAATGATTAACAGTAAAACAAGCAGTTATATAAACAATATAAACAATGCCTAGCCTACGCTCAGCCTATTAAACTGTTCCAACAGAAACATTTCCTGGGTTTAAAGTTTCCACATTCTGTGGTAACAAAGCAGACTGCTGGGCAGTTACAATGTCTCCTGCTGTTGAGAACACGCGTTCGCTATAGACGGATGTGCCTTGAATGGCCAGGTACGATCTGGCTAGTTTTTGTCATGTTACCCGTTTTATATGACACGTCCATGAAACAATGGCGGCAAGTGGTTGTTTCTTTCACCGTTGTTTTTACGCCGTCGCCAACTATATTAAATTTGAATCCAAAATGCGCCCATATTTTTTATTTGAAAGTTGCCGGTGGTGATTGTAATTCAGCCATGTTTGTTTTGTTTGTAAGAGTAGTCTCCCTTCTGTTGGAGTCTGGAATAATTGCCGTACCGTACCGTAACGGGCATGCAGCGTATCGCGTATCGAACCGTGGTCCTAGTACCGCGATAAACCGTCCCACGGTATATCGTTGCACCCTTAATAATAACTTATTCAGATGTTGTGTAAAATAAATTAAATATCTGTCCAGCATTTAACTGATTTTTCTGAAATTACTGCTTGTAGATTTATGTTGAAACACGGATGAATTAATCCCAGCTCTCGAGGACTTGTTGTATTTGACAGGCCCCCGTTCACTTCAAATCACTTGCCCTTCCATCACTGCTGCAGGATTGTATCCCACTGGGGGTGTCCAATTCTGTCATGCGAGGAAGCTATGCAGTAGGTCGGTGGTTATACCAGGGTACCCGTCTGTGCCTGAAGTACTCGGGGATCTTCCTCCACAAATTGTAGGTTGGTGGTTATACCAGGGTACCCGTCCGTGCCTGAAATACTCGGAGGGACGCTCGGGGATCTTCCTCCACCAATAGTAGGTTGGTGGTTATACCAGGGTGCCCGTCCGTGCCTGAAGTACTCAGAGGGACGCTCGGGGATCTTCCTCCACAAATAGTAGGTTGGTGGTTATACCAGGGTGCCCGTCCGTGCCTGAAGTACTCAGAGGGACGCTCGGGGATCTTCCTCCACCAATAGTAGGTCGGTGGTTATACCAGGGTGCCCGTCCGTGCCTGAAATACTCGGAGGGATGCTCGGGGATCTTCCTCCACCAATAGTAGGTTGGTGGTTATACCAGGGTGCCCGTCCGTGCCTGAAGTACTCAGAGGGACGCTCGGGGATCTTCCTCCACAAATAGTAGGTTGGTGGTTATACCAGGGTGCCCGTCCGTGCCTGAAGTACTCAGAGGGACGCCCGGGGATCTTCCTCCACCAATAGTAGGTCGGTGGTTATACCAGGGTGCCCGTCCGTGCCTGAAATACTCGGAGGGACGCTCGGGGATCTTCCTCCACCAATAGTAGGTTGGTGGTTATACCAGGGTAGCTGGAGAGTCTCCAAAGAAACATTAATAAGGTATCTTTGCTCTCAAGAGAGAAATGTTAATAATGTAGTCCGTCGGTGTTGTTCTGTTACTCATGTTGTTGTGATTGTGTGTTATGTTTACAAGTAAATCTTTAACCCTTTCAACCCCACAGGCCTCTAAATAGGCTTATGAAAAGTGTAGATCCAGATGAGCCGGCTCGTAACGAGCCGTCTCATCAGGATCTGCACTTTTTTTGCCAGTAATAATTATTACTATTTTTAGATAAAATTACCCATTTTGATAAATGAACTGGTCCAAATGTAATTTTCTTATTAATTTATTGGTCTAAAAATAGCATGCACCAGTCCATGTCAGTTACTTGGGGTTGAATGGGTTAAGGTGCTACAAACGTCATTTTGGTAAACCATATATAACTAGACCAGCCGGCACAAAGCATCCCATCTGATCGGGGTCTATGCTGTTTGCTATTGAGATAATACAGCTAAAACACTTTAATATAGATCCTGATCAGCATGCAACATTCTTCTACGTCTAATCTGGATATAAGATTTAGTTGAGATATATTGTATACGTAAGTGTTAATGAATATTTATAGTATTTATAGAATAACAACCTGACTTCAACAAATCTGAAATGGTTTCATCCATGGACCATAAATGTGAAATATGGCTACCATTGGCCAAGTGGTTTGAGCGAAGAAGGCTTTTGAAATCTTGGATGACAAAATCATTTGATTTTTGATAACAACTTTGCCTCATCGATACCCTCGATTTGATATAATATTATGATATGGCCATATTCACCCAAAAATAAAATTTGAAACCTATTTGACCTAAGGATTGTACAAGTAGAGTTTTTTTGAACATTGGCTGATCAGTTCTTGAGAGGAAATTTTATTAGTATTACTATACATGGCCAACTATTAATAAATTCACTAATTTAATGTCACAAAAATCAAAACCATTGGTAGAAGTTTAGCAAAATACATATATTTCGCAAATGTATATAGAAACTAAAATTAGTATAAGCAGAGAGTATATTAACATCTTGCTTTTTGTAAATCCATGTCGTTACCTACATGTATACATGTACTTGCTATAGACATTGTATGAATATTTAATGCAATAAAGGTATTGTTGTTGTATAAAATGAGTCAGGTGAGCGATACAGGGTCATCCTGGCCCTTTTGTTTTATGAACATCAGTACTTCCCGAATACTATCCTTGTAGACCATTATTTAACTAGCTGGCTTTTCACCAACCGGCCATATCAGACCAGGTTCGAACCCTCGACCTCCCGCTCCGTAGGCAGACGCCTTAATTACTAAGCCACGGAGACGGTATATTTAATATTATTGCTTTCCCCAAACTCTATCCTCTACTGATAATATCCCAGTGATTCCATAGAAACGTACTTTTTCACATTAATTATATGATGAAGGGGGCAAATAGGTATTTAATTGCATATTAAATACGAGGCCCTATGAAGGAATAACAGCCTCCGTGGAAATGGAATGTTCCTTTTTGTCCAATATGCATGACGAATTTACAATGTGTAAGGAATATAACAAAAGTTCCAATTTTTCGGTCCATAATTAATATAGATTTTTTATGCAAATTAGTATGACGTTATTATTTATTATATAAATACCTTATAGAGCTCGTATATCGGCATACAGATGGATGGATCTGTAGTCAAGTGGTGACACACTGGACTGGTAATCCAGGGATCGCAGGTTCGATCCCCCATCTGATCCTAATAAAATTAGCAGTCTTTCAGATGGGACTTTAAACCGAGGTCTCGTGTAGGTGCTGTACACCATGCAAGTAAAAGGAACCAGAGGAGATTCTGGAATGGGTCTCTGTCTGTATCATTGCACTGTCCTCCAAAAATCTATAATGACTAATCTCTTCAGGAGGCATCGCTCATATATGGGCAACCACTGATAAATAAGCTTAAAACACACACACACAAATCTGTTGTAGATAAGATAGTGATTTTGATGTCTATTCCCAGGGCCAAACAATTAATTGATCACATGCTCTGTCCTTTTAACATATCAGAAATAACATCAATCAAACATACATGCAAAAATCCTTAATGTATACTATGTATGTTGAGCAATAGTGTAATATCACGAATCAATAATAATATATATATGTGCGTCCTATGTATAAGAGGTATGAGAAATTTGTCAGCACGCTTCAACACCAATAACAAATTCTGCCTCAATATCTGACTTGGCATGGCTCGTTTAGCAATCTGTGGCAGGCGACGAAGGTACATCAGACGTTGTTACATGGAATGCATCTAACTCGGCGTTCGCTGAACAACTGACAACAGTAGCTATGATGCCTTTACTGGCTGCTTGCAGCACACTAGTGGAGTACTATGGCTATGCTAACCATTTTGAAACAAGCACAGAAAATCACAACTGTTTTTTATGAGGGAAATGCATAAGAAACGCATTCGACCTTCAGTTGTATGAGAAGGCAATGCAACTGCAAATACACACTGCCCTAGAATTAGACCACCTAATACTTCGTATTCGCGAGATACACACAGTGATAATGTGTTTGAGAGCTCAGGTTCATCCATTGAAGACGGTGGATTTTACGATGTTTGGGTGAAGCCGATTTGTATGGGCCAATGACAGTCCAAAGGGAACCACATAAAGCTGGTTTGTCAACACATTCGATTACTATGTTTGCACTCTGACCGACTGATACATGGAGTTTTTCCTGGATAGTGAGACAGTCACCGAACACCCATCAGGATATCTATATGGAAAGGCTGGTGGATGCATATTGCACCATGGTGGCTGCAGTGGGAAGGCATGACTTAGCAGCATTACTCCAGGGCATTGATGGGAAGATGGAAGTCTCACACACAACTCGCAAGCCCCTTGCAAATATTTGTTCGCACATGACAATACTAAATTATGCTCGCATGGCGCCATTGTACTTGGGGCCGCCGACCGATCAGCTATGCTGGTAAGGTCTGTGTGAATAAGAAGAGGTGTCATTCTGTATGATTGCGCCAGATCCTGCTATTGAGCATGTGAACAAGATTATGAAAAGCAGGGGAGGTCTGAAAGTGTTGACACAGGCCAAATTTCAACCCTCATTTCATGACAGTTATTGAGAACCAATCAACATTTGATGAAGTGCACATCAAATATGACGAATATTATGTCAGGAATTCTATGAAGGAACGTACACGAGAACTCGAGTGGGAAGCCAACGTGATTTCCTACAGAAGTGCATCCGGATGTAGTCCCAACAACTAATATAGTTCATTTTTCTTTTGGGTAAAAAACTAAAATTGCATTTTCATGCCTGTATAGTAGAATTCAAGCCAAACGTTGGTATGCTGCATTATATGGCGGAGGAATACAGTATGTAAACACAGTGACGTTATTCACAGGTGAGCACTGGCTATGCAAACCATTACTTTTGGGACAAGTTTGCTGTTTTCCAGTTTGTTTTGAATACCTCCACAGTGGATGTGGTATCAGAAGAAATGAAAGATTGGAAATATAAATGAACAGACTGTATGTTTTTACTATGTATTTAATAGGCAATTTATTTGTTGTTTTACAACCTACAACATCTGATGATGCTGCCGTTGGTTTAAGCATATTTATTCGTCATTATATAGCATAGTTTCACATTACATTTAAAACTCAGTGGAATTCTTTCTTTCTGTCATTGAAAAAGTACAGCTTCTCAAATGCACGAAAACAAAAACAACCTATCTAAGTAAGTGACATCTTACTGTTTGGAGAGAAACTCCAAATCAGAACAAACATATGTGACAACCATCAAGGACGAGTGCAAACAAAACTGGATCACCTGAAAACCAACCAGGAAGAGGTAGATAATAATATGCTATTACATGCACGTGATGCTGCTCAAAGGGGTGTCTCCCCTATACATGTATGGATACCATATCCAGATATATAGTAAGCGATGAACGATCCAGCTGAAGCCACTCGCCGATGCTCTTGGTCCGCAACTGCTTGCTGCAACCCAAGGGATTCATACTATGTATGGGTGCGACCAGAGAGTGATAGTCTGCGAAAGGGTAAATTATCTTGGTGGGCAATACTGACGAAAGCTGAACAACAAATGCTTCGAACATTCGACACGCTTTGAAGCAGAAAACCAGCAAGAAGACAATGTATTGGAATGATAGATGTGTCAACATTACCTGCCAGGAACAACACGCTGATACATATTTAGCAAACGGCAACATACTGATGAGAAACTACCTCTACAAAGGCTGCAATACACGAACTGTTACAACACTTTGAAAGCAGTGTGGTATGGTCTATCAATCATAGATCGCGACCCGACATTGAGGAAGATACACTTGAATCCAGTAACGTCAACCAGCTGGATACTCAAGCTGTGCAAGTTAAAAGGTTGCTGTTCTATGAAATGCTCCTGCAGAACATATACGCTACGGTATACGGACATGTGCACTGTGTCTGGCACGATGTATATAAATGGTCCCGGGTCGTTTCGCCCCAATTACACGTTCGCACTATGAGTTGTTCCGCCCTAGAGTTCGCCCCGGGTCGATTCGTCCTGAACATTATTATTTTATATACTATTCAATATATAATATTTCCTGTCACGTCAGCCACGGTTTCATATAGCAATGTAAGTCAGACTAGTTATACTATATGAAAACATGGCATATGTTGATAACGATATGTTATATGTATGGGAAATAATAGAGGGGGGGAGTATCTGCCTATATCTCCCAGTAAACTCATGTAAAACCCTTACATTTAAAATACGCTTACAAAATTTAAGTTAGTTTAGTTTGTAGTTCAGGTGTTGATTTACCAAATATAGCCATTTGTCTGCGAATAACAGTAACATTATCAGTGTATCATATATATGGTGAACACAGAATATCCACTCTCATTCAGATAAATGTCCAACATATCCTCCTTTTCCCGTCTTGCTTATCTTACTTTTTTGTTCTACTTCTGCTACTATAATACTAATATTATGTTGCGTTCAAAGAATGAAAAATTAATACAACATTATAATATTAAACGCGTTAACCAATCTTTCCAGAAACAACATTTTACTACTCAAGTGGCTAGTAGTTAAAACCGTATTAAATGTTTGTTATTTATATATCATAGCTGGTTTACTAAATACCTAAACATGAAGTAGAAAGTCACTCTTGCTAGATTTGATCAGATTATATCTATTTATTCTTCAAAATGTTTGTCAATAAATTTACTTACAGCTCAAACTGTAATTCTTGTTGTTATCATACCCTGATATGTTTCCTTTACATGAGAAGGATCTACATAAGTAGTTTATACTTTCTTCTCAATCAAGTTACACACTGTCTATTATAAAAGACGATGTATGTACCTATATAGAATTAAAATATTGTTTATACTAAAATAAATGAAGACGGATATAGAGATTAACTGGGTCACCTGTAACATTGTCTTATCTCAAGAATGTGCAGAGATCATATGTTCATCGGAAGAAAGTGAAACTTATGCTGACCTTGAAGTAAATGATGAGACTGACAGTGACGACATAGAACTGACAAATACAATGGACATCCTGGTTGAAGTCTGATCATATGACTACGTTGTCTCTTATGAGTGCATCATGGTCATCAGTTCTTATGTTGACATAGAATGGTTCGGTGTGAAATTCCATGTTGCAGTGTAACTTGCAAAATTCATACATGATCAACTCAGTTGATTGAATAGAATTATGGCAACTCTAATCATACATAAATATGTCAATACACGTTTCAATTTATGTTTCAAACCTTTGGTGAAGTAACATACTTCTTGTCAGTAACACTTCTACCTCAGTAACAAATACAACATATGTTCTTCTTAGTAACCTTATTATTGAATCAATGGCATGCATTTATGATGTAACTAACAAGAATATATTTTATCATATAATAATAGTTTCAAACATACCACATTAAACATGAAGAAACAACATATGGAGTTTAGATTGAATAAACAAAATAGTTATAGCTTCAACTTATACCGATGTGTACACTTTCAGAAATTCTACGATGTACACAAACCGTTTATTCTCTTGGGAATAGTAACGTAAATCAGTAGTAACGTAAATTACATGTCTTAACTCACATGTATTCATACCTATGTAAGGAATATATTTCATTTTCAGTTTGTAATACATGTAATGACCTGCTGTATATTAAAATGTAAGATAGAGCCGAGTGTTTAGTGATCCATTGCAGAGATTTTATGAAATGTCGAAATGTTATCAGAAAAAGTCACTAAGTTAATCTCTTTTTATTAGATACCAACAGTAATTTCAAAATGTTTTTATTGAAAGACAATGAGCTTATTCTACACAAACGGATAGATAAAAGCTGATATTTTACCTAGGCGAGAAGTCCTGTTATCTACTGCAGAGACAACTTGATTTTCTATAGCGTATGTTTACCAGTACCAGTAAACCAGCGACGATAAACCATGGTTACCAGTACCAGTAAACCAGCGACGATAAACCATGGTTACCAGTACCAGTAAACCAGCTACGATAAACCATGTTTACCAGTAAACCAGCGACGATAAACCATGGTTACCAGTACCAGTAAACCAGCGACGATAAACCATGGTTACCAGTACCAGTAAACCAGCGACGATAAACCATGTTTACCAGTACCAGTAAACCAGCGACGATAAACCAGGGTTACCAGTACCACTAAACCAGCGACGATAAACCATGGTCGTACCCACTGACTGAGACGATTCGTACCTACGTCTGTACATGTCTAGGATTAAGGTTTGGGTTAGGGATGTTAATTAATGTTATATATTATATATATGCATCAAACATTTTAGCAACAACAGTAGTATGCATAATTGTTACATTATTAATCAGGTACACATGATACATACAGTATCCCAATCATTATCATATATTTAGACAGACATTATATGCTAAACTAACAATATCGCATCATACATGTTGTACACTTATGGTTAATGCCTAATAAAACTGAAACTTGAAACTTAAATTAATTACGATTGTGTGAAAATTGTATAATATGCGTTCTATATAAACTTTTAAATTTTCTTTAATAAGTTGTCGAAAATAAAAAGGTCAATACCTACATGGTTATTCAACACATATACACATACCTGTACCGCACTTGCGATGTGTCCACATGCCACACACATCACACTCAATGCCAGGCTGCCGGGGTCGGACACCGGAAGCGCAAACAACACACATATCGGACATGATGCACTCAGATAATTATAACAAGTATTACTAAGTAGATAATTCAACGATTATTTAAACGTCACAGACTGGCATACGTTCGAGAAACGAATAAAGTGACATATTACATTGGAATATTACAGTATACACAATTATAACACCTGTATTAGCAGTGGACATAAAATCATATTTACACTGGAACATTTTGACAATATATACATAGCTTGTCACTTCTGGTGAGAAAATATTGACTTTGGGGCGAAACTACCCACCATCACAGGGATTCGGCACGTTTGGGGGTACTAGTATATATATTTACTTAAATATATATTTACTTAAATATATATACTAGTACCCCCAAACGTGCCGAATCCCTGTGCCCACCATACCACCGTTACCTACCTACATGTACTACATAGGGCGATATGACCCAGTGCGAAACGACCCGGTGCGAACATGTATTTAGGGTGAAACGACATGAGACCGTATAAATGAGCAAAACGAGGGATGTGATGCAGTGGACAAAGATGTTGTCATAAAAATTATGCTGAATGATATATAGTGCTACATTCTAGGACTCCATAATTAGTTGACCAAGCAATTGTTCTCATTTTAAACATGTAGAACAATGAGGAGTCATGAGAAATATGTACTTGTTGATGATCGACCTGTATTATCCATATAAAACGTCGTTAACGTCAAATTCATTTAGCAGCTATCTTTAATTTTAATATAATAATTCAGACAACATTATTATAAAGCTGATAAATTAGTTTATACAAATTTATTTTAGCTCGATTGCGAAACAAGTTCTTTCAACTTATAGTAATCACTCTCGAGACCTCATTCCTGATGGAATCCATCGCCACGAAGGACAGAGAAGAGGCATGTGGAATTTAGATGCCTTGCCTAAGGGCACACTCGTATCGGTTCCAGTGGGGCTCGAACACCGGACCTGAAGCGAACTGCGCTATCACGACTTCTGATAAAAGCGAAAGCTGATATTCCATGACTCCCAAAACATGGTAATAGACACAGACATCATTATCCTATTTCAAGTACATGTAGAAGCAAAGATATCTCTGTTTACGGTTAATACAAAAGTAAAATTATGACGATATATTGATTTGCATAAAAAACACAAATTATGATCCAAAAAATTGGAACCAAATATTATAAAAATAATTCATCATCCACAGAATACGATAAAACGTGATAAGATAAAATAAACATTCCATTTCCGCGGAATGCCATTAGGTCCTAAACTATTAGTGTTTGATGGATTGATGTGTTTTGGTGGATTGGTCTAATTTGAACATATACTAAACTGTGTAGATATCGTTGGATGGTTCGTGCCAAGTTCAGTCCAATTCTGGTGTTGTTTCCTTCATAATGTTGACAAGGCAGACGACAGTCGTAGCATCAGGTACGCACAGCTATAGTGAGCTAACCACGTACATACAAGAGCATGCACATTTAGTAACCAATTCACCATAAATGTATGTTGGTGGTTTGTTAGGTGCAAATTGTTCTCAGAAATTGCTACGATATAGCCACAAGGGTGATAACAACTTTGTTCATTGTTAACAGCAGATTAGTTTGATTGTGGATAATTATAAGCAGATGGTGGACATATTGTACTACACGGATACCCCATTAGTACTGGTGACAAATTCGCGTGTATAAGAGGTAACTTTCATATATTAATAGTAAGATAGACATTATTTGGATGGGGCATTATTTATTATAAGAATCTAGTAATTTTTAGCAAAAATCGTTTGAGTACAGTGTGGAATAAGAAGAACTGACGCTTTAAGATTTTTTAGTTTGATTTTTTAGGTGTTTTGCGGCTAGTACGCATATTACAGAGTGAATATCTTAAAACAGCAATTTCTATAGGGCGTATGTGGTCCTGTTCAATTAAATAGTGTACGAAATATTGTAAGGTATAGTATATGGCTGTAAGAATCTTTATGATAATACAATTATATATTTCTTGAAAGAGAAAGAGATGAAAATCTCAATGTTAAAAAGTTCCCATTGAAGGTATTTTATTTTGCATTACTTGTGCTAACTGAACAAATGGCTCATTGATGCTATTGCATGTACATTATATAGTTCTACAATTCATGTTTTTATTTTTGTAAATTAAATAAACCATATAACATTGCATATATTACTAGTATTTACTACCCATGTACTAATTGTATGTGTACATCTATTGACGGCACCCTTTGCTGCTTTGCATCAATATATTTCTTGTTGTTTGTGGTATACCTTTAACACTGGCTTGTTTCATTTCAATAGATCCTTTAGCGACGCATACAATGTCGCTACTTGACAGGGGAGAAAACACGGCACCTGGAAACTGCCGACGTTTGGTCCTTCTTGGTTCAAGCAGAGTTGGAAAGTCGGCAATAGTTTCTAGATTTCTGTACGATAAGATTGACGACAAGTACACACCCACTGTTGAGAACTTTCACCGGAAGATATACAGGATCCGTGGAGTGACGTACAAGCTCGATCTAATGGACACGTCGGGCCACCATCCTTTCCCAGCCATGAGGAGACTGTCCTATTTAACAGGTATGCAGTTCATGGTATCTTAAAAATCATTACGTGATACAATATTGTTAAAGAGTTTGATTGTTTATGGTAAATTGCAATTAGTATGTGTGTGTTTTACGTTTATTTATCGTCGCTACCGGTTGCCCATATGAGCGACGCCTCCGGTAGAGATCTGTAAGTTTAGATTAGCAATTATTACGTGATATAGTCAAGACTTTTATACCCAGGTTTTCTTCACTCAATCAGAGACCTCGGTGAGTTACTACCCATGAATACTCATGTTTTATCCTTGTTTCCTTTGAACAACATACTATTTATTTTCATCCACTTTCTCATATTATAATTAATCAATTAGTATATCTCGAAAAATAGCCTACAGTATATCCAATGGGTACTTATCTATAAAAATGAGTTACCAATTAGATATAACATTAATTTGATAAAATTATATGTATCGTACCGCAAAATAAAGGTTAGGAACAACTATAAAAACAAAGGATTCCAACTAAAGGGACCGTTATACATTTAGTGATAACTTCATGATCGGACGTTATCTGCCAATGGAGGTAACTCATTGCCAACCCAGCATCTAGCTTTGTGATTGGATGAGCCAAGGGCAAATATTAAACTCGACCAATCATTTTGACTTTAGATTTGAAAATCATCAGCATACCTGGCCAGAGAATAGCCTAGAGCAATCACCATAATGGTATATACATGTACATGCTTAATTTGTTGCAGACATCTACATTATGTTTTGCGTATATATAGAGGAAGAAAAAGTGTATTGTGTATTGAAACATTCCGTAAAATAAGATAGAGGATAATAAGCTAGATGTAAGCACATTTTATGTACCGTATCCATTTTAGGGGATATGTTCCTATTGGTTTATGATGTGTGCGATCGAGCCTCGTTTGAGGAAGCTAGACACATATTGCAACAGCTCAACGAGTCCTGTAGTCTAGGTGAGCCGGGTTTAAGCTGCACGAATATTGTACCTCCACCTTTGATACTCGTTGGGAACAAATGTGACCTGGTTTCCGATAGAGAGATACAGTCTGCAGAAGGTTTGACAACAATAGCGGACAGGCCATTTTGTGACTTTTTCGAAACGTCTGCCATGTGCAACATAAACATTACCGAATTATTTGCCCGATTGTTTGAACTTGTAAATCTACCACCGGAGATGAACCCGGCTCGACACCGGAAGGTGACACCATCTTACTGTGGAACTATTCAACGCAAAGGTCTGACTGGATGTATAAGTCGTCAATTCAGCGAAGCAGCTGGCGTCGTGCATCCTAATGCCAGACGACCGAGCGTACATACAGATCTTCTGGTTGCCGAGAATCGGAGAAGTCTACTTGTCGTCGAGGAGACCAGATTGAACAAGAAGAACCCCAAAATATGTGTTGTCCAATAGAGAAATACCTATACATTATAATAATGACAAACGTGTGTTAATTTATGCTGTATTTGTGTCGAATTCCATCGGACAGAACTAAATACTTCGACATAATCGAATATTGACATATATAAGATAACCATATTTTCCAAGATGACGTTTCTAGATAGCAAGACTTACATGTCTACACTTTCCCCCCTAAAACAATGTTGCAAGTGGTACAGAATATTGTGGTTTGTGAATTGTTTTAGGCTTATAAATAACATGAAGATCTTTCTAAAGATGTTCTGTGATGTTCAACTACATTAACTTGTTGCCCTTTTTGTAAATGGAAGCGGACGAACATTTACTGAATACTACTGGTATAACAGCGAAACTTCCCATATGGATTTCTGGAATATAACCTTGAGGATAGGTGAACACTAGAACTATGGGGGTCGTGTTAGTTGTGTGTGTGTGTGTGCGTGCGTGCGTGCGTTCGTGCGTGCGTGCGTGCGTGCGTGCGTGCGTGCGTGCGTGCGTGCGTGCGTGCGTGCGTGCGTGCGTGCGTGCGTGCGTGCGTGCGTGCGTGCGTGCGTGCGTGCGTGCGTGCGTGCGTGCGTGTTATTGGTTATCGATTATTGATGGATTATCGATTATTGATTAATTATCGATTGATTGAGTATCGATTATTGATCGATTATCGATTGATTATTGATTACTGATTTATTATCGATTATGTACATGTTGAAACATATCTGACCTTCACTTCTATAGCGTCATTCTATATAAATAGAATATGTATGTTATTGGGAAATATAAGGATGCACCGAGAAACAGGCTCAGACAAGCTCTCTATAATACATACAACCTATCCTTCGTACGTAGGTTCCTAATAAGGAGAATGTACTTCCGGTTCCCACGGTACGTTACTAATTTTAGACGAGCGTTCGATGACCTGAAATCCAGTATACACATTCACTTTAATGAGTTTTCCCCGTCTCACTACGCATGAACTCTATTCACAGCAGTATGAGATTCTAAAAATACCACTCATTCCAAAAACAGACACGTGACGTAGTTCTATGAACTCTAGATTGGCTTATATCTCATATAGGTACGCCTTCGTACATGGCCGCCGCGCTCAGTAGTTGTGCAACACACATACATCATCAATAAGGATGTGGCTCTATAGTGACACATATACTAAAAATAAACACACACGTCCGTGACCTACTTTACATTACCTTATATGCAAATGAGTTACTATAAATATAATTCAAAATGGCGCCCGTTTGTTTGCATTCAAAGCGGCCCGTATACTACTATTACGTGATTGTGTATGTCTTTGTATTGTATTTATGATGAGTATATATGTATTATTTCAATTACAGGCTTGTGTGGTTTCTACGGAAAATGTAATCAGTAAAACAAATAACCCACTGAAGCCGTTACCATTGTGCCCTTAGGCAAGGCATTTAAATTCCACATTGCCGCTTCTCTCTCCCTCGTGGTGATGGATTCCATCAGGAATGAGGTCTCGAGAGTGATTAATGTAAGTTGTAAGAACTTGTTTCGCAATCGAGCTAAACTAAATTAGTATAAACTAAAACAAATACCCCTAGGTTGGTCTTATCTGCAAACCCCTGCTACAAAAGAGAAATTCACGAACGATTGAACAGTTGGGAAGCGTGATCGAAGACATGTATGAATGCAGCCGGCTTACAACTCAAGCAAACATTACAGTGTAATAGTCACATATGCTTGAAACTTACATTATTTGAAGAAATGAAACTACCGAACGAGAATTGTGGATGGTTAAACAATTATAAATAGTATACTCGTATATCGGTAGATTTTAGTTCCATTAAAATATTTAATTAAGACTGAAGCGCTGCTCATGTTAAGTCGTTAGCACCTTAATCTTTACAGTCAGGCAACCGTCATATTGATGTCATTCAGTCATTGGATACTATTTAGAGATGACTGTTTTCATTGGCTCCTTGCACCCTTATAGTTTAGTGCATGAGATTTCGCGCCACTTTCAAATGAATTTTGTTGTCACCTGTCGAATATTTTGAATCTTGAATCGAAAATTTGTAGTAGTGTTCTGTGGAAAAGTTGAGCTTTTATAATTATTTCGGTTTAATATGGAATAATCAAAAAGGAATACCTTAGTTAAAACGTTAGTTCGGCCCTTTACGGGTCCGCTTTGAAAAAATGATTATTGACCATATGATTATCATATCTAGTTGCATTATTATTAATTGCTCTTTAGCAGACAGTTCAGTTGTATTGTCTTTAATATCGTCGTAAATTATCATAAGTGTGGTAGTTATGGCACAAAATTTACCTAACGGGAGTCGTGTAGACTACAAACTGTTGCATCATGGTGACGGGATTCAGTATGAGTCGCATACTAAACTTTATAATGAAGGGGTGGATCGAGGTGAATCAGGTTTTTCTCCGGTGCGTGAGGAAAAACCAGGTTTACCAAGTTGTTTACCTGAACGTGGTCCGGAGTCGGGAGATGACGCGGAAACGGCGGAGATGTTGAAGGAGCTAGAGCAGCTTAAGAAAGAAAAACAGGCCTTGCAGAAGGAGAAACAATGTCTCAGACAGGAACTGCAGAAAGCCAGGAAGGAAGTGAGCGACCTGAAAGGTTTGCTCTAGTGACGTCTCGGCCCCACGACAACTCGGCCCCACGATACATCGGCCCCAGACACCTCGGCCCGAGAGACCTCGGCCCCAGACACCTCAGGCCCCACGACACCTCGGCCCCATATATTTTTGTTACCAATCAACTAACGAGCAGTGTCAATTACGGCAATTACTCATAGCTATTTGTGAGGGCGTTACGGGTGCGGCAAACTTATAATTAAGTTTTAATGATTACTTTATACAACTTTGAGTTCAATGGGAATATCAACTAATCACTAATGAGTAGTAATATGATAACATATTTATAGCAAATAATGCAAAAAAGTACAATGGAAAGGCATGGATACATTTTCAGAAGAGCATAGATGGTGGTGGTGTATAAAATTGTTAATTTCTTGCTAAACTTGGGTAATATATAAATTTGGATAGGTGTTGAACAGTTTTCCACTTAGTCTCTGTAAGTAAGGTAATAAACGTTGGTTCGGTCGGCCAAGTTTAATAGTAGCGTTTCAGATATTGTTTCCTTAAATCTCTAAATTTAGGGCAAATAAGAAGAAAATGATACTCACTTTCGGTCATTCCAATATATACAGATTCGTTCACTATGTGGTAAGTTTGTGTAACGCCCTTGTTCTATTGCTAGTTCATGGGATGATGTCCGAAATTTGGTTAACGATATTCTAAATTTAGGTTTTATCATAATGTCAAGATATTTTTCTAATTGAAATTCATGTTTAAACAAGTTATACGTTTCAAGACGAATAGAGTTATTGATTGATGAATACCACTGTTGATGATACATATCAAGTATTCGTTGTTTTATTGTAATACAATTGATAAGCATAGTAAACTGATTTTGCCATATATATGTATTAAGTTCTTAATATTATACATAACACGTCCTAAATGGTATTTAAATTATCTAAATAAAGTGTTGATAACGAATTTTAAAAATGGGGCCGAGGTGTCGATGTGTTTTGGGGCCGAGGTGTCTAGGGCTGACGTGTCGTGGGGCCGAGATGACGCTTTACCAAAGGTTTGAGTTTATCACACTCACATTTGTCTTTGAAAACACGAATACGTCTTGAGCATTGCAAAATGAAAATGTTACACTAAAAGATTTAAGAAAATCTAATTCTTTAAAAAAGAAAAAGTAAAAAATCTAGCTATTGGATTCGGATAGTCAAACAAATTCGGACAGTTCCGATAGTTCGGATACCGATAGTGATGCCACAGATGGCGATAATTCCTCTGTGCATTGTAATAGTATGTTAAAGAAAAACAAAACAAAAGTCATTCCAAGAAAAAATCAGGTATTTGTAGAAAGTCATCAGACAAAACGACCCCCATTCCCAATTACGATATGAATTTGTCAGTCAACACGTTTCCTTTGAAAGTTTAGATCTAAATTTATTTGTAGCGGGGGAACTAGAAACAATCTCAAACACAAAAATTCAATCGATAGAACATAGAGGCCGTATTGCCTTATTAAAAAGAATTATGTACCTAAATACATCGCATGATTTCAAAAGCTTAAAATCATATTATGCAGCCGTGCTCAGAGAAATTGAACTGGGTAAAAAGACTGGTCAGATGACTTCACATATCTTGAATTTGTGCTGTTAAATAGGTCAGCCGGAAGATCTTCTATGTATCAGAGTGGCAGGCCCTATAAGAGAACCTCGGGGGTCACATCCTATAATACCTTTAACAAACTGGCTCCGGAAGTTGATGCAGACACCCACATTTGGTGTTGCTCCTTATATCAAAGGAACAGGTGTAATCATAAATTTAGTTAAACTGGCACACCCGGAAAGCTCCACGGCTTGCCCGCACACGTTGGCATGACATAGATCATTAATGAACAAATGGTCAAAGGAGCACAAAATAGAGGATACCTTCATCCCATCATTTTGTTTTAAAAAGGACAGTATAGCGTCAGCGCTCATATTCAAGATTGTCCACATATCACAGATCACCATATTTCCTGTCTGACGTGTTCCAACATAAAAGAGTGAATGAAAAAATTAATACAGAATATGTGCGTTCCTTGTTGCAGTTATTTTATTACAATGATAGTTTATTAGTGTGTGATTTGATAGAATTTGGTTTTCCATTGGGCTTTACGGGTAATGAAGATACTATGTTACCTGTTAAGGAAATTTGGAAGTATAAAAATTATAAAGGTGCTACAGATTATCCAGTAGAAATAGGAAATTATCTAGTCAAAGAAATGAACTGTAGTGCGATTATTGGTCCCTTCAAGAACAACCCGTTTACACATAACTTACTCGTATCTCCATTAAATTCGGTGCCTAAAAAAGCTGTGACAGATCGTTATTTTAGACCTAAGTAGTTCCACTCTGAATGTTAATAATTTTATAGACAAGGACAATTATCTGGGCGAGTGTGTGAATTTGTTGTTTCCAAAAGTGGATGATTTTGTCAATCTTATACTGGCGAAAGGGCAAGGTTGTTTACTGTTCAAGAACGATTTGTGTCGTGCATATAGACAAATAAATAGTTGTCCATCTCAGTATAATAAACACATATCTTTTGTGATACAGTTTTGTCTATGGGATTGCGTAGTACAGCTACCATTTATCAACGGGTTACTAATGCTGTGGCTTGTATCATGTACAATTTAGGGATTGCTATTCTTAATTACTTGGATGATTTTGCAGGGGCCGAGAAGCCAGATCTGGCAACTACCGCATACTGTATATTAGGTAGTGTTTTAGAAAATGCGGTATTGAGGAGTCAGTAAACAAGAGTTGCCTCCCTTCTACCATAATGTCCTTTTTGGGTGTATTATTCAATACATTACAAATGTCAATGGAAATCACTCCTGATAGAATGAAGGAAATTCGACTTCTACTAAAACATGGTTGAATAAGGACCAGGCTACCCTGAGAGAAGTACAATCACTGTTAGGGAAATTGAATTTTATTGTAGCTTGTGTAAAATCTGATAGAGTGTTTATTAGTCGTCTGTTGAATTGGCTTGAATTTTTATATGTTAGAAAAACAGGATATACATGATATCCCGATACAGGTACGGAAGGACATTTTGTGGTGGAATATGTTTTAACCAAAGTATAACGGCATTTCACTTATGTCATTTGGAAATTGGTCATCACCCGATGCAATTTATTCTTCTGATGCTTGCTTGAAAGCTTGCGGTGGATTTTGGAATGGACACTTCTTTCATTCTCGCTTTCCCGAACACATTTTAAGACACAGGTTACATATCGGAGCACTAGAAATGCTGTCTTTAGTTTTATGTATTCCTTTATGGGGCCAGCATTTGCAACATATGAAGATAGTCGTGTTATGTGATAATCAATCTGTTTGTGTCACACTGAACACGGGTAAAGCTAGATGTCCATGGTTGCAGAGTTGTCTCAGGGAAATTAGCAATTATGCAGCTATCAATGAGTTTGAAATTAGGGCCCAACATTTGTCATCTGAAGAGAATCGCATAGCCGATCATTTATCTAGATGACATGCAGGGGAAAAGCATGGGTTGAATTTCCGGAGTTTGACCAAGGGGTTTAATTTAACAGAGTGGATTGTCAATGAAGCAGATTGTGTGGTGTCTAACGATTGGTAGTAACGAGTACAAGGATAAACATAGCAATACAATTGTAGTGGATCAGGGGTGGTATTCGTATATAGTTTTATTAGTCGCTGTAGACTGGTTTAGTGGTATTGAACATATTCAGTAATTGTGGCCCTGTGTTAGTATAGACTTCAGTTAGTCTATGTGGGGTTTTAATGTTATGTAATTCAGAGACTCAGTTGAGTGTTTTGAAGAGGGATATGAGGGATTCTAACAGACGAGCTTATGCAGTGAGCTCGAGAAAAAATCTCAAAATACAGTGGGAATCTTTTTTTATCATTTTGCACATACATGTACTTTAGATTGGGTTTCTTACCCGTATCGACACTGACACTACAATTATATGCACACATTCTTGGTAGAACCTTCAAATCTGCAGAGTCCATCAGGAATTACATAAGTGGTATCATGATCCTACACTTGTTAATGGGATTTAATATTGATCAGATAAACACATTTCTGGTTAATCTAACAATTAAAGGGATATCAAAGCTAAAATTACATATGGTAAAACGAGCAGAGCTCCTGATATTCTTCGACAACTATTGTTAGTGATGAATGTCTCCAACAAAGACGATACTACTTGCTGGTGTTTGTTTTTATTTGCATTCTTTCTCATGGCAAGAAAATCAAATCTGGTACCTACCTCTAGCAAGGATTTATTGAATCCTAAATTCTTGTTAAGAAAAGATATCGAATTCTTAGGGAAGGACTTGGTAGTGTCCATGAGATGGACTAAAACAATTCAGTCGGGAGAGAGGGTTCTAAGAACTCCTTTAACAGCTATTCCTGATTGTTGTGTGTGCCCAGTCTCCGCTTTCAAGCATATGATCAAGCAAGTTCCAGCTAAAGAGTTGTCTCCCTTGTTTATAAGCAGTTTCGTATAGTATGTTTTTATCAAAGTTGAGATCGGTAATCGTTGATATTGGACTAGAACCTTCTCAGTTTTCTACCCATTCCTTTCGTAGAGGTCTGGCTACCCTTGCCGTCAGGTTAGATATTCCAGGTAATCTTATTCAATTAATGGGAGACTGGCGCTCTGATGCATACAAGAATTATATTCAATACTTACAAGAATTATATTCAATACTCGCTACAGGATAAATTCAAAGTATCTAGGTGTATTGGTAATACTATTACTAACGATGATTCCTCTATGTAAGAGATAACGTCATTGCCTCGTACTGTTATTAGTTTGGATTATGACAACACCGTTCCACGGTAGTTGTGTTTAACAAAACGTTGTATTATCAATGTTTAATTGACATACTGTTACTATAGTAAAGCTGAGTGTTCTCGTTGAATATAACTACCATGTCTTGTGCGTTTCGTCCTTATAGAGAAACAGTTTCTGTTGTCAGTTTGGACGATGACACCATATGAACAGAATAGACATTCACAAGTCAGCATAAGTTCCATGGTGGTTGTTTCTGATCAGACATGGTGTTATCTCTGTTTAATGGACATAATGTTACTAAAGCCGAATGTTCTGGTTGAATATAGCTATCATGTCGTGTGCGTTTCATCCTTGCAGAGTACAGTTTCTGTTGTAAGTTGGACGACGACACCATCTGAACAGAATACAGTGTAGACATTCACAAGTCAGCATATGTTCCATGACAGTTTTTTCTCACCTAGTATTTTCGTTTTCTACTATTACAGGTATGTGGACTGCATACATGTAGTTAATAGGTAACGACGGTCTTAAAGACTTGTGTTGCAATATACTATGGTCATTCAAGTGCTTCTATTACCGCCTATTTGACATGCTAAATTACACATATACAAATGTTGAGTTCATTTTTAAATGTTACAGAATTCCGCAAAGTGATTATTATCAGCGACTCCATCATTAAGAACATTCCACCGATGGAGGGAGTAGTGGTGTAATCATTTCCGGGGGCCACGATAGGTAGATTAAGCCAGTGTATAGACAAAAAGCTTATAGACTTGTCCAAGTTTAATTATGTCATAGTACATGTGGGAACGAATAACATTAATAATCATAGTTCGGTGGCACATATGACTGCAGACATTGCAAATTTGGTTGCATTGATTCGTCGTCGCCGTGGTTATATACACATACATGTAATAATCTCTGCCATATTACCATGTCCGGTAGATCATGCGCTTACAGATGGGCGAATTAAAGAATTCAATCGTATCCTAGATAATGTCATGTCTAAGGATGTGCACTTCAAATTTATTAGAACGTATCGTCCCTTTTGTTTCAAGGGACAGCCAAGGCGTTACCTTTTTGCCAAGTTAGATTGTGGTCTGCATTTAAATACGGAGGGTTCTGGTCGTTTGGGACACTGTTATCATCGGGTCATTTCCACATTATCGTATTAGATGTATTTAAATTGGTGGCAGTTTCTCAATCTTTACGCCGGGCTGATCGTTAGAAGTACAGGTGCTTAGACACGACATCGGCCAGAGTTCAGCACTATTGTTCAGAGTAGAGTAGGGATATTAAACGTGTTATACAGTATTACATATATACACATGTATGTTCATGTAAATTTATAGGTGTTGTCCAGTTTGTGTCATTACATGTCTACAGACAAGATAGGATTGCATGTAGTTTGATATATTTGTTGTTGAATTCGTTTAAGCTGCAACGTAAAGTGAGAGTTTTGCTGTTGTTACCTTGCATATTCTGAAGTTATTCAGTTGTGGGTTACAAAGTTACATACTATCTAACTGTATTCTCACACTAAATGATTCAGCTTTAATTAATGCTGCCTGCTTAGGTTTGGGAGCGTTTATTTGGCCGGGGTTTGGCGGATTGAGTGGGCATATCAGTTTAACTCAAATTTATTGAATAGGTGACACGTATGTAGGTCATTAAAACGTATTAATATCATCCTCGTCTTGATTGTTTTTCCCAGAAGCAAAGGTTAATTGGTAGATTTTAGTTCCATTAAAATATTTAATTAAGACTGAAGCGCTGCTCATGTTAAGTCGTTAGCACCTTAATCTTTACAGTCAGGCAACAGTCATATTGGTGTCATTCAGTCGTTGGATAATAGTTAGAGATGACTGTTTTCATTGGCTCCTTGCACCCTTATTGTTTCGTGCACGAGATTTCGCGCCACTTTCAAATGAATGTTGTTGTCACCTGTCGAATATTTTGAACCCTTTAAAATCCCTAATATTGGCTTGCTTAAATTTATGTTTGCTTACTGCATGTACTATAGGTACATTATTTGTCATGTTGGTACGATGTTGTGAAATAGTAATCACCATCATGTACTTAGTTCCTACATATATGGCATACGGCTGTAGTGGTAATATGCTTCAGTAATTCACAATGGGTTCTATCAAATTTGACTTGGTTATAATATATATATATAAATGATATATATACTTATTATATATATATATATACTTATTTAGAGTAATATGCGGTCAACATTAACTGTGTTATATTTGTAGATTAACACAATTTATTGGTAAAGATTAGTTTGACATGTGTGGTCTATATTGTGAACCCGATGTGTTGTGTATCGGTTATAGTGTTGTCATTCTGATATGTCCTCCGTGCCTGATATTTGTAAAGTTGTTGATATTCATTGTTGATACAATGAATTATATTATTTACAAAGAAAACAATGATGTCCGAACGTAATTCTTGACAATGAGTCCCGCATTTATTATTTGTAGCCGTCAAATAAATATGTCTAGACTAGGTACTCATTTTATATGCAAGAAGAACTATTATTGAGAGTATAAAACAAATATTCAGCCTACTCTTGCGACGCATGTACGGATATGACGTCTACGATGAAAAAGAACCCGTATATTGATCTTCATTGCACTGGTCCATGGGTGGCTTTTGTGAGTCTCTGTACATTTTTAGAATTTCTTCTCGTTTTGGAGGGTTGTTATGTGCATTTTTTAGTTAGTATTGTAAAATGTTATATGTGTATTCTTGTACCTGTAAAAAATTGTAATTACTTTGTAGCAAATTAGCTTTTTCCAAGATTTTTTCCATGTCAACAGTGAAACTTAAAAAACATCACGTGTGTTGTTCAGTTAAGCAACTTTTATGATAAATGTAGCAACATTCAATGATTTTATTAACAGCTATAATACATGTAAAACTATACATTTTCTGGTAGATCTCATCAAACCATTTGCAAAAATGTATAGTTTAACTTTGTTACACCACAAATTTTGAATTAATGGACTTGTAAATGATGAAAAATTGCAGTCAGAAAAGGCTTGATTTTCAATTTCTTAAAAAAGTTGACCCCAGCTTATTACTTGATCATGAAACGGTATTCTACATAGTAGTCAGTGTTATGTTCTTCTATAAACATGTCTCACCTGTTCTGTAACAATTTTATGCACACAGTACTTACAACACACTTATAAATTAATATAGTTTTAATATACCGACTCGTAACCGAGTAGGAATGAACGGTGTACGGTAACCGAGTACGAATGAACTGTGTACGAACAGCCATTTTGATTTTAGAAAATTGCAAATACAAGCTAATCTTCATTGAGCGCAAATGCATATTTGCATTTATTCCAAACCACAATACCGTATCTATTTATACCTCAATCGAGCTTGAGAGAAGGACACACTTTGCAATATTTTAATGTTTTTTTTACTCTGCATGAATTAAGATTACGACGGCGGAAGTGGAATATTGGTAATAGTTAAGTTTGATTACTTCCCTTGTCAGGTGAGACTTGTCATGTCACTCGGATGCGAGCCAAATACACAGGATATACGTCAAATTACATTCTTGGAAGTGCCCAGAATGAAAAGAATACTGATATATCTATCATAAAATACCAATTTCATTAGCGTATATGGCCGTTTTGGACAAATTTATGATATTTGAAATTTTCACTTTCGGTTTTGAACTGTAAATATATACTGCGTAACAGCCAAATGGGCATATACGCCATATTTGGTCATATCTCCTCCCACTTATGCAAATATTTCAATCGGAAAGCCTTTGCTCTGTTCATACAAGACCGTAATACACAGGACATATTTTGGGGTCAGTTTTTTATCGGAACACCGATTGCGCAGTAAAGATGCGTGGTGGTTGCTAATAAATGCTTTGTAGCTTCACTTCGTCTCGAGTCAATGGATGATCAGACGGTCATAGGTTCTAACACAGACTTGAGCGTGGTTACTTTAATGATGTTATAAGTGTTATTACTGGCCCATGCTTGATATCACATTCTCGTATTTTGGTTGGAGATGCCTCAGATGGCTACACTCTGTGGCATCTGTTTTCCAGTGGATTTGTAATCTACAAGTTCGGTACTAGTTCAGGTAATTAATGTCATTGACCAAGCAGGGTTCTCTGTCTGAAATTTTGTCTGCGCCACTTCTCTCGCTAGTTGAAAAAAACTGGGAGCCAAATTGGAAGTCTTGAAAACTAAGATCTATATAGTATACAGATATATATTTGACGCCATATATTTGTCAATAAGTGGATAGCCCGAGGCCAATGGCCTGTCAAAATCCAAGTTCGGACTCGTGATATTTTCAATGATACAAGTTCATTACAAGCCCGTCGGGCTGGTCTAAAAAGTCGCTGAAAATTGCTGAAATAATGACTTTGTAATATCTTGAAATGCTTTGCTGTGCAAGATGTGTGAAGATTCTAACCCCCATTATGCGCATGTCGACACTCGCTAATTAGGTGGATTACAAATTAGATAACACCTGCAAGTGTGCGAATATACATTATGACACTCGCTAATTACATAACTTCACGAGATAAGATTTGTTATTGTCATCTTAATTTTGATTGGATGACGGTAAATTTAGCTCTTAAGACGTTACTTTTGATTAGATAATCCAATTGGAATATGCTCCGCCCCCTTCGAGGTAACTGCATGCATGGCTATTTTGTCAACATTGAACAGTAAATTAATAGTTTGGCTTGTCACAGATTTAATTGGCAATCAGCATTATTATCATCAATTATGTTTATCTGAAGTTTATGATACCAGCTTTTGTTGTTTCATCAAAGGGAAGCGATATCCATTTATCGCTAAATTTCAATATGTTTGAAGAGCGATGGGTGGGATACTCTGATGTTAACTCTATTTTCGGTGCCAAATAATAAAAACAAATTAAAAGGATATTTGAGTAAAGAAGTAGCTCAAACCTCTCAAATTACAATAAATTGTGTGCAGTATGATATATTTATCACCAGGTACATGTATCAGTTTCAATAAGAAATTATTGAAATTCCCAACTACAAGTTCCGCGTCAGGCACATGACACACATTTTTTTGCCCTATGGTCATGTATAGTAAGTAATGTTTACTAAAGGCAACCAATGGAAATGAAACATGCATGCAGAAACATCAACGAGAAAATAGGTAAAAACAACCAGATCGCTGATATACCCTTGTGATCCCGACCGGTAGACCGTATTCTATCAACAAATACTTTTTATTTCATGGAGATCATTCAAATAACACCAGAATGACACATTGTTTCATCGTGAACAGGAGGAAATGCAATGTTGTCGTTTTCGCTGGGCGTTCTGTTTTTGACAACATCCGCTGTGAACGAGTGCGGTTGCCTCATTGGTCAAAAATGAAACATGTAAATCCATGTAAAAACAGCAGCCAATGAAATACCGCTGTATATTCACCGCGGATCTTATCCATACTGGAACAATTATTGGATTTTACTTTTGTTTTGGACTTGTTTTCTGTATTGCTCTGTTGGATCTGCACTCTGAGGCTGCAGACAGCATGATTCGTGGGAGAAATATTGCATTTAACAAAGTAAGTGTGGGTTCTAGATGTTATGCGCATTACACGGTGTAAAATGATGAGAAAACGTACCGCCTTATAAAAAACCGAACGCCCAGCGAAAACGACAGTCACTACCACATGCCCAACCAGTTGGCAGACTCATTACCACCCAGTGAAAGCTTTATGGGATTTGTTGAATACATGAACTTATAAATATGTACATGTATCTTGTGAAGATTTGTTGCCTGTCTCTTTAAGCGGTGCTAATGTAATTAATTATATGTACTGTATTTCTGTGTTTATAGATAAGATGTCTTAGATCAATTTAATAGAAGTTACGATGCAAAATATTGAACAGAAACTACAATATGCATTTGGCAAGAAGTCGGACCTGGACAGCAGATTGCAGTCTGCCTCTTCTGGTGTTCTGACACAGAAGATAGATTTCCAGGAGTCCTCCAAGCCGCATTCATCTGTCAATGACTTGCTGAAGGGCAAGTATGTCAACCTTGCTCCGTCTACTGTCGTCCAGAAAGGCCCCTCAGGTGAGTCAACGTTGTTGTACTGTAGCTGAGCGTATACTAACTGGTGTTTTTAGCTCTGACACTTATCATGGCGAGCATTGTTTTTACTTTTAGCCTAATATTTCTGACTCTGGTCATAATCCATCGAGTTATCCCCCGCCTATCAGAAGGATCTCGATAAAACCCATACTGCAGTACGTATTGTTTTTTTTTTTTATTGCAATATATCGATAAACTGTTACAGGCCTAATTACATTACATGCATTTAGAATTGTACGCTTGTGCCTGTCGGGTGTATAGAATTGTACGCTGGTGCCTGCCGGGTGCATATAATTGTACGCTGGTGCTGGCCGTGTGCATAGTGTAGTCTAGTAGCATTGTGTTGAGGTTTTATTGTGTTTTCTGGTTGACTGTTCATTTGTGTGTTGCTCATTGTTATTGCGTAAACTAAGTTTTCAATGCATAGGTTAACAAAATACACATAATGAATTTTGATTCTGGAAGATTTACTGGGGGCTGGTACATATCCTTATGTTTTATTCTTGAAGAGTCGCACAAGTTGGAAACAGTGTTTAGGGAAATTTGCATAGTTTCCAGTGCTTGTTGAAATGTAACTTCACTATAGAGCGAGGATGACGTGACCCACCCTGATTGTGTTTCAAATTGTGTTTTTAATATTTTAGGTACTACTGACAATGATGGAGAGGGTCTGCCGCTCCCCAAACATATTGCTTTCACCGAGCCACTTGATCATACAATGAGGTACTCGGTAGGTGCCGGATTAGTGAATATGGGAAACACCTGCTTCCTAAATGCCACGCTGCAGTGCATTATCCACACTCCACCACTAGCAAACTACATGATCAGCGGCCACCATTCCTCAGTTTGTAAGTTCTTTATCAGAAAAATTAAATAGGATTTTATTTGCCCCATGGTACCTGTAGCTGGCAGAATGTCAGCTTATTCTAAACCAAATAAACAGGACTGGGATCGACTTAAAATTTCATATTAATATCTCCACATGAGTATATAGAGATTAGGGGTGTCGAGGTATACCGGTATGTTGCAATATTAAGATCCGCGATATTAAAATTGAATACCGATATTGAGCGGTATTTATCTACTAGGGCTGCAACGATTAGATCCGATTCCGCGCCGCCGATTCTATACTCGATCCAAGTCCCGTCATTTGCGATTCAATTCCGAATGCCGACTTTTAAACGTTTTCAGCGATAAGCGCCGAGTTAGCCGAATACAAACAGTAAAATAAAACAAACAATCTGATTGGCTGAATATATTCTATTTATCCAAGTTAAAACTTCTGAAAGGTCTGTTTATCAAAATGGCGTCTGCCATTACTAAATAATGATCCTAAAAGTTAGTGTTGGCCATTTTTGATTTCGAGATAACAAGGCCACATGCTGTCTATGTTTCACTGACGTAAGCTATCCACCATCTCGTTCCACATCAAACTTAATGAAGCATCTAAAAAGACACCATAACATAGACATAAACATTGACAAGACTATGAGTCAATCACCAAACTTTACCCCCCACACACACCAACAACATCAGTGCAATTGGACTTGGACACTGTTCCACACTTGAACATGTGCACTGGATTATCTACAGTGCAGTTGAATTTCTAGTCATTTCCTTTGATCTCATTTCGTATACATGTATTATTAATTTATTATTATTGTTTTTTGGTTTACTTGTTTTCAAACGTTAAGTGATGTGACTTAGTTTTGTTCATATGTAGTAGGAACTAGGATTATACACCAGTAACACCAGTAAATTAATTTGCTCTGAAGCCAGACTGCCAGTCTCGGGATTAAGCAACACAGGTGCTTCTTAGAAAGTAATCTTTGAATAATGGATCGAATCGGCACATAAAGAATCAGATCGGATCAAGCTTTGGTGGATCGTTGCAGCCCTATTTATTATCTATAAGGGGTGGCATCGGTTTTTCATGACTTCACTATAAAAACAAGTTTTTGTCCTGACAATTTTACAACCGTCAAGTAAAAGGTTATATGCAGGGGATCTGCTTTTGTACACAACTGAATCGCTTCAACCGGTGCTTATGTATATATTCATCTGAAACATTTTCTAGTTGATTTAAGTTGTTATTTTATTCAGTGTTTTGTTGTTTTTCAAGTTAATAAATACTGTTGAATGAGATAGTGTCTTAAAATGTGTCTAAAGTAATCCATTTCATCTTATTAAATACTCTTAAATAGAAAAAAACACAATGCATGACAAATGCATAGGCAATATATCGCGATATGGGTTGCTGATATCGTGACACCCCTAATAGAGATATATCATATTCATATCAACTGAAAAATTCTGTAATTCCTATTCATAAATTATATACGGGAAGTAAATTGAAGTAATGGCTTTACCGACTATTATTGCATTATAAAACAAATTAACATACTTGTAGTCCTTGTACATCTTGTATTTCCAGCGCACTTGCTTCCTGTTTAACAATGTTTAGTTTTAAGATCTCTGCCAAAAGAGCATTTGCGTTTTTAGGTACATACAATATCGACATTTTCAAAATGATATCGATGCTTCCATATCGATGATTAATAAATATAGTATTAACGAAATCTTTGCCAGCTCTGCATGAAATGTGTTCATGTCCCAGTGAAAAAGTAAAGATGAATGTATGTGTAGGGTCTTCATCCAGCAATAAAACTTGTAGCGACATGTAGACTATATGCTGTACTCAGAAATATTGTAAAATTGTTGCTATGGATACTGTGTATTTATAGGTCGTGTGATCAACCATGAGAAGTGTATACTATGCAATCTACAAGCTCTGACGAAGCGATCTGTTTACGCTGTGACTGAATCACTCAATCCAAAATGGTTCATTAACAACCTACAATGTAAGTGTGTAGTTTATTATGAGCGGGGAAAGAAACTTAAATTGTCAAAATAAGATTCTGATGAAATGTAGAACTTAATAGTGACATAAATTGTCATTCTTCTAACATGACGTTGTAGCAGCATTTATCACATATATGCATCATTTTATATCGTAAAAAGTCTTTTCAGCCTCAAATAAAAAGAAAATTTATTCAAGTGAATAATCAAATTATATTTCACTTGTGACTATAGAAAGCTAATATTATCACTTGTGACTATAGAAAGCTAATATTATCACTTGTGACTATCAGGGTTTCCTCTGGGTCAATTTTAGTTTGCGCCAGCAAATTCGCCAATCAGAAAAAGTTTGCTCCAATGTTGGAGCCAGCAGTCCATATTCAATCGGACATCTGGTATGTGCTGATGTTAAACAAGTTGTCAAGTTGTGTGCATGTACTACTGTTAATTACTTGTACTTCTGGTGTAGTTGTCTACATGCACTTATGAATAAATAAATACTGTGTCACTTATTACCTACCAATCATAAAAAATCATGTTTGGGAAATTGGAAAGTGCACTAAGACTAACTATGCATTTTATTGCACCCACTACATTCTAAATTCGCGTTTTGATACAGTTTTACGTTTGTAGGGACTATTAGTCATATCACTAAACTGAAGGGTGTTTCAGTACTTTCATGGTTGGAAATTGTCTGGGCCGAATCATATTCTGGGGTTTCAGGATTAGCAGAATTATTCTGCTTGGAAACTAAACCGGCCATTTCCCGACATATGACGTACTTACTTATCTGTATCATCTAAACGCTTTTCGTTGTACATAATTGTAACAAGTAAAAACGTCTCGTCTCAATGAACAAGTACTCGGTGATCTTGTACATTTTATCCCTGCAGAAAGGTCCATATAATCTGCTGTCAAAATATTGTTGCATCACAGAAAACGCATTCAATGATTCTCATTGCGTCTGGCCATTTCATTGCATCAAAACCGCAAGAAACGCAGCGAGAAAACACTGCATTATCGAATTCTGATGTACAGAAATATCTGTGCTAATCAGTTGTAGGATTAAAGACCGCCATTTAATCCAATTATCCGTAATTAAAATGTCACCAACTTCTCAACACCTCATGCAATCAAGTGCCAAACAGCTGATTTCCAATAAACAAACGCGTGTGATCATCGCACGCGTGACCGCACACGCGACCTTCATTTTCATGGATTTTCGGCTGATTATGTTTCTTGAACAAAGTTATTTTGCCGATATTTATGGCATGCGCCAAGGATTTTCGCCAACTGAAAATTTTTGGAGCCAGATTTAATTTTTATGCGGATTTGGCGACAAATGCGACCGACAGTGGGAACCCTGACTAAAGAAAGCTAATATTATCACTTGTGACTATAGAAAGCTAATATTATCACTTGTGACTATAGAAAGCTAATATTATCACTTGTGACTAAAGAAAGCTAATATTATCACTTGTGACTATAGAAAGCTAATATTATCACTTGTGACTATAGAAAGCTAATATTATCACTTGTGGCTATTGAAAGCTAATATTATCACTTGTGGCTATAGAAAGCTAATATTATCACTTGTGGCTATAGAAAGCTAATATTATCACTTGTGACTATAGAAAGCTAATATTATCAATTGTGACTATAGAAAGCTAATATTATCACTTGTGGCTATAGAAAGCTAATATTATCACTTGTGGCTATAGAAAGCTAATATTATCACTTGTGGCTATAATTTGATCATTCACGAAAACAAACAAATACCCTCCTGTACATTCAATATGTTACAGATGTCGAATTCTTTTAAGTGGGGAAGCTATCCAGCTGGTCAGGAGTAGGTCGGTGGTTCTACTTGTTTGCCTGTCCGTGCCTGAAATACTGCTTGGATGGGGTTTTATTCCACCGATAATAGCTTGATAGTCGCTATATGTAGTGATATGTATTGATATAAATGGTTTCAGATATTGGTCGTCATTTCCGCAGCGGTCGCCAGGAGGATGCTCATGAGTTCCTGCGACTTAGTCTTGAGAAAATGCAGAGGTGTGCTCTGATTGGTCAAGACCAGTAAGTAGATGGTTGTACTGTGTTCACTGATTGGTCAAGACCAGTAAGTAGATGGTTGTACTGTGTTCACTGATTGGTCAAGACCAGTAAGTAGATGGTTGTACTGTGTTCACTGATTGGTCAAGACCAGTAAGTAGATGGTTATAATGTGTTCACTGATTGGTCAAGACCAGTAATTAGATGGTTGTACTGTGTTCACTGATTTTTGTCGAAGTTCACATTGTAGCTAACACAACACATAAAACATTAATATCACTAGTCTACAGGGTTCATTCTAGGTCAGAATTCTTCGGAGAACTGAGAAAGCATGTGATTGCGTCCTTAAATCATACTATTTAATAATCGCAATATGGTTGAGAACTTGAGATACACATGAGTCGCAATTAAATATAACCTTTGAATAGTAGAGATGCTTTGCAATGACCAGCAAGTATAGCTTTCTTGTTCTAGGGTAGAAGAGGGGTCCCCATGGGACGAAATCGAGATCCATAGGGCGACTATTTCGTCCAGGTCTCTCGTGCTAGAATGAGCCTTGGTTTACACACATAGTGCACCTTCTTTACTTTGACATGTAAGTTTATGTTACCACATATATCACCAGTTGTTCGGACATATTGCTATGGTTTACTGTACACCCGTTACTGGTTATGAAGTGGTTTTATGTATATTTCAGTCTTGACAAATACAGCAAAGAAACGACGGTCATTAATCAGATATTTGGCGGGTATCTACGGTCTCAAGGTATGCATAAAAGGGCCTCCTTGGTCGAGTGGTTACGGTCATTGACTTTAAATCACATGCCCCTCGTCTCTAGGTTATTTCATGTGTGAATGCTTTCCAAAATGATTGTGGAAGATCCATGGTTCTATCTGGGTGCCCATCTATGTCTGAAATACTCAGGGTCGTCCTCCACCAATAATAACTGGAGATACGACATATGACCCGAGATGTTTGTGCTACCCCAAAACAAACAAAGCAAGGTATGCATAAAGTATAAAACAAAAAGTAACTTTATGCCATCTGGGATATATATTTGGTATATCCTACGTGTGTAGTGTCCACATCACATTTGCAACAATTCTACAAACTTAGACATACAACTGTAACAGACACAATGCCAAGCAAAATGGTGTACGTTTGCTTTCTTTCATAGTTTGGAAATGTTGTTCAGTGCAAAATGGCATTACGACAATTATATGTATGAAGTGCAAACATTAACTTTTTAATTTGGCTTGTCGGGTTTTGTGTAAGTGAATGATGTGTCCATTTCTGATCAGTATTGTGCATGACGTGCATCATTGCATTTTACATCAATGTTATATTTTGTTATAATATTTGGCAGAACTAAGTTTAAAATGTGTGTGTAAATATTATTATAAAACAAGCAGAACCAACACCAACAGTGTTTCGAATATGGTAGAGGTAGCTTGTAGACATATTAAATTTGCTTGTGTACCTGGTGATACGTGTGTATGCTGTATGAATGTGTGTATGGTAGTGAGAGTGTTTGTGTACCTGATGATACGTTTGTATGCTGTATGAATGTGTGTATGGTAGTGAGAGTGCTTGTGTGCCTGGTGATACGTGTGTATGCTGTATGAATGTGTGTATGGTAGTGAGAGTGTTTGTGTACCTGGTGATACTTGTGTATGCTGTATGAATGTGTGTATGGTAGTGAGAGTGCTTGTGTACCTGGTGATACGTGCGTATGCTGTATGAATGTGTGTATGGTAGTGAGAGTGATTCTGTACCTGCTGATACGTGCGTATGCTGTATGAATGTGTGTATGGTAGTGAGAGTGCTTCTGTACCTGCTGATACGTGTGTATGCTGTATGAATGTGTGTATGGTAGTGAGAGTGCTTGTGTACCTGGTGATCAGGGTTGGCCGGGAAATACCGGGGCCGGGAAATACCGGTATTTCCCGCCCCGGGAAATAAGCCCAGAAGTGGGAAATACCGGGAAATAAGATCATGTGTCTTCCAAACACGTTTTTTGCTCATTTTTATGCATTTCTACCACTCTATAAGTGCTTAAACTATTTCGTCCCTTCCAGGGGTACTCATCAGGTGGCATCATTGGCAACCACAACAGTTTTTTTTGGGTTTTATTGTTTTTTTTTGTTTTTTTTTATTTTATTGTTTTTTTTTTCATTTATTTTTTCATTTTTCTTGTTGGAATGTTTCTTCAGCCAGTAGTCTTGTCTTCACCAGTCGATTTCCTCGCTACCTCTCAGGAAGCAGTAGCATAGCACCAGCTTCGCTGCTTTCTCAACGCCCAGTCTGTTGCGTAGTTTCGTCTGTATGATGCCGAAGTTGGAGAACACACGTTCAATGGCGGCTGAACTTGCTGGCAGTACCATCAATTTCCTGGCGAGCTGACTGAAGTCTTTGGTGATCACGCCCGACCTCTCCACACATGACCACCATACAGCTGGCTTCGAGTTGTTGATGGAGGATTCCTGTTGTAGCACCTTAGGAATTGGCAGTGTCTCGGACATGTAGTTGAGGAGTTCGGGTACAAGTTCCGGCTTGGTCTCATGAAGAAGCTCCTGGGCACTGGTGACGTGTTGAAATTGTGTACAAACAAACAGTGTGGGTCATCTCAAATTATGATTCTGACTTCTTTAATAACTAATTGATTATTTTAATAATACAGCTATATTATGAACACATTTCAGGGATAATCCTAAAAACATTTGCATTTTGCCTACTACATTAAACATTTAAAATACCTCCAATAAATGTATGTATAAACTCCTTAAACTGTGTTTGTATACAATGTATATTAGAGTAATAATGAACAGTCTCAATAATGTTAGATCTCTAACATTTATATAAAGATTATAAGCAATGCGTAAATGCCACTATGAATGCCTGTATTTTTCGTCATATTCTTCAAAAGCAGTTCATTTTCATCCTGCACACATGATACTACAATCAGTACACCGGGTAATAGAAATTGTATGGTATATATACCTGTATTTACCACCAAAATCATCCAAATTCTTATTTCCCGGTATCCAAATTCTTATTTCCCAGTATTTCCCAGTATTTCCCGGTATTTCCCGCCGTCCCGGGAAATACTCTTATTTCCCGGGAAATTGCCAACCCTGCTGGTGATACGTGTGTATGCTGTATGAATGTGTGTATGGTAGTGAGAGTGTTTGTGTACCTGGTGATACGTGTGTATGCTGTATGAATGTGTGTATGGTAGTGAGAGTGTTTGTGTACCTGGTGATACGTGTGTATGCTGTATGAATGTGTGTATGGTAGTGAGAGTGTTTGTGTACCTGGTGATACGTGCTTTATGCTGTATGAATGTGTGTATGGTAGTGAGTGTTTGTGTACCTGGTGATACGTGCGTATGCTGTATGAATGTGTGTATGGTAGTGAGAGTGTTTGTGTACCTGGTGATACGTGTGTATGCTGTGTGTATTGTGGTGAGTGTTTTTTAATGGAAGGATGCGGCATGACAGCTTGGTTTTGACATATAGTTTGCAACATTGCCTTTGACTAGCAGAATACAGTATAATGATTAAAAGTATTGTCGATTCGAAAAAACAAAACGGTGTGTAGTATACCTTATTGACATACACTGTATGTGTTTTTCTCCATAGCTTCTCAGACCACAAGTGACAGTTTGTTATTTGTTTGCAGTGCTTTGTTGTCGCTGTGGTCACAAGTCAAACACATATGATCCTCTGCTGGATATCTCTCTAGACATAAGGACATCAAAGAACATCGTCAAAGCCTTAGAACAGTTTGTTGAAGCAGACAAACTAGAGTTCGAAAATGCATATAAGTGTGAGAGGTAGGTTGTTAAAATGTTTTCTGGTTTATACCGTATATCGGTGTTTTCGTGACTGTCTAAGTTTGGCTTTATTCGCTGCACCTTATATCGCCAAACACGGCAAAATGTGTAGGTACTTTATTGCACGTTTTCCAATGGAAAATATATACATATCGGTGAAGTATGTTGTAAATAAAAAACATATACACATCATAGCTTTTGATTGTAATTAATGTTTCCATAAATATGCACATGTGCAAATCTTCCTGTGTTATGTACAATTCTTGAATAAAATATTGTTTAAACTAAATATAATCCAAAAATTAATACCATATGCAAGTTGTTTTCACTTCCAAACCTGCTACATGTTTTATCTTGATGCAGAACCGGTGTCGAGGTAAAATTATGCGCATAAAACGGCACTATGCTGAAACTGCATTTCGAAGCTTTATATTAATACACAGATAAACGCGAAATTTGCAATGCGCTAATATAACCTGGTGCCTATACGTAATTATGTTTTAAAATAATTACAGGTTTCTTTCAGTTGTGTTTGATTATTCCCAGTTCATTTTCATCCGATTTATTTAAAGAAAAACAGTGAAATTTGAAAAATGTATAGTTGATGTTTGACCAATATTTCAGATGCAAGCAAAAGGTGACGGCATATAAGCGGTTTACCATCCACAGAGCTCCCAATGTACTCACCATCCAGCTCAAAAGGTACATGTTCTCAGTGTGTATAGTGTACCTTCTCTCCTAGTTATGTTCTCAGTGTGTATAGTGTACCTTCTCTCCTAGTTATGTTCTCAGGGTGTATAGTGTACCTTCTCTCCTAGTTATTTTCTCAGGGTGTATAGTGTACCTTATCTCCTAGTTATTTTCTCAGTGTGTATAGTGTACCTTCTCTCCTAGTTATTTTCTCAGGGTGTATAGTGTACCTTATCTCCTAGTTATGTTCTCAGTGTTTATAGTGTACCTTATCTCCTAGTTATTTTCTCAGTGTTTATAGTGTACCTTATCTCCTAGTTATTTTCTCAGTGTGTATAGTGTACCTTCTCCTAGTTATGTTCTCAGGGTGTATAGTGTACCTTCTCTCCTAGTTATGTTCTCAGTGTTTATAGTGTACCTTCTCTCCTAGTTATGTTCTCAGTGTGTATAGTGTACCTTCTCTCCTAGTTATGTTCTCAGTGTGTATAGTGTACCGTCTCTCCTAGTTATGTTCTCAGTGTGTATAGTGTACCGTCTCTCCTAGTTATGTTCTCAGTGTGTATAGTGTACCTTCTCTCCTAGTTATGTTCTCAGTGTTTATAGTGTACCTTCTCTCCTAGTTATTTTCTCAGTGTGTATAGTGTACCTTCTCTCCTAGTTATTTTCTCAGTGTGTATAGTGTACCTTATCTCCTAGTTATTTTCTCAGTGTGTATAGTGTACCTTATCTCCTAGTTATTTTCTCAGTGTTTATTGTGTACCTTATCTCCTAGTTATTTTCTCAGTGTTTATTGTGTACCTTCTCTCCTAGTTATTTAGAGTGTATGAAGCGTTATTTGTTGAGTACAAATTTGTAGTTTGTATAACATAAGAACAGCTGAGTGGACTATTTGCGATAATGCATTAGCAGATGTTTATATGCTTTGTTGAACTTGAAATAACCTCATAAAATTGATCATGTTTACTAAAGGCATTTATTTATAAGCCCAAATTTCTCACCAATGCAACACTGGTTCAGCCCTTGGACCGGGAAGTATGTGAGATGGTACAGTGGTCGCCAAATCGGACATGTGGGTTTTCTTCGGGTGGCCTCCCATACGAATGACCACATTTACGCTTTCATCTGCGCCAACGAGAGTGATTAATATAAGTTGTTAGAACGCAATCGTTGTAAAATAAATAAAGTTTAACTTTAAGCACAAACCAGTCTGGTCCAAGATGATCGAGTTGATGTTGATGGTAACGTTTCCTGACAAATGTCCTGAGGAAAAAATGTGTTTCAGTGTTGTCGGGCGATTCCACGAGTTTGTGCTATGTATATTTGTTAATTCTCATCACTCTATATGATGTGTATGTTCATTAACCGGGTTGCCCTAAGTGATTATGAAAACATTACCTAGCAGAATAATGAGAGACATTGCTGGTTCTTCTATTACCTCCCTTGATAGATAGTCGGATTTATCCAGAAATGTATATTGTCCTTTTAGTTGGAATCCTTTGTTTTTACTGTTGTCGTCTAACCAGATGTTGCGTATGGATAAATGTAATTTTATTAAAATCATGTTAATTAACCAATTCTTACAGTAAGGTATCCACTGGACATGCTAAAGGATATCTGTCAAGATTTCATAATTTCATAATTATAAGACGAGAATACGGATGAAAATGGAAAACATGTGGTGCAAAGGAAACAACGATAAAAACAGAGGAAACTGATTAAGAGGACCAATATACTATTAGGAGTATTAGGTTTGACACAATGGCTACTTTATTTCAGGTTTCAGTTTGGCTCAACTGGTTCCTTCTTCAGTAGTGGCACTAAAGTACACAAGCCAGTTCACTACCCCCTACGACTGGATATACGACCATTCATGTCACAAAAACGAGTAAGTAATGTCGGCTTGTATTGCACAAGATTGGTATTTTCACTGGACTCTGCTTGGTGTACATGCTCCAGATCTTATACTTATGTATTGATTTATTAGCTCATGATTTGCTTAGGATTACAAAATTATTAAAATGACGTCATTAAGTAATCAAAGATAGTCGTCGCGACAGCATCTAAAAATAGCACAACTTCTTGAAAGTGCGGGTGCTAACTTCGAATGCTCCCAATGTAGTTCATGTCGTACCCCACTGGAAATAATAAACCTGTGAGGCATTACTTATATTTACATTGATTATTAGTTTCAATGATGCGAGAAAATAATATCGTACTTTGTATTTAAACTGTATTTATGCCAAATTTGCGACTACGTTTACTGGATCATTATTGGAACTGCTGCAGATCATTAGTGAGGAAATTCACACGCAAATTTATACAAACCGGGCAGAAACGGTCATTGAAGCAGGGCTCATTCTAGGATAGAATTTTGGGGGGAGTGAAAAGACTCGCGGTTGCATCCTTATATCGTGTTATATAATAAATGTCAACAAAATGGAGATAACTATACAATATGACAATTAGATACAGTATTTGAATACAAGTGCTTTCTAATGGACCAGTGTGTATGAAAATTTGTATGAAAATTTAAAAAATCTTTTAATTGTATTGTTTTTGGGGAGAAGTGGGGCCTCCAGAAGTCATTGTCCCTAGGGCGACTATTTCGTCCAAGTTGCAATAGTGATGTAAATAAAGAGGTTACTGATTTAACTTGATTAGTACGAGTTGTAACCACAATGTTCTTCCTTGTGTGTAACCACAATGTTCTTCCTTGTGTTTGTGTGTAACCACAATGTTCTTCCTAGTGTTTGTGTGTAACCACAATGTTCTTCCTAGTGTTTGTGTGTAACCACAATGTTCTTCCTAGTGTTTGTGTGTAACCACAATGTTCTTCCTAGTGTTTGTGTGTAACCACAATGTTCTTCCTTGTGTGTAACCACAATGTTCTTCCTAGTGTTTGTGTGTAACCACAATGTTCTTCCTTGTGTGTAACCACAATGTTCTTCTTGTGTGTAACCACAATGTTCTTCCTAGTGTTTGTGTGTAACCACAATGTTCTTCCTAGTGTTTGTGTGTAACCACAATGTTCTTCCTAGTGTTTGTGTGTAACCACAATGTTCTTCTGTGTTGTGTGTAACCACAATGTTCTTCCTAGTGTGTAACCACAATGTTCTTCCTTGTGTGTAACCACAATGTTCTTCCTTGTGTGTAACCACAATGTTCTTCCTTGTGTGTAACCACAATGTTCTTCCTAGTGTTTGTGTGTAACCACAATGTTCTTCCTAGTGTTTGTGTGTAACCACAATGTTCTTCCTTGTGTGTAACCACAATGTTCTTCCTAGTGTTTGTGTGTAACCACAATGTTCTTCCTAGTGTTTGTGTGTAACCACAATGTTCTTCCTTGTGTGTAACCACAATGTTCTTCCTTGTGTTTGTGTGTAACCACAATGTTCTTCCTAGTGTTTGTGTGTAACCACAATGTTTTTCCTAGTGTTTGTGTGTAACCACAATGTTCTTCCTTGTGTGTAACCACAATGTTCTTCCTAGTGTTTGTGTGTAACCACAATGTTCTTCCTTGTGTGTAACCACAATGTTCTTCCTTGTGTGTAACCACAATGTTCTTCCTAGTGTTTGTGTGTAACCACAATGTTCTTCCTAGTGTTTGTGTGTAACCACAATGTTCTTCCTAGTGTTTGTGTGTAACCACAATGTTCTTCCTAGTGTTTGTGTGTAACCACAATGTTCTTCCTTGTGTTTGTGTGTAACCACAATGTTCTTCCTTGTGTGTAACCACAATGTTCTTCCTTGTGTGTAACCACAATGTTCTTCCTTGTGTGTAACCACAATGTTCTTCCTTGTGTGTAACCACAATGTTCTTCCTTGTGTTTGTGTGTAACCACAATGTTCTTCCTTGTGTGTAACCACAATGTTCTTCCTAGTGTTTGTGTGTAACCACAATGTTCTTCCTAGTGTTTGTGTGTAACCACAATGTTCTTCCTTGTGTGTAACCACAATGTTCTTCCTTGTGTTTGTGTGTAACCACAATGTTCTTCCTAGTGTTTGTGTGTAACCACAATGTTCTTCCTAGTGTTTGTGTGTAACCACAATGTTCTTCCTTGTGTGTAACCACAATGTTCTTCCTTGTGTGTAACCACAATGTTCTTCCTAGTGTTTGTGTGTAACCACAATGTTCTTCCTAGTGTTTGTGTGTAACCACAATGTTCTTCCTAGTGTTTGTGTGTAACCACAATGTTCTTCCTTGTGTGTGTAACCACAATGTTCTTCCTAGTGTTTGTGTGTAACCACAATGTTCTTCCTAGTGTTTGTGTGTAACCACAATGTTCTTCCTTGTGTGTAACCACAATGTTCTTCCTAGTGTTTGTGTGTAACCACAATGTTCTTCCTAGTGTTTGTGTGTAACCACAATGTTCTTCCTAGTGTTTGTGTGTAACCACAATGTTCTTCCTTGTGTGTAACCACAATGTTCTTCCTAGTGTTTGTGTGTAACCACAATGTTCTTCCTAGTGTTTGTGTGTAACCACAATGTTCTTCCTAGTGTTTGTGTGTAACCACAATGTTCTTCCTAGTGTTTGTGTGTAACCACAATGTTCTTCCTTGTGTGTAACCACAATGTTCTTCCTTGTGTGTAACCACAATGTTCTTCCTAGTGTTTGTGTGTAACCACAATGTTCTTCCTTGTGTGTAACCACAATGTTCTTCCTTGTGTGTAACCACAATGTTCTTCCTAGTGTTTGTGTGTAACCACAATGTTCTTCCTAGTGTTTGTGTGTAACCACAATGTTCTTCCTAGTGTTTGTGTGTAACCACAATGTTCTTCCTAGTGTTTGTGTGTAACCACAATGTTCTTCCTAGTGTTTGTGTGTAACCACAATGTTCTTCCTAGTGTTTGTGTGTAACCACAATGTTCTTCCTTGTGTGTAACCACAATGTTCTTCCTTGTGTGTAACCACAATGTTCTTCCTAGTGTTTGTGTGTAACCACAATGTTCTTCCTTGTGTGTAACCACAATGTTCTTCCTAGTGTTTGTGTGTAACCACAATGTTCTTCCTAGTGTTTGTGTGTAACCACAATGTTCTTCCTAGTGTTTGTGTGTAACCACAATGTTCTTCCTAGTGTTTGTGTGTAACCACAATGTTCTTCCTGTGTTTGTGTGTAACCACAATGTTCTTCCTAGTGTTTGTGTGTAACCACAATGTTCTTCCTAGTGTTTGTGTGTAACCACAATGTTCTTCCTAGTGTTTGTGTGTAACCACAATGTTCTTCCTAGTGTTTGTGTGTAATCACAATGTTCTTCCTTGTGTGTAACCACAATGTTCTTCCTAGTGTTTGTGTGTAACCACAATGTTCTTCCTAGTGTTTGTGTGTAATCACAATGTTCTTCCTTGTGTGTAATCACAATGTTCTTCCTTGTGTTTGTGTGTAACCACAATGTTCTTCCTAGTGTTTGTGTGTCTTTGACTAGTAATGTATCTGTGTATGATAATGTGCAATCACGTTGAGAGGCGCTTCTATGCGGGGGAATGGAATTGCGTTTTCAGGGTAGCCCTGTGATGTATAGACTGCTTGTGTTTTCAGGGTAGCCCTGTGATGTATAGACTGCTTGTGTTTTCAGGGTAGCCCTGTGATGTATAGACTGCTTGTGTTTTCAGGGTAGCCCTGTGATGTATAGACTGTTTGGATCGATACAACATGAGGGTATGTCGTCTAACTCGGGACATTATGTTGCTAACATACGCTCTCGTGATCAATGGTATAACTTCAATGATTCCTGTGTAAGTTGTCTTCATTGCATATTATTCATGTTACTTGAGGTTATCGCAATTTTGCCACACCAACTGTTGCAATCGTAATTAATAAATATGATTGTCATTCAGTTATTTATTGGCGATTAAAACATTATTTTTGGAGTTCTTACACGTAAGATGCCTAATTGGCATTCAAAGTGACAAAACCATGTATTCGCCAATAAATGATGCAATTTTACAGTACATTAATGACATCGCTACAAACATGATAGTAAAATCACTCGCTAAACAATGTTTTTTATTGCAGATTTAAGTACGGTAAATTTCTCCTTTGCGTATACAGACAAATGGTCGAATGCATATTTAACTGCTATAAGAGCAAGCAAATAGCAACCTAATATTAATTGGGGGTAAAATCCAGCCTAAATTAGACATGAAATGAAAACTCACCAGTCTGCATCGTGTTGCACACGGCAAATTGGAAATTGAATGCATTAGAATTGGATCTAACAGTACAATTTCTGCCCTATAAAATATGTGGATGTTGTGATGGCGCAGAGGTAGCCCTCTTGCTTCACGTGTGAGAGGCCCGGCATTCACGCCCAGATTTAAGTCTTTAAGATTGTGCCATATGGCACTTAAATTCCAAATCTCCTCTTCTTTCTCCCTTATGGCGATGGATTCCATCCGGAATGAGGTCTTGCGAGCGATTAATCTAATGTTGTAAGAACTTGTATCGCAATTGGGTTGTAATAAATTTGTACAAATCAAATATGTGCAAATGTTTAATTTGTATTTGTCGTGTTATCATTAAACTGTTCTAGATGCCTTCATTGTATTTATGAAGAACAAACAGTTTGGTTTAATATCCACACAACTTATATTCGCCACAACTTTAGTTTATCAGATATATTATTGTAATCGGGGCTTGCTCTGGCTCTTATTTTTTAATTTTAATTTTTTGTAGCCAATTCTGCTGTGCGCTATTTTTCTCAAACAAGAGTTTTGATAGTATATTTATTACAATATATTTTAATATATCTTGCAATTGTACCACTTCAATGCTGTATGCCAATACACTACAACTGAGGTAAGGGTTACATTTGCAGTGATACATTACTTGACAAGTTGTTTCATTTTCAGAATCATTTTAAAATGCATTCACAGGGTTATGGATAACATTGCAAGCTCATGTGAATAAATACAGTTTGTGTGTGTTTTACGTTTATTTATCGTCGCTACCGGTTGCCCATATGAGCGACGCCTCCTGAAGAAATTAGTTATTTTGGAGGATAGTGCATGATACAGACAGAGACCCATTCCAGAATCTCCTCTGGTTCTTTTACTTTTACATTTTATCACTATTGTGCAGCTTTTATTACATCACATAAGACCTTTGATCTTTTGGGTTCCTTGTGTAAACAAGATTTATTTGATTGACCTGCTGTAAAGCTTTGATGAACTGGCGGCATGCCAACAATGACTTTTAATTGAGGTCAATTAACACCTGTTTGCCAATACCCCGGTGCTCTATACCCAAATAAACATCCTGTTTGGATGGGATTACTAGGATTAGCCATTGGGTTTAAAATTGGAATATTAAATATAATAAATGCCATGGCATAGGGTAAATTATCTATTATTTCTTCGATAACATTATTGGCTCCGGACAACTTCCTGTTTAGATACATGTACCATCGGTAATTTGTATAAAATTTTGTATTGAATTTCTGTGATTTGCACTTTATAATAGCATCTGTTCATAATAATTGTCAGTCGGGCATAGTGCATGTTTTGTAAACAATATTGCATGATTGTAGGTACTGAAAGAATTGGTACACCAATCCGATAAACTTTTAGTCTCGACCACAGAATGTAACCATGACCCAAGTAATTTTCCGTAAATAGCTTTAGGACTTTACAATTTTCAGGGAATTTATTTATTGTTATTATTATTCACAAATATTTTCGACAATGGCTAAGTTGGCGATTCGATTTTAGCACTTACCTTTATTTGCATACTGATTGTTATAAATTGATATATTGTATGATACAACAACGATTTACATAATATCCGGCTATTCATATTAATTATGCTGTGAATTATGTAAATATGCTCGATTCGACGTAGCTGATTGGCTATGCATATTAGTGGTATTAAGTTTATTGGATAATTTTTTCATTGGAATAGTTAATTTTTTCTGGAAAATTCAACAGTCCCGACGGAACACCTGACTGAAGCTTAGGAATCCCTCCACAATTGTTGGTGTCCTCGGGATGGTGGGATCGCATTACCCTGCATTCCTGATTAAGATGCTCATAAATAACAGGCCCCACACTGGGCCGAAAAAAGTTGGGGCCACTTATCTGTGTGAACGATGGGTGTGTGCGGGAGCGGTGTCGTCCCCTCCGAGAGGGGTGTCGTCCCCTCCCTGGTTTGATTTTTTTTGGTATTTTTATTTGTAAATGGTGAGATTCTAGCCCGTTTTTTTCTGGAAGAAGTATTAATATAGAAATTAGAATGAAAGAATGCATACCTGTTAAGGCTAAAAGTTTATTTTACAATGTAGCCCTGTGACAGTGGTTAATAATGGAAGCCAACACAGGATTACATTTCAAATGAACTTTAAGCTCAAAAAGACATGCATACTATTCATTTTTGAAGACAATCCAATGAACTTTTACAACTTTAATTATTTTCTTGGTCATAATAATTTAAAAATACATCAGAATAATTCAAGTATCCACTATGTCTAACAAATTGCACAACATTCAGTTCAAAATGCTTCTGTTCTTCTTGGACCACATTACAAATGCCGATTTGAAGTTGAACTTGTCTGGGCCGTCAATGGAAATTTTCATCAGGCTGTCTAGGTTTCATTCACTATGTCCATTTCGGACGTTTAAAACCGAAAGTAGCCATTTTGACAAGTGACGATTTGGATTGATTTTTTTTTACGTTTATTTATCGGTGATTTGGACAAGTTTCATTCACTTTGTATAGTTGACACGAACATCATATTTTTCACAACTTTTACCGTTGATCTTATTTGTGAAAAACAATGCCAATAATTATTACATAATTATGTACACAAGTCATTCGGTCATCCGATCATGTTTACATAATCTTCAAACAATGTCATCATTTCACCGTCAATGGTAAATAAAACCAGTCGAGTATGAAAGGTTAAAATATGGCACAAACGTTATTTATGCCGATTTTTTGTGCAATTTTCTGAAAATCGCCAAATTGAAATTTTAGTAGCCATTTCTATCGCAAAATCGCCATTTGGCTCTTGTGGCGACTGACAGCGTGGCCCCTGAATAACACAAACATGTATAACAAGCATTCATAGTGTGTCCCGTGTTTGCACACTAATAAAACATTATGCCCCATTAAATAAACAAACAACAGGCTTGTATGATTCTCCATTAAATAAACAAACAACAGGCTTGTATGATTCTCCATTAAATAAACAAACAACACGCTTGTATGATTCTCCATTAAATAAACAAACAACAGGCTTGTATGATTCTCCATTAAATAAACAAACAACACGCTTGTATGATTCTCCATTAAATAAACAAACAACACGCTTGTATGATTCTCCATTAAATAAACAAACAACAGGCTTGTATGATTCTCCATTAAATAAACAAACAACAGGCTTGTATGATTCTCCATTAAATAAACAAACAACACGCTTGTATGATTCTCCATTAAATAAACAAACAACAGGCTTGTATGATTCTCCATTAAATAAACAAACAACACGCTTGTATGATTCTCCATTAAATAAACAAACAACACGCTTGTATGATTCTCCATTAAATAAACAAACAACACGCTTGTATGATTCTCCAGCTAATTATCGATTTTTTAATTGTATTCCATAGGCCAGGGAGATCATTGCTATTTATAGATACATGATAAGCATGAACATGTTTGTTGACACGATTTTACCTTGACTCGAGTAATTTTCCACAAATGGATTGGGGGGGGGGGGGGTTCGGATATTTTACACATTTTCTTTCGCCTTTTTTATCATTTTCGCCAAACAGAGTTTTTATTAGCCAATATTGCCATATTTTAGCCAATGGCTACTCTGGCGACTGGCAGTGCGGGCCCTGGTAATACTGGTAGTAGTTTTGTTTAAAATAAATTGTAGCAAATATTAGTAGATGTATACATGTCTCTATGTATATGTTTGACAGAGACGTAAGAGGACATTAGAGCAGTGCCTCAACGAACAGTCGGCATACATTCTCTTCTACCAGAGAGACGTTACACCAACACCGAAATTTGGTCCAGCGGATAAAGTGCAAAATGGCCACCACACCATGGCAGGAATGAAGGCAAGTTGTGGTCATTATTAATGCGAGTTAGTAAGTTAGGAGCAAAGCCACGATCTGCGGTATAAGCATATATGTTTATATCTGAAACTAGTGTGACGATTGGTTGATTATTGAGATTTTCATTCATCTTGACCAATCGGAAGCTTGAAGCTGAATTTTTGTTTCTTATTGTCTTAAGCAGTCTTCCTCTGCTTGATGCAAGAAACTAATGTTGCACGTTATGAGACAGTTTGTATACTGTTGCACGTTATGAGACAGTTTGTATACTGTTGCACGTTATGAGACAGTTTGTATACTGTTGCACGTTATGAGACAGTTTGTATACTGTTGCACGTTATGAGACAGTTTGTATACTGTTGCGCATTATGAGACAGTTTGTATACTGTTGCGTGTTATGAGAAAGTTTGTATACTATTTCATGAATCAACATTACTGTTCAAAAAGACGAGATTTGTTTACGGAGCTACGGGGAAAACTGACTGTAAAAAGGGCTTTCCCAATCAAAATAAAATATGTAAATTCTTAAGTAAAAGTCTCCAAACCGAACACATTTCTTGGTCCCAAACTTTTCCCTTTGTTCATTGTAGAAAACCCTCAGTAAACAGGAACCTTCTTTCTTTTCTGAACAACGAACATATGTGCATTTTCAACTGTAATTACCTCTGTAAAACCGAACAGCAACTTATATTAATCAAACTTGAAACTGGCTATTCTTTTAAGCAAATAACTTTCAGCTATTTTCTTTTAGAACAATGTATTGTACACATAAATGAATCAGTTCCTTACTGACTGCCAATCTATAAACACGTCTCGGTCTCCTATGCATTGCAGAGTTGAATTGTTAATTTAGGAGCAATCTACCTCACTGTAAGCCGAAAACGCCCCCAAGCCTAACTTTATACCATTTGTCCAGTGACTATTCGGTTGAAAGGGGTTTCACTGTACATTAAAAAAGTGTTTGATTTCTAAATGGAAACACTTTGGAAATACTCCTTTTGTACGATATACCTGTACATGATAACAACGGTTTGTACGATATACCTGTACATGATAACAACGGTTTGTACGATATACATGTACATGATAACAACGGTTTGTACGATATACATGTACATGATAACAACGGTTTGTACGATATACCTGTACATGATAACAACGGTTTGTACGATATACATGTACATGATAACAACGGTTTGTACGATATACATGTACATGATAACAACGGTTTGTACGATATACATGTACATGATAACAACGGTTTGTACGATATACATGTACATGATAACAACGGTTTGTACGATATACATGTACATGATAACAACGGTTTGTACGATATACATGTACATGATAACAACGGTTTGTACGATATACATGTACATGATAACAACGGTTTGTACGATATACATGTACATGATAACAACGGTTTGTACGATATACATGTACATGATAACATGACTAAACTCTGGTTGACGGCCACTTGCCCGAACATGGGTTTTGACTTGCGTCGGGCAATATGTTTTGTCGAACCCTATATGCATCAATGTCTTGTTTATTTTTGATGGACAGTTTTCTTCAATCTAATTAACGTTTTTCTTCTGTAGAAACACAAGCCTCGGACAGACGATGTGGGTTCTCCTCCATCCATCAGCAATTTCCCAACCAGAGTTGGTCCGTACCAGAAACCCACCAAACCAACGATTAGTGCCGGACCGCAGCCACAGATCATTAACCAGTCTGTCAAGTCGCCGCTTATTCCACTGCCATCTAACCGGGACAAAGTCCGGCTCAGTTTTGGTGTGAAGACCAAGACGTTGTCTGAGAAGTCTTCGATCATTGCACCAAAATCTGTCGCTCACGTGAAGACACCAACCACTGCAGTCAAATCCGAGATGCCAGCACAAACTGGTAGATTGGTGATGAAGATCAAAGACGGAAGGTCCGTCACGATTGAAACCTCCCCTGATGGCGAGAGGAAGATCTTGTCTGATGATGACGAGGTTATTGCCAGGATGAATGAGAAACGTCACAAAAAGTATTCGAAAAAGCCCAAAATAGTGCCATACGGGGACGACTCCGATAGTGACTGGAGTTCCAAATGTTCATCTCCGACACAGAATACTACACGCAACATTGTAAAAGATGGAAACTCGGAGAATGGACATATGAGAAATGGTTTAGTATTTGACGGATCATTGAACACCACTACCTCGGTACCAGGAAATGCTCACCTGTTTAATACCGTTACACTGAAGGATAAGGTTAGTCACACAGGTCCACATCAAGTGGATAGACCAAAGGATCTAAAAATGTTCTCTGTGAAAAACGGCCAGGCTTCTCCTTTGAAGAGGCAGTTCAGTGAAACCTTATCTTGTGTTACTAGTCCGGTGCCTGCCAAGCACTCTGGCAATGGTGAGTGGCGTATGAGCGTTGAGTCTATGCTGAGTCCGTCGGTGGGTTCAAATCATAGTCATAGTTCTACTCATAGCAACGGCTCCACACACGACTGGTCAGTATTGAAGAACAAGGACAAGCTAAGTAACGGTTTCCAGGAGAGGAAACCCGACGGCTGGACTGTAACTCCACGTAGGAGAGATGGTGCCGACGGTATAGTGTTCAATGACAATGCTCATGATAATAGTACTTGTGTAAATGGTGTCTCTAGCCCATTTGAAGATAAGTGTGATCATGCTTCCAAACCAAAGAAGCCGAAAGACAAAAATTCGGAAGAGTATAAGTTATACAAGAAATGGAAGAAGCACAAGAAGCACAAAAGAAAGCAGCACAAGAGAGAGCAGCATGAGAGAGAGCACCACGAGAGAGAGCACAATTACTCAGAGATGTGTGACAGGTCTGTGAAACGGTCTCATAAGAATAGGAAGCACAAGCATAGAGACCGGGAGGTAGAACAAGAAAAAAGCGATGAGAGCTCACATAGGCATATAGAAAGAAACGACGAGGGGGCACACAGACATAAAGATAGAAACAGCGACGGGGCACACAGACATAAAGATAGAAATGACGAGGGGGCACAGCGGCATAAAGATAGAAACGATGAGGGGGCACAGCTGCATAAAGATAGAAACGACGAGGGGGCACAGCGTCATAAAGATAGAAACGATGATGGGGCACAGTGGCATAAAGATAGAAACGATGAGGGGGCACAGCTGCATAAAGATAGAAACGATGAGGGGGCACAGCTGCATAAAGATAGAAACGATGATGGGGCACAGCGGCATAAAGATAGAAACGATGAGGGGGCACAGCTGCATAAAGATAGAAACGACGAGGGGGCAAACAGACATAAAGATAGAAATGATGAGGGAGCACAGCGGCATAAAGATAGAAACGATGAGGGGGCACAGCGGCATAAAGATAGAAACGATGAGGGGGCACAGCTGCATAAAGATAGAAACGACGAGGGGGCAAACAGACATAAAGATAGAAACGATGAGGGGGCACAGCGGCATAAAGATAGAAACGATGAGGGGGCACAGCGGCATAAAGATAGAAACGATGAGGGGGCACAGCGGCATAAAGATGGCCATACTGACGGACATCACAAGCGACAACTCGTCCATGATGTCGATGAGGGCTCCAAAACTTCCACAGAGTTTGAGTGGGTGGAAAAGCGAATACCTTCCATGTCAGCACCAGGTCAGTACACTTTAATAAACTAAATAAACGAAGATAGTAATCTCAATATATATGATTTAGTAAAATTACTTTTTCCTTGTATTGAAATGTTTAGCTTCCTAGAACTAAATGCATGCTTTTAGCATATTTGTCATGTAGACTTCTAGTTGTCGAGTGGTTACTGTCGCTGACTTGTATACTGTTGTAACCTACATGCATCCTCACTGATGATCACGGGTTACAGCCCCGCTCAAGTGCTAAGACCATGCACAGGAAAGTTGTTTGAAGGAATACAAGATTTGAATAACTCAATAAAATTATTAGTAAAATTGGAGGAGGCTGTGTTAATGTCCTCATGATTTATAAATGGCCAATCAGTATTTTGAATCTGTTCATTTAGTTCAGTAAAGTTTGCTCTTTTGCAATTCCAAACTCTACGTGTAAACGGGGCATTAGGACGAATGTTAATTTGAATGAAAACATGTTCCGTAGTGGACACTAACATTAGTATTTGTTATAAACACTCCCGAATGAAGGCATTGTTGTTAGTAAACTGCCCGCCATCTATATCGGGGCTCTTTTTAGGTAAACATTTTGGGAGAAGTGAGAAAGTGTACGATCGACGTCTTAAATGGTGTTTATTTAATAAATTTCAACAAAATATAGTTAAAATACACAATATGACTAGTAAATACAACATTTGAATACGAGTGATGTATAATGGGCCAGCGTATCTTTTTTAACATGAGAAGTGGGGCCCCAAGTTGGCGAAGTCAGGGTCCCTAGGGCAACTATTTCGGCCAAATCGCCCTCTAGAATGAACCCTGCTATATAGCCCAAAAATGGTGCTGATGAAGGCGCAAAACCTGAAGAAATATTGTAACATTTACTGGTATTTGTTTTGCAGTGACCCCCTGTCATAGATGGGATTATCATATCAAGGATAGTTACAAGCGCAAGTCCTCCAGCGGTTCGTCTACTCCGACAGTTGTCAGTTGGGATGGTCTGAAGGCATCCAAGATAGTACACGAGCTAGAAAAGGTCACCTCCTTTGGCTATGGGGCTCCTGGTAAGCCTTGAAATATATCAACTATTATGCTTTTGTTACTGAGCTACCTGGGCGAGTGGTCATCCAACTTCAAACTACATCTCTGCTGTAGATATAGATACAAATCCCACATTTCTTCCATTTGTGGAAGCTATCCAGCTAGCTTGCTTAGTGTCTGTGATTCTACACTGGTGCCCATCCCCGCCCACATATGTGGAAGTCGTGATAGCACAGTGGATGCACGTTCGCTTCAGGTGCGAAAGAATTAAATTCCACGTTGCCTCTTATCTCTCTCCCTCGTGGCGATGGATTCCATCAGGAATGAGGTCTCGAGAGTGATTTATGTAAGTTGAAATAATTTGTTTCGCAATCGAGCTAAAATAAATTTGTATAAACCACACTGGTGCCCATCCCCCCCTAAAATGATGTTGGATGGGCATGTTCCTCCTCAAATCGAAGCATGTAGATCTCTAGTACCTTTGGAGTTATATAAATTGATTAACAGTGGCGGAGCTTCCTGTAGGCACGTACCTACACATTTTCTTCAAAAATTTAAAATTTGAATATGTGAAAAATGCAATAAAAATGAAGGGTAAGTACAGTGGTGGAAGTGTATGCTGTGCAGTGAACCCATCGTAATAAGTCCGTATTTCATTACTTTGTAATTGATAATAAAAGATTTTCACAACTGCAAAAATATGTTCCTTTTTTTTTTGCTTCAAAATATGCCTTAAAATGCTTCAGAATGCATATGCGGCGATATGAAGTTTCAAAAGTTTCCAATGGGAAATCCCCCCCCCATACTATGATACCCTATCTTAATGGTGCATATACATATTTCTAACACTAAGCTATGTGCCTCAATAATGTATGTTTTTTTCTGCTTACAAATTCTACATGTGTTTATCAATCATGAGTATTATTTCATTCTCTAATCACAAACATTATTGTACTGATTAAAAACCTGTGTGATTGACATGCAATCAAACGTGTCTTAAGCAGCCAGCCAATGACATTACAGAAAGTGGCTGCTTAACACAGGTCGCGGATCATAACTTCATTAAAAAACGAACAAATAACGAGCTTGATTATATTTTTAGGATTTAAAAAACGTAGCCCTGGATACTAATAGATGTGATTATGGTGTCAGTTTCAGGTTGGGATGGCAGTAGATCGCACATGGATGTCGAGAGAAATGCGGATTATACTGGCAATAAGCGAAAAGACTCGGATGATGAATACGATGATGAATTTGACAGGGGAAAGGTAGGTGTTCACTACACATAAAATACACACGTGGTTGGTACAACTATTGATATTATGACCGCTTGAAATAAGATGTTTGCAGTAGTTGAACGTGGTGCCAAATGAGCAAGATGTACAACTTGAGATTTGACTGGTTTCTTAGCGTCTCCTAGTGACACTGAAAATGTCGAGCATTAGTTTTAAAGCTACATTATTCAGAATATTGAAACACATTGTGATTCAAATATTAATACAAAATTTGTTGCAACTCTTCGATAAGCCGTTGTGGAAGGGGAAACAGGAATCCCGAAGGGACTTCTGCTATTGAAATCAGGAGGCCCTCCTCAAAATCAGGAATCCCTCCCAATTTTATATAATAATAATAATGCGCGAGAACTCCTATGTTAGTCATATTACCTTGTACCTCCAATTTTTCTTTGTTTTAATTTTTTGGCTGGTGGTTTCTTCACTCCGCTTATATTATTCCACATTGCAAATTCGATGAAATTTTATAAATAAACAATGTCGCGAAATCATATGACACTTCAGTGGCGGTACTAAAAATACGGTATCGGTACTTACCACGGAACCATCACAACTGCCTGCTCACTCAAAAAAAATGCTACAGGGTTGAACATTGGAGGTGAAGTTGATGTATTAGACATTTTTTCATTGGAATAGTTAGTTTTGACCGGAAAAATCAGCAGTCTCGACAGAACACCTAACTTTGAAGCTTAGAAATCCCTTCCCCAATTTTTGTTGTCCTCGGTATCCCGTTAAGTGTCGAACCCTGGCTAGATACAGTCTGTCATCGCTAGGTACAGATAGGTGCAATCCATCATCGGATTTAAATTGGAGAACGTTGTTAATATCATACTGTACGCTTCCGTGGTCGAGTGGTTATGGTCGTTGACTTGTATACCACTGTAACCTATCACTGATGGTCACGGGTTCGAGTCCCGCTCAGGCCGTGTCTCATTTATATGAAAACGTTGGCATTTTCTTACGGAGGTTAGTGCATCCAAGTATTGGTTAACCGCTGGAGCCTGCCCAGGAAAGATGTTGTTAGGTAAACTGCCCGCCAGCGATATAGCCCAAAATGGTGCTGATGTAGGCGTAAAACCCGAACTAACAAACAAACAAACATAATATACTAGTCTGCACAAAACAAAAGATTGAAAATTGATTTTGCAGGTGAAGAAAGTGAAATACAAGCATGAGAATGAGCATCGCTTTAATGGCAACATTTTCCAACAAAAACAAGACCAGACAAACCGGTCCAAAATCAATGTAAGTTGTTGTTTATGTCCAAGGTGTAGTACATGTCTGTGTGTTTGGTCCATAGAAATCTGTTTTCATATGGTTTTAGGGTCAATAGGTATAACGTTGAGGTTTTGGCGAGTGGTTACGGTCGTTTACTTCATCACTTGCCTCTCACCACTGTAGGTTGGAATTCCATTGGGGGTGCCAAATTCTTTTCCATGTGAGGAAGCTATCCAGCTGGCTTGCGGTAGGTCAGTGGTTCTTCCCGTCGGTTCCTATAATACTATTGGAGGGGCACCCGGGTCTTCCTCCACCAATAATAGCTGTATGACCTAAGCTGTTGGTGCAACTTTAAACCCCCAAAAACAACAGAAGCTACTGAAAGTTGATTGTATCTCTTTCACAACACAAGAAAAATGTTGCATAACTGTTCTCGTCATGTTTACACAGTTATCTCCCATCTTTAACATTTTTCTTTTAAGATTCCAACAGGCTTTGTTGTAAAATATTTGACAAGATTCAGTCTTGGCCTGTAACCTAATGGAATGTTGTCTTCATTCAAGATCAGTGTCTTGAAGTTTCCTACCAGTCTTGCGTTGTTATAATCGTTATTTTAGTTAATTCATGCAAAGTAACAAATTTTGCCATAGGTAACATAAAATACTATTTAGGCCAGCTATTTTATTACTTTTCAAATTCATTGTCTTGTGACAAAATAAAAAATTAAATTGTGTGCTTAAATGACTTCTTTTCTATTTACTGTCACAAATTGTGGATACATGTGTGCTTTTGGATTACAATGCGCGCTCTCATATAATTGTAGGTTTGGATAACTCGTAATATTTTTGGTTTGAATAACCCCTCAACTTTGAATAACTCTCACCTTTGAATAACCCCTCATACCTTTGAATAACCCCTCATACCTTTGAATAACCCCTCATACCTTTGAATAACCCCTCACCTTTGAATAACCCCTCACCATTGAATAACCCCTCACCATTGACTTGAATAACCCCTCATACTTTTGAATAACCCCTCACCTTTGAATAACCCCCTCATTAGTGTACTTTTGGATATGTAACAGCAAATAACTAGGATACATTTTCTTATTTTCAGTGGTCAGCTTTAAAGATTGGGGATAACAACCCATTCAGCAGACAGAGTCAACCAAACAGACCTCACCCTAGCGTACACACCATATTCTAGATGGGAACCAGATACTGTTTATGCATTTATTGTTCAATATATTTTGTGTACCAATCATGTTAAAAGTGAAGAAATATTTATATATAATTGTTGAAAGACTGGTATTGCTCATTAATATTAAATTTGCAATTACAAGTTTGTTTGTGTCATTATCAGGGATGGGGTATTCGTAATCAGTATTCGTATTCATTATTCATGAATACAGCATTTTCATGTATTCACATGTAATCGTTATTCGTGCAAATACACGACTACATGTATTCATAATGTATTTGATTACAGCTATAAATGTTTGTGTATTCATGAATATTTTACGAATACATTTTTGAATACATTTTAATGAATGCATTTATTATAAATTAGTAGATCGTGTCAGGGCTCTTAAAAAAATATTAGTCGGGGCTGTTCCAAAGATATATAGAGTGGTGGAACCTATGCTCGGCGTATTCCTATCCTTGGCGTATTTTCTATTTTCATCCCTATTTAAAATACTTATATAGTTCTAGGCTAATATAGCTGACAGAGCTGAAGCATGATCCAATAGCATTCCGTTGTGTGTATCGTTAGGCTGATGCATGGTTCAATAGCATTCCGTTGTGTGTATCGTTAGGCTGATGCATGGTTCAATAGCATTCCGTTGTGTGTATCGTTAGGCTGATGCATGGTTCAATAGCATTCCGTTGTGTGCATCGTTAGGCTGATGCATGGTTCAATAGCATTCCGTTGTGTGCATCGTTAGGCTGATGCATGGTTCAATAGCATTCCGTTGTGTGCATCGTTAGGCTGATGCATGGTTCAATAGCATTCCGTTGTGTGCATCGGTAGGCTGATGCATGGTTCAATAGCATTCCGTTGTGTGCATCGGTAGGCTGATGCATGGTTCAATAGCATTCCGTTGTGTGCATCGTTAGGCTGATGCATGGTTCAATAGCATTCCGTTGTGTGCATCGTTAGGCTGATGCATGGTTCAATAGCATTCCGTTGTGTGCATCGTTAGGCTGATGCATGGTTCAATAGCATTCCGTTGTGTGCATCGTTAGGCTGATGCATGGTTCAATAGCATTCCGTTGTGTGCATCGGTAGGCTGATGCATGGTTCAATAGCATTCCGTTGTGTGCATCGTAGGCTGATGCATGGTTCAATAGCATTCCGTTGTGTGCATCGTTAGGCTGATGCATGGTTCAATAGCATTCCGTTGTGTGCATCGTTAGGCTGATGCATGGTTCAATAGCATTCCGTTGTGTGCATCGTTAGGCTGATGCATGGTTCAATAGCATTCCGTTGTGTGCATCGTAGGCTGATGCATGGTTCAATAGCATTCCGTTGTGTGCATCGTTAGGCTGATGCATGGTTCAATAGCATTCCGTTGTGTGCATCGGTAGGCTGATGCATGGTTCAATAGCATTCCGTTGTGTGCATCGTTAGGCTGATGCATGGTTCAATAGCATTCCGTTGTGTGCATCGTTAGGCTGATGCATGGTTCAATAGCATTCCGCTTGTGTGCATCGTTAGGCTGATGCATGGTTCAATAGCATTCCGTTGTGTGCATCGTTAGGCTGATGCATGGTTCAATAGCATTCCGTTGTGTGCATCGTTAGGCTGATGCATGGTTCAATAGCATTCCGTTGTGTGCATCGTTAGGCTGCATGGTTCAATAGCATTCCGTTGTGTGCATCGTTAGGCTGATGCATGGTTCAATAGCATTCCGTTGTGTGCATCGTTAGGCTGATGCATGGTTCAATAGCATTCCGTTGTGTGCATCGTTAGGCTGATGCATGGTTCAATAGCATTCCGTTGTGTGCATCGTTAGGCTGATGCATGGTTCAATAGCATTCCGTTGTGTGCATCGTTAGGCTGATGCATGGTTCAATAGCATTCCGTTGTGTGCATCGTTGGGCTGATGCATGGTTCAATAGCATTCCGTTGTGTGCATCGTTAGGCTGATGCATGGTTCAATAGCATTCCGTTGTGTGCATCGTTAGGCTGATGCATGGTTCAATAGCATTCCGTTGTGTGCATAGTTAGGCTGATGCAACTGTCACGTGACTGATCCAGCAGACGAATATAAACAAGCAAATCATTTGGAGAATATTTCCACGGAAACTAATACGGTGTATGAGCAATTAAGGTAGCTACCCGAATGTTAAATATCTACACCTAAATCGAAACAATAGTTTCTATACCATTTCTGATTAAGATCAATAAGTGTTTTTATTCAATGATGTACTATATCAATGATGTACTTATAATATCAAAATAAGATATTCAACAAGTTATGGTGGATAAATAAAAAATAACAAGTATGCCGTGCATAGGTGCCCTGAAGTCTTTTGAGTTCCCCATATAAACGGGTGCCAACCAACGACACTGTTGCGATAGCTGTATTGAGCAGCAAGGTCACGCGATGAAGCTAAACTGTCAACAAGTGTATTGAAAGTTGTTTTCACGACTTAAGAAAATAATAATATACGGCAAGTGTAATTAACATTGTAATCTGGTCATTATATGTGGGATTTATGCCGAGCATAGGTTCCACCACTCTATATGTGGGATTTACGCCGAGCATAGGTTCCACCACTCTATATATGGGATTTACGCCGAGCATAGGTTCCACCACTCTATATGTAGGATTTACGCCGAGCATAGGTTCCACCACTCTATATGTAGGATTTACGCCGAGCATAGGTTCCACCACTCTATATGTGGGATTTACGCCGAGCATAGGTTCCACCACTCTATATATATCACCACCCAACACCCCATCCTACTAGATATTATTATTTATGTGTGTCTTTTACGTATATTTATCGTCGCTACTAGTTGCCCATATGAGCGACGCCTCCTGAACAGATTAAGTCATTTTGGAGGATAGTGCATGATACAGACAGAGACCCATTCCAGAGTCTCCTCTTGTTTCTTTTACATGCACGGTGTAAAGCATCGACACGAGACCTCGGTTTAACGTCCCATCTGAAAGACTGTTAATTTTATTAGGATCAGACGGGGGATCGAACCTGTGATCCCTGGATTACCAGTCCTGCGTGTTACCACTGGACTACAGATCCGCCTGTATTATTATTTACAAAATGTAAGCAATTAATATATATTGTACATGTTAGCAGCAAACCTCATCTTTTAGGCTATTTTTTCTGGAACAGCATTCTTGGAAATTTGACAAACAATTTATTTTCATTAACAATGCAATTTCATTGAAGTCCAAACATTACCTTTGTTTAACCGATTCAACACCAAGTAACTCACATGGACTGGTCCATGATATTCATAAACCAATAAATGAATCAGAAAATCACATTTGGACAAGTTCATTTATCAAAATGGGTAATTATGTCTAAAAATAGTCATCACTGGCAAAAAGTGCAGATCCTGATGAGACGGCTCATCTGGATCTACACTTTTTGTAAGCCTATTTAGAGGTCTGTGGTGTTGAAAGGGTTAAACCCCTTGTGATAAACCGTTAATTGATAAAATTGTCAATCGTAAGCTTTGAAGTTTATATAATTTCTAGTTTTCAAAGGAGTGATAATAATTTTAACAATCGACTGAATTAAATCATTATTTTACTGATGTGATGCTAATCTTTTAATAACTTAATAATTAATTTGATGTGCACAGAACAGCATGTGTGAAGAAATTTAAAGCAATGATTACTAGAAGTGTGAAACAAACACAGTAATGCATGATGACTCTTTTGTTTGCCAGCACATTGTTTAGTTTGCCAACAATTATAAGTAAGTAAGTAAGTAAATAGTAAACAGACGGATCTGTAGTCCAGTGGTAACACGCTGGACTGGTAATCCAGGGATCGCAGGTTCGATCCCCCGTCTGACCCTAATAAAATTAAGTCTTTCAGATGGGACGTTAAACCGAGGTCTCGTATCGGTGCTTTACACCGTGCACGTAAAAGAACCAGAGGAGACTCTGGAATGGGTATCTGTCCGTATCACTGCACTATTCTCCAAAAATCTAAAATGACTAATATCTTCAGGAGGCGTCGCTCATATGGGCAACCGGTAGCGACGATAAATAAACGTACACACACAGTAAATAGTTTATCTACACCACTCTACAAGACACCGACGACATAACACTTCATCGAATAATCGACGGTGCGAAAGCACGTTTGCTCGCCCATATGGTTTACAGGTGGCGAGGGTAAATAAACGGAATCATCATCATTTAAATAGTTTATTATAGTGACATGTGCATTAACATATTTCAATACATACATAAATACATGAATATAGCACCCGACCCACTGGATCTATAAGTCACCAACATATTAAACTGTTATACATATAAACATCATATAGAAGTCACAATGCTTACATCAACAATATGATATTCAGTCATTTCTAGTATGGCATGGTATTTATGACTAATGTTAGCAATGGTAATGGTTACAACAATGATTATTACAAATTCACACCTTTATAATAAAGTTTGACTACTCGAAAGTAACTGTAAATGGACAGGTAATCATTGTTAATATATAACTGTACACACTGAAAATAAAATCTGTATACTGTGAGATTTGCAACAAATAATTCAAGTCATCATCAATATCATTATTATAAGTAACTGAGCAGTGTTAATTCACAGGTTCGATCCCCCGTCTGACCCTAATAAAATTAACAGTCTTTCAGATGGGACGTTAAACCGAGGTCTAGTGTCAGTGCTTTACATTGTGCACGTAAAAGAAACGGATGGGTCTCTGTCTGTATCATGCACTATTCTCTAAAATGACTTAATCTGTTCAGGAGGCGTCGCTCATAAGTGCAAACGGTAGAGACAATAAATAAACATAAAACACACATTATTCATACAGACGAATCTGTAGTCCAGTGGTAACACGCTGGACTGGTAATCCAGGGATCGCAGTTTCGATCCCCCATCTGACCCTAATAAAACTAAGGCTTTCAGATGGGACTTTAAACCGAGGTCTCGTGTCGGTGCTTTACACCGTGCACATAAAAGAGCCAGAGGAGATTCTGGAATGGGTCTCTGTCTGTATCATTGCATTATCCTCTAAAATGACTAATCTCTTCAGGAGGCGTCTCTCGTATGGGCAACCGGTAGCGACGATAAATAAACGTAAAACACACAAGTTTATTCATACAGACGGATCTGTAGTGCAGTGGTAGTAACACTCATCTTAAATGAAGTAATTTGTGTGCTTATTCACTTCATAATATATATGAACAATGTGTAACGGAGATGCTCAGACCTGGGTTAAATTGAGCAAAATAAAGTTGTAATAACGCTTGTTATTGTGTATATTTCTCTTATTGCTGCTACGATCATCCCAAAATGTATTCAAATACATTGTTGGGGTATCCGTAATCGTATTCAAGTACTTTTAAAAATTGCTGTAATTGTATTCAAGCTTTTGAAAAGTATTTGTATATGTAGTAAGTAGAGACAATTACTTTTGCATGCTGGATAAAATAAAGACTATTAAAACTAGTTTTAAAAAATTGTAGCAGATAATTCATTATTGCGTTTTTCATATTTTTGCAACTGGAATTATCATGACAAGAACACAATATTTGACTGCTATTTTCACCGCTAGCTGCAGAGTTCAAGATGTCATTAATAGAGAGACACAAGAGTGATTCACCATCTTTATCATAATTTGTTGAAAATTGGAAAATCGTGCAACAATATATTATACTAGGACATTTTAGTTACAATATTTTTGAAGTGGATCCTTGCATGGCTTGTTGGGGTATCCTTGCATGGCTTGTTGGGGGGGATCCTTGCATGGCTTCTTGGGGTATCCTTGCATGGCTTGTTGGGGTATCCTTGCATGGCTTGTTGGGGTATCCTTGCATGGCTTGTTTGGGTATCCTTGCATGGCTTGTTGGGGTATCCTTGCATGGCGTGTTGGGGTATCCTTGCATGGCTTGTTGTGGGTTTGTTGTGGGTATCCTTGCATGGCTTGTTTGGGTATCCTTGCATGGCTTGTTGGGGTATCCTTGCATGGCTTGTTGGGGTATCCTTGCATGGCTTGTTTGAGCGAGTGATTCAGGCCTGCTTGACATTATTGCCCACTCCAGTGAGTGATTCAGGCCTGCTTGACATTATTGCCCACTCCAGTGAGTGATTCAGGCCTGCTTGACATTATTGCCCACTCCAGTGAGTGATTCAGGCCTGCTTGACATTATTGCCCACTCCAGTGAGTGATTCAGGCCTGCTTGACATTATTGCCCACTCCAGTGAGTGATTCAGGCCTGCTTGACATTATTGCCCACTCCAGTGAGTGATCCAGGCCTGCTTGACATTATTGCCCACTCCAGTGAGTGATTCAGGCCCACTTGACATTATTGCCCACTCCAGTGAGTGATTCAGGCCTGCTTGACATTATTGCCCACTCCAGTGAGTGATTCAGGCCCACTTGACATTATTGCCCACTCCAGTGAGTGATTCAGGCCTGCTTGACATTATTGCCCACTCCAGTGAGTGATTCAGGCCTGCTTGACATTATTGCCCACTCCAGTGAGTGATTCAGGCCTGCTTGACATTATTGCCCACTCCAGTGAGTGATTCAGGCCTGCTTGACACTATTGCCCACTCCAGTGAGTGATCCAGGCCTGCTTGACATTATTGCCCACTCCAGTGAGTGATTCAGGCCCACTTGACATTATTGCCCACTCCAGTGAGTGATTCAGGCCTGCTTGACATTATTGCCCACTCCAGTGAGTGATTCAGGCCCGCTTGACATTATTGCCCACTCCAGTGAGTGATTCAGGCCTGCTTGACATTATTGCCCACTCCAGTGAGTGATTCAGGCCTGCTTGACACTATTGCCCACTCCAGTGAGTGATTCAGGCCTGCTTGACACTATTGCCCACTCCAGTGAGTGATTCAGGCCTGCTTGACATTATTGCCCACTCCAGTGAGTGATTCAGGCCTGCTTGACATTATTGCCCACTCCAGTGAGTGATTCAGGCCTGCTTGACATTATTGCCCACTCCAGTGAGTGATTCAGGCCTGCTTGACATTATTGCCCACTCCAGTGAGTGATTCAGGCCTGCTTGACATTATTGCCCACTCCAGTGAGTGATTCAGGCCTGCTTGACATTATTGCCCACTCCAGTGAGTGATTCAGGCCTGCTTGACATTATTGCCCACTCCAGTGAGTGATTCAGGCCTGCTTGACACTATTGCCCACTCCAGTGAGTGATTCAGGCCTGCTTGACATTATTGCCCACTCCAGTGAGTGATTCAGGCCTGCTTGACACTATTGCCCACTCCAGTGAGTGATTCAGGCCTGCTTGACATTATTGCCCACTCCAGTGAGTGATTCAGGCCTGCTTGACATTATTGCCCACTCCAGTGAGTGATTCAGGCCCACTTGACATTATTGCCCACTCCAGTGAGTGATTCAGGCCTGCTTGACATTATTGCCCACTCCAGTGAGTGATTCAGGCCCACTTGACATTATTGCCCACTCCAGTGAGTGATTCAGGCCCACTTGACATTATTGCCCACTCCAGTGAGTGATTCAGGCCTGCTTGACATTATTGCCCACTCCAGTGAGTGATTCAGGCCCCGACATATTGCCCACTCCAGTGAGTGATTCAGGCCCACTTGACATTATTGCCCACTCCAGTGAGTGATTCAGGCCTGCTTGACATTATTGCCCACTCCAGTGAGTGATTCAGGCCTGCTTGACATTATTGCCCACTCCAGTGAGTGATTCAGGCCTGCTTGACATTATTGCCCACTCCAGTGAGTGATTCAGGCCTGCTTGACACTATTGCCCACTCCAGTGAGTGATTCAGGCCTGCTTGACACTATTGCCCACTCCAGTGAGTGATTCAGGCCTGCTTGACATTATTGCCCACTCCAGTGAGTGATTCAGGCCTGCTTGACACTATTGCCCACTCCAGTGAGTGATTCAGGCCTGCTTGACATTATTGCCCACTCCAGTGAGTGATTCAGGCCTGCTTGACATTATTGCCCACTCCAGTGAGTGATTCAGGCCTGCTTGACATTATTGCCCACTCCAGTGAGTGATTCAGGCCCGCTTGACATTATTGCCCACTCCAGTGAGTGATTCAGGCCTGCTTGACATTATTGCCCACTCCAGTGAGTGATTCAGGCCTGCTTGACATTATTGCCCACTCCAGTGAGTGATTCAGGCCTGCTTGACACTATTGCCGACTCCAGTGAGTGATTCAGGCCTGCTTGACATTATTGCCCACTCCAGTGAGTGATCCAGGCCTGCTTGACATTATTGCCCACTCCAGTGAGTGATTCAGGCCCACTTGACATTATTGCCCACTCCAGTGAGTGATTCAGGCCTGCTTGACATTATTGCCCACTCCAGTGAGTGATTCAGGCCCACTTGACATTATTGCCCACTCCAGTGAGTGATTCAGGCCCACTTGACATTATTGCCCACTCCAGTGAGTGATTCAGGCCTGCTTGACATTATTGCCCACTCCAGTGAGTGATTCAGGCCTGCTTGACATTATTGCCCACTCCAGTGAGTGATTCAGGCCTGCTTGACACTATTGCCCACTCCAGTGAGTGATCCAGGCCTGCTTGACATTATTGCCCACTCCAGTGAGTGATTCAGGCCCACTTGACATTATTGCCCACTCCAGTGAGTGATTCAGGCCTGCTTGACATTATTGCCCACTCCAGTGAGTGATTCAGGCCCGCTTGACATTATTGCCCACTCCAGTGAGTGATTCAGGCCTGCTTGACATTATTGCCCACTCCAGTGAGTGATTCAGGCCTGCTTGACATTATTGCCCACTCCAGTGAGTGATTCAGGCCTGCTTGACACTATTGCCCACTCCAGTGAGTGATCCAGGCCTGCTTGACATTATTGCCCACTCCAGTGAGTGATTCAGGCCCACTTGACATTATTGCCCACTCCAGTGAGTGATTCAGGCCTGCTTGACATTATTGCCCACTCCAGTGAGTGATTCAGGCCCGCTTGACATTATTGCCCACTCCAGTGAGTGATTCAGGCCTGCTTGACATTATTGCCCACTCCAGTGAGTGATTCAGGCCTGCTTGACATTATTGCCCACTCCAGTGAGTGATTCAGGCCTGCTTGACACTATTGCCCACTCCAGTGAGTGATTCAGGCCTGCTTGACATTATTGCCCACTCCAGTGAGTGATTCAGGCCTGCTTGACACTATTGCCCACTCCAGTGAGTGATTCAGGCCTGCTTGACATTATTGCCCACTCCAGTGAGTGATTCAGGCCCACGACACTATTGCCCACTCCAGTGAGTGATCCAGGCCCACTTGACATTATTGCCCACTCCAGTGAGTGATTCAGGCCTGCTTGACATTATTGCCCACTCCAGTGAGTGATTCAGGCCTGCTTGACATTATTGCCCACTCCAGTGAGTGATTCAGGCCTGCTTGACATTATTGCCCACTCCAGTGAGTGATTCAGGCCTGCTTGACACTATTGCCCACTCCAGTGAGTGATTCAGGCCTGCTTGACACTATTGCCCACTCCAGTGAGTGATTCAGGCCTGCTTGACATTATTGCACTCCAGTGAGTGATTCAGGCCTGTTGACACTATTGCCCACTCCAGTGAGTGATTCAGGCCTGCTTGACATTATTGCCCACTCCAGTGAGTGATTCAGGCCTGCTTGACATTATTGCCCACTCCAGTGAGTGATTCAGGCCTGCTTGACATTATTGCCCACTCCAGTGAGTGATTCAGGCCTGCTTGACATTATTGCCACTCCAGTGAGTGATTCAGGCCCACTTGACATTATGCCCACTCCAGTGAGGATTCAGGCCTGTTGACACTATTGCCCACTCCAGTGAGTGATTCAGGCCTGCTTGACATTATTGCCCACTCCAGTGAGTGATCAGGCCTGCTTGACATTATTGCCCACTCCAGTGAGTGATTCAGGCCCACTTGACATTATTGCCCACTCCAGTGAGTGATTCAGGCCTGCTTGACATTATTGCCCACTCCAGTGAGTGATTCAGGCCCGCTTGACATTATTGCCCACTCCAGTGAGTGATTCAGGCCTGCTTGACATTATTGCCCACTCCAGTGAGTGATTCAGGCCTGCTTGACATTATTGCCCACTCCAGTGAGTGATTCAGGCCTGCTTGACATTATTGCCCACTCCAGTGAGTGATTCAGGCCACTTGACATTATTGCCCACTCCAGTGAGTGATTCAGGCCTGCTTGACATTATTGCCCACTCCAGTGAGTGATTCAGGCCCGCTTGACATTATTGCCCACTCCAGTGAGTGATTCAGGCCTGCTTGACATTATTGCCCACTCCAGTGAGTGATTCAGGCCTGCTTGACACTATTGCCCACTCCAGTGAGTGATTCAGGCCTGCTTGACACTATTGCCCACTCCAGTGAGTGATTCAGGCCTGCTTGACATTATTGCCCACTCCAGTGAGTGATTCAGGCCTGCTTGACATTATTGCCCACTCCAGTGAGTGATTCAGGCCTGCTTGACACTATTGCCCACTCCAGTGAGTGATCCAGGCCTGCTTGACATTATTGCCCACTCCAGTGAGTGATTCAGGCCCACTTGACACTATTGCCCACTCCAGTGAGTGATCCAGGCCCACTTGACATTATTGCCCACTCCAGTGAGTGATTCAGGCCTGCTTGACATTATTGCCCACTCCAGTGAGTGATTCAGGCCTGCTTGACATTATTGCCCACTCCAGTGAGTGATTCAGGCCTGCTTGACATTATTGCCCACTCCAGTGAGTGATTCAGGCCTGCTTGACACTATTGCC
>CM026390.1:8910973-8949391 GCA_014843695.1 Archivesica marissinica | reverse complement strand
TAACTGTATAAATACAACAAAACCTCACATTAACTGTATAAATACAACAAAACCTCACATTAACTGTATAAATACAACAAAACCTCACTCTAACTGTATAAATACAACAAAACCTCACATTAACTGTATAAATACAACAAAACCTCACTTTAACTGTATAAATACAACAAAACCTCCATTACTGTATAAATACAACAAAACCTCACTCTAACTGTATAAATACAACAAAACCTCACATTAACTGTATAAATACAACAAAACCTCACATTACTGTATAAAACAACAAAACCTCACTTTACTGTATAAATACAACAAAACCTCACATTAACTGTATAAATACAACAACCTCACATTAACTGTATAAATCACAAAACCTCACTTTAACTGTATAAATACAACAAAACCTCACTTTAACTGTATAAATACAACAAAACCTCACATTAACTGTATAAATACAACAAAACCTCACTCTAACTGTATAAATAAACAAAACCTCACTCTAACTGTATAAATACAACAAAACCTCACATTAACTGTATAAATACAACAAAACCTCACATTAACTGTATAAATACAACAAAACCTCACTCTAACTGTATAAATACAACAAAACCTCACTCTAACTGTATAAATACAACAAAACCTCACTCTAACTGTATAAATACAACAAAACCTCACATTAACTGTATAAATACAACAAAACCTCACTCTAACTGTATAAATACAACAAAACCTCACTCTAACTGTATCAATACAACAAAACCTCACTCTAACTGTATAAATACAACAAAACCTCACATTAACTGTATAAATACAACAAAACCTCACTCTAACTGTATAAATACAACAAAACCTCACTCTAACTGTATAAATACAACAAAACCTCACTCTAACTGTATAAATACAACAAAACCTCACATTAACTGTATAAATACAACAAAACCTCACTCTAACTGTATAAATACAACAAAACCTCACTCTAACTGTATCAATACAACAAAACCTCACTCTAACTGTATAAATACAACAAAACCTCACATTAACTGTATAAATACAACAAAACCTCACTCTAACTGTATAAATACAACAAAACCTCACTCTAACTGTATAAATACAACAAAACCTCACTCTAACTGTATCAATACAAAACTGCACTCCTCAAAGGCAACTAAATCTATAAAAATATGTAACCCAAGTAAAACCACATATTACCTGTATAAATACAACAAAACCTCATTAACTGTATAAATACAAAATTGCACTCATGGAAGGCAACTAAATCTATAAAATTATGTAATCCAAGTAAAACCGCATTAACTGTATACACTTTATAAATACAAAACCTGTACCCCTAGAAGACAATCAGGTAGTTGGTTATATTCCTAAATGTTGTGTAAATAAACCTTGAAAATACTTGCAAGAATGAGTATCCATCCAGCATTCTTGACATACTTGTCAATGAAGTACAGAAATGAAATGTTTATGTCATAAATCATCAATGTGAAACTGTAGCAACATCATTTAGACCAGTTACCATGACATACCCTGAAGTAATATTACCACATGGATATGCATCATGTTGTGTCAGATATTAATGTAACATGTGTCAAACCACATGCCACTCATTAACCTGCTGTATGTGCAAACAACCATGCCCTAGGAAATATCAGAGAAGATTTGAAAAGGCTGGCCCACAGACGGATCTGTAGTCCAGTGGTAACACGCTGGACTGGTAATCCAGGGATCGCTGGTTCGATCTCCCCGTCTGACCATAATAAAATTAAGTCTTTCAGATGGGACTTTAAACCGAGAACTTGTATCGGTGCTTTACACCGTGCACGTAAAAGAACCAGAGATTCTGGAATTGGTCTCTGTCTGTATCATGCACTATCCTCCAAAATCTAAAATAACTAATCTCTTCAGGAGGCGTCGCTCATATGGGAAACCGGTAGCGACGATAAATAAACATAAAACACACAGATAATACTGATAATACTGATAATATTGAAGAGCAACTTATTTATGCAATTTTGATTTCTCTCAATTGCTAAACAAATATTTACATTAGATTAATCATTCTCCAGACTTCATTCCTGATATAATCCATCGGCATTAGGGAGAAGAGGCATGGTCTTGATTTAAGTGCCTTGCCTAAGGACGCCACCACCAAGTTCTTACTGGGCTTGAATTCACAACCCCTGACACTCGGAGGCTCCACAAGGATGGACAGGTAATATACTGCAAGTTTTGGAAATGCTGACAACCAAATTGACATGATAAAATTGTATAATCCGGACTGTACCATGGTAGTAGGAAATATTATAGAAGTTTTGGAAGGGGCGACCGCTAAATTGACACAATAAAATTGTATAATCCGGACTGTACCATGGTAGTAGGAAATATTATAGAGGTTTTGGAAGGGGCGACCGCTAAATTGACACAATAAAATTGTATAATCCGGACTGTACCATGGTAGTAGGAAATATTATAGAAGTTTTGGAAGGGGCGACCGCTAAATTGACACAATAAAATTGTATAATCCGGACTGTACCATGGTAGTAGGAAATATTATAGAAGTTTTGGAAAGGGCGATCGTTAAATTGACACGATAAAATTGTATAATCCGGACTGTACCACTGTAGTAGTTAATATTATAGAAGTTTTGGAAGGGGCGACCGCTAAATTGACACGATAAAATTGTATAATCCGGACTGTACCATAGTAGTAGGAAATATTATAGAAGTTTTGGAAAGGGGCGACCGCTAAATTGACACGATAAAATTGTAAAATAGGGACAGTTTCATAGCAATACAAAATATTCTATAAGTTCTGGTCAACAGTACATGGATAGAATGCATAACTTTATTATTTCAAGTGCAAATAAATATACACAAATCTTATATATATATATATATAATAACGTATCCTGATAAAGCTCTGTAACAACACATTTAACAGTAAAACAACAGATCTTAATTAACCCTTTCAACACCACAGACCTCTAAATTGGCTTACAAAAAAGTGTAGATCCAGATGAGCCGGCTCGTGACGAGCCGTCTCATCAGGATCGCACTTTTTTCAAGTAATATAACTATTTTTAGGAAAAAAATTACCCATTTTGATAAATGAACTGATCCAAATGTAATTTTGTTATTAATTTATTGGTCTAAAAATATCATGGACCAGTCCATGTCAGTTACTTGGTGTTGAATGGGTTAAACCAGCTTCACAAGCAAAGCTAGAGATTGATGCCCGGCATTGATTAATGCATATTCCTTTCTGTGATCCTGTTCCTAAACTCAACAAGGACACTCAGCCAGAGTGGACAGTTGATTTATTTCATCACCATACTAGGAGCGTATGTCCCATAATGATTGTACAAACCGCCAGTTCAAAGGGCTGCATTTTCTTTGAACTGAAATGATTGCTGTTCCTAGATGTCTGCATTTCCTTCATCTGAAGAATTCATTTGGTTCGAGCTTAAAAAACTTGTTCTTTGAGCTGATAGGAGCTCAAGACTGCTTGACAACTGTATTTGCTTTGGGCTTAAAAACATGAATATTCCTTCAGCTCAAGCCTGCATTTTCTTGAGCTCTAATGACAATAAAATAAAATGAATGCATGTACAGTCAAACCTGCCTTACACAGCCATCCAAGGGAATCACAGAAAGTGGCTGCTTAGCACAGGTAGCTGTTTAATAGCTGTCAAATTTATAATAAAAAACCGCTAACACAGGTTTGACTGTACAGAGCTAAAATAACGAGCTTTTTTTTCATTGTGCAAAAAAAACCTGATGTTCCTTTAGCCGAAGACTGCAATTTCCGTACTGAAATAGAAGCACTGGTGGATACTGAAGTTGTTGAAGCACTGGTGGGTACTGAAGTTGTTGAAGCACTGGGGGATACTGAAGTTGTTGAAAGCACTGGTGGGTACTGAAGTTGTTGAAGCACTGGTGGGTACTGAAGTTGTTGAAGCACTGGTGGATACTGAAGTTGTTGAAGTACTGGTGGATACTGAAGTTGTTGAAGCACTGGTGGGTACTGAAGTTGTTGAAGCACTGGTGGATAGAGTGACATGCAATAGAACTGCTACAGCAACAACATCACTGGCAGACATGTGATTGTAGCAACCAACAATGAAACCATGGATTCATCATTGCTAACAGGATCTGACAACACGGGTGGGGGGAGGGAATTGTGTGGTACAGGATCAGCCACCTATCTCCTACATATATCCTGCAACTATCTCATAAACCATACACATGTTGTGTTGCGAATTCCTCTCTATCAGCTTCCTGGTTATAACTCACATAAAGCTAACTACCACTAATTAGCACAATAACCACAAGAGAAATCGGGCATCAGGCAAAAACACACAACATGCTGTAATGTACATCACAGAATGGTAATAATAACTATAGCATTCTGTACCTGAAGGTATTGTTATCCACCCACGAAGGTAAAGGTATTGTTATCCACCCACGAAGGTAAAGGTATTGTTATCCACCCACGAAGGTAAAGGTATTGTTATCCACCCACGAAGGTAAAGGTATTGTTATCCACCCACGAAGGTAAAGGTATTGTTATCCACCCACGAAGGTAAAGGTATTGTTATCCACCCACGAAGGTAAAGGTATTGATCCACCTTCGAAGGTAAAGGTATTGATCCACCTTCGAAGGTAAAGGTATTGATCCACCTTCGACGGTAAAGGTATTGATCCACCTTCGAAGGTAAAGGTATTGATTGATCCACCTTCGACGGTAAAGGTATTGATCCACCTTTGACGGTAAAGGTATTGATCCACCTTCGAAGGTAAAGGTATTGATCCACCTTCGACGGTAAAGGTATTGATCCACCTTCGAAGGTAAAGGTATTGATCCACCTTCGAAGGTAAAGGTATTGATCCACCTTTGACAGTAAAGGTATTGATCCACCTTCGAAAGTAAAGGTATTGATCCACCTTCGACGGTAAAGGTATTGATCCACCTTCGAAGGTAAAGGTATTGATCCACCTTCGAAGGTAAAGGTATTGATCCACCTTTGAAAGTAAAGGTATTGATCCACCTTCGAAGGTAAAGGTATTGATCCACCTTGAAAGTAAAGGTATTGATCCACCTTCGAAGGTAAAGGTATTGATCCACCTTCGACGGTAAAGGTATTGATCCACCTTCGAAGGTAAAGGTATTGATCCACCTTTGAAAGTAAAGGTATTGATCCACCTTCGAAGGTAAAGGTATTGATCCACCTTCGAAGGTAAAGGTATTGATCCACCTTCGAAAGTAAAGGTATTGATCCACCTTCGAAAGTAAAGGTATTGATCCACCTTCGACGGTAAAGGTATTGATCCACCTTCGAAGGTAAAGGTATTGATCCACCTTCGAAAGTAAAGGTATTGATCCACCTTCGACGGTAAAGGTATTGATCCACCTTCGAAAGTAAAGGTATTGATCCACCTTCGAAGGTAAAGGTATTGATCCTCTTTGAAGGTAAAGGTATTGATCCACCTTGAAGGTAAAGGTATTGATCCATCTTTGAAGGTAAAGGTATTGATCCACTTTGAAGTAAAGGTATTGATCCACTTGAAGGTAAAGGTATTGATCCACTTTGAAAGTAAAGGTATTGATCCACCTTTGAAGGTAAAGGTATTGATCCCTTCGAAAGTAAAGGTATTGATCCACCTTCGAAGGTAAAGGTATTGATCCACCTTCGAAAGTAAAGGTATTGATCCACCTTCGAAGGTAAAGGTATTGATCCACCTTTGAAAGTAAAGGTATTGATCCACCTTCGAAGGTAAAGGTATTGATCCACCTTTGAAAGTAAAGGTATTGATCCACCTTCGAAGGTAAAGGTATTGTTATCCACCTTCGAAGGTAAAGGTATTGATCCACCTTCGAAGGTAAAGGTATTGATCCACCTTCGAAGGTAAAGGTATTGATCCACCTTCGAAGGTAAAGGTATTGATCCACCTTCGACGGTAAAGGTATTGATCCACCTTCGAAGGTAAAGGTATTGATCCACCTTCGACGGTAAAGGTATTGATCCACCTTTGAAAGTAAAGGTATTGATCCACCTTCGAAGGTAAAGGTATTGATCCACCTTTGAAAGTAAAGGTATTGATCCACCTTCGACGGTAAAGGTATTGATCCACCTTCGAAGGTAAAGGTATTGATCCACCTTTGACAGTAAAGGTATTGATCCACCTTCGAAAGTAAAGGTATTGATCCACCTTCGAAGGTAAAGGTATTGATCCACCTTCGAAGGTAAAGGTATTGATCCACCTTCGAAGGTAAAGGTATTGATCCACCTTCGAAGGTAAAGGTATTGATCCACCTTCGAAAGTAAAGGTATTGATCCACCTTTGAAAGTAAAGGTATTGATCCACCTTCGAAGGTAAAGGTATTGATCCACCTTCGAAAGTAAAGGTATTGATCCACCTTCGAAGGTAAAGGTATTGATCCACCTTCGAAGGTAAAGGTATTGATCCACCTTTGAAGGTAAAGGTATTGATCCACCTTTGAAAGTAAAGGTATTGATCCACCTTTGAAGGTAAAGGTATTGATCCACCTTTGAAAGTAAAGGTATTGATCCACCTTCGAAGGTAAAGGTATTGATCCACCTTTGAAGGTAAAGGTATTGATCCACCTTTGAAGGTAAAGGTATTGATCCACCTTTGAAGGTAAAGGTATTGATCCACCTTTGAAGGTAAAGGTATTGATCCACCTTTGAAAGTAAAAGTATTGATCCACCTTCGACGGTAAAGGTATTGATCCACCTTCGAAGGTAAAGGTATTGATCCACCTTCGACGGTAAAGGTATTGATCCACCTTCGAAGGTAAAGGTATTGATCCACCTTTGAAAGTAAAAGTATTGATCCACCTTTGAAAGTAAAAGTATTGATCCATCTTTTCGAAAGAAGTTACAAACACTTCTAGTATTCATTTTGTACCGTCTTTGTATATATTGCATGTAATATTATACTTAAGGATAAAAGTTTTGCACGGGTATTTTTTATATCAGCAATTAAAGTCAATAACAAGCAGTACCATATAAGTATATATATCTTCTGAAATAGTATCTCTCTTTCAGTTGTTTATTGGCGAATAAAACATGGTTTAGAATTCCGACGCGTAGAATTTAACCATGTCGGACTAAGTGTTAATACTCGCGCTCAGAACGACAAACAATGTTTTATTTGACTATAAATAACGCAAATACAAATGAATACTATTTTGATTCTAACACGACCAAAATATCTAAAAAGCTCAAAAATAGTTGGTGTTATATTTTTTTAGAAAGCATAATTTTTTTAATGACATCACAAAACAACAAAAATGCTAGTAAAATAGTGTCACGTTTTACATCACGTACTAAACCATTGTTTTAAACACACAGTAAACTCCTTCTTTGGGTATATAGACAAAATGCCCAGTCATGTTAGAATAAGATGATGTCAAGTTTGTACAGATCAAATAAAGTATCATATACTGAGTCAAAAAAGAAACGATATCTGGTGTTTATGTGTCTATTTCAACATTTATTAAGAAAATTCTTTGAAAATTCATAAGATGATAGTCCAACATGTTTGAAAGAGGAGCACATAAAGCATAATGAGCCTCCGAAACTGTCTGCTGCGTGATGACGTAATTCGTCGGACAGGGGTCTAATGGAATTTTCACACAGACGTCAATACCGAGTATGGGCACCATTTGCGTCTCTCACTGCAATGCACCGCCGTCGCATCGAACGGAAGAGTGTCTAAATCTCTTGTTGGTCAATATTTGTCCACTCCTGACGCAAAACATCTCTCAGTTGGTTTAACGTTACCGGCTGACGTCGTCTGACGCGGCGGTCTAACGTATCCCACAAATGTTCTATGGGTGACAAGCAGGCCACGGCAGGGTTTCAATATTGTTCTGCTCCAATAATGTGGTGGAAATCCGAGCAGTATGACACCTGGCGTTGTCCTGTTGGAACAGTGTGACGTTTCTGTTGGCGTTAAAGAACGGCACAACAACTGGCGCAAGGATCTCATCACAGTACCGCTGGGCGTTTAGGTTCCCGTCCACCACTAACAGTTCAGTGCGACTGCCGAAGGTGATACCGCCCCACGCCATAACGCTTCCGCCCCCGAACAGATCGACCTGACGTACACATGCGTCGGCGTAACGTTCACCGCGTCTGCGATATACCCGCTCTCTGCCATCCGCTCGACGCAAACAGAACCGCGATTCATCGCTAAACATCACCGAATTCCACTGTAACCGAGTCCAGCGAGCACGTTCCGTCGTCCATTCCCGCCATACGTCACGGTGACGTCGTGTCAGGATGGGTCCAACGTATGGCCGATAGGCACGAATGCCACGTTCACCGAGCCGGTTCCTGACTGTTTGTGCACTGATGCGATTGTTGGTCATCCCAGGAGTAACGGCAGCTGTGTGCGTAGCAGGTAGGAACCGGTCACGTAAATGTGACGTCCGAATGTGACGGTCCTGTTCACGCGTCGTCACACGTGGTCGACCAGATCTTGGACGGTCGTCCACCGATCCATGTGTTCGATAACGTCGAAGTAGACGTGTTATCGTGATCCGCGTAACCTCGAGTCGATTTGCGACGTCACGAGGCATTTTGTTAGAGGTAACAATGGGTATGTAAGGTGTTTTTCCTCGATGATAATGCAATACCAGTACAATAAACCGGTTTTCCGATTTGTACATGTGTAGGAAGTTGTCTTTGTTGAGGAGCAAGTGCAAATCGGAAATTCGGCGTTCCAGGATTATCGGGTGTTTATTTACCTGTGTTTGTGGTTGGCTGACGTTGCAATAAGATACCCGGTACTGATACGTAATAATATATTAAACCTTTCTATGGTTTTATCCGTTTTACGTCATTTTTAGATTGGTATCGTTTCTTTTTTGACTCAGTATATAAAGTATCAGTATCATTCTGTTTGTTCTGTTTGTTCTTAAAGTCTGGGGTTAGATTTAACCTTATCTTAAAATTGCAAACAGATGCCAGATGCTAACAGGTGCCAAATTTAGAGAGTAATTTTATATTGTAATATATAGTAGGAGATCATTAGGTCATTTATTTTCTTCAAGAAGTTGGTGATTTTCTGTTCTGCCATGATCATATATTTGCATATTACGGGCCGGCCGAATAACCAATCGTAAGCGTCGACACTAAATCATTTAATTACGTCACATTTATTTACAACCTAAATGTTGTCGAAACTGTTTACATCGAAACAGTGATATAATTATAGGTTTTTATATTCTGTTTCAAACAATGAGTAAATCGACAGATCTATAGTCCAGTGGTAACACGCTGGACTGATAATCCAGAAAGTGGCTGCTAAGCACAGGTTGCTGCTTAATAGATGTGAAATGCATAGTAAAACAAGATATTGGGAATCTGGAAACTGGCTGCTAAATACAGGTTGGTTGCTTAATTAATGGAGCTGACCACTAATACAGGCTTGACTGTATATATTAAAATGTCAGTATTAACCCTTTCAACACCACAGACCTCTAAATAGGCTTACAAAAACTGTAGATCCAGATGAGCCGGCTCGTGATGAGCCGTCTCATCAGGATCTGCACTTTTTGCCAGTGATATGACTATTTTTAGACATAATTACCCATTTTGATAAATGAACTTGTCCAAATGTGATTTTCTGATTCATTTATTGGTTTATGAATATCATGGACCAGTCCATGTGAGTTACTTGGTGTTGAATGGGTTAATAGCCAATTGATACACAGCACTGACAAATATTTTCAATTCCATCTTTCTGCCAATTAAAATGCATCACTGCCAATTAAAATGCATCACTGCCAATTAGAATGTATCACTGCAATTAAAAAGCATCACTGCCAATTAGAATGTATCACTGCAATTAAAATGCATCACTGCCGATTAAAATGTATCACTGCAATTAAAAAGCATCACTGCCAATTAGAATGTATCACTGCAATTAAAAAGCATCAGTGCCGATTAGAATGTATCACTGCAATTAAAATGCATCACTGCCAATTAAAATGCATCACTGCCAATTAGAATGTATCACTGCCGATTAGAATGTATCACTGCAATTAAAATGCATCACTGCCAATTAGAATGCATCATTGCCGATTAGAATGTATCACTGCAATTAAAAAGCATCATTACACAACATTCCTGCCAATTTGCTTGCATCACTGCTAATTAAAATGCATGGCTGCCAATTTGCATGCATCACTGACAATTCAACACATCTACCAATTAAAATGTACCACTGACAATATGACAATGGCAATTATAATCACCACCAATTAGAATGTTATCATTACTAGTTTAATTGTGACACTGGGAAACTGTCAATAGAATATATCTCTGCCAATTAACACATGAATATCAATTAAATATATTGATGCTTATTAAACCTTCTGCTGGCAACAGACGGATCTGTAGACCAGTGGTAACACGCTGGACTGGTGATCCAGGGATGGCAGGTTAGATTCCCTCGTCTGACCCTAATAAAATTCACATTCTTTCAGATGGGACTTTAAACCGAGGTCTCGTGTCGGTGCTTACACCGTGCACGTAAAAGAACCAGAGGAGACTCTGGAATGGGTCTCTGTCTGTATCACTGCACTATCCTCCAAAAATCTAACATGACTAATCTCTTCAGCAGGCGTCGCTCATATGGATAACCGGTAGTGATGATAAATAAACGTAAAGCACACATTCTGCTGGCAATTGTCATCTAAATCATACAGCTGGCAATTATAACTTCTGCACGATAATACAGCAATACATCTACTACACGTTGCTTTAACCCATTTGATTCTGCATACCATTCAAATAGTATTTGCAAAGAACATAGAGCCAGATCAGCCGCCATGGAACGTTCCGTCTGATCAGGCTCTATGCTGCTTGCTATTCAGATGATCTTGCTAAGACACCTAGCTATGTAGCAAACAATATAGATCCTGATCAGCACGCAGCGTCACGCTGCGGCTGATCTGGATCTATGTTGTTTACAAAAGCCTTTAAATGTATCCAGAATGTAATGGGTCAACTCATTACACAGCATTCAAACATGTCATGCAATTTCATTTCATTAAAATTATGCCGGAACGATCTTTATTACACAATTCTAATGAAATTCCATGACATGTCCCAGTGTGAAGAGTTTTCGCCCAGAACAGGTTTTCGCCTAACTGTGGGAATAGCAAGTCGCGAGAAATCACGCAATAGTTCAAGCTCCAGTTACCGGAATTATAAACAAACATACCTTATATTAATTGTGCACTTCCAATCTATTTCTAACCGATCATAGAAATCACACAGGTAAATAAGTGGTGAAAACATTAAACCTACCCCAGTTTTCACTAATTTCACTATATCCGTTTTATGTCGCCATATAAATATCATTATTTAAAGAAATTAGCAATTTTTTCGCCAAAATGACATATTCATCGTCTGCCACACCAATATATTTATGAATAAAAATGTCATTATAGTCTCACTGCTCCGTGTATGAGTTCCGTCCGTTATTACACACAAGGGGTCCTTATGCATAATATCGATTTTCACCGTTTTTCGCCTTCAGGTCCATGTGTTGTCACAGAGGTTCTCCAACTGAGATATACATGGTTGTGTAAACCTAGTTATTCTCTGTTAGGCACCGTGTAATGTGTTCGATGGATGGGTCCATTTACGGTTCTGCACTCCGTCAGAGTAATTAGGATGGGTGACGACTTCTTATGCCCCGTGTGTTTGTCTAAGTTAAACTAAATGTTAGTGTTTTAGATACAGTATATAGACAAAATGCTGTCCAACAAATGAATTTTGAGTGAAAATGATAAATTAAGCCTGTTATTAAAGTAAGTCTTCTTTAGTTATATTGAAAAAAGAACTGTTGCTTACATACTAATGCTAGCGCTGTAGGCAATTTCCACAGTTAGGCGAAAACATGTGACGTTATTCCGGATTACTGAGAATGAGGTACCGCTATTTTGTCAATTTTTCTCAAAAAGTAAACAATCGGTTTTCTTCAAGATTTTTGTGCATGAATCGCAACATATTGTTTATTTGGCGACATAAAATTGTTTGCAGTGTATGACAATTCTAAACCTATAGGAGTCTGTTATGTACTACATCGTCGGAAACCAGTAACACCGGGATGCATATTTCTCGAGTATTCAGATACAAAATAAGAAAACCCACATTAATGAATTGTTGTCTGCTACAATTATTTGAACTATTTATAGCCTATATTTTACCCAGCATGCAAAGATGTCAATTTGAACTATTTATAGCCAATATTTTATCCAGCATACAAAGAAGTCAATTTGAACTATTTATAGCCTATATTTTACCCAGCATGCAAAGTCAATTTGAACTATTTATAGCCTATATTTTACCCAGCATGCAAAGGAAGTCAATCATTGTAATCGCAATCTACAAGCCTTGCCTTTCATGTATATTGCCATGCATCTGGCTATCAGATCATCATTTCCCTGCTAATATATAAAAGCCTGCTAGATAATCTCCTCTTTTTCATCTCTGTCAGTCAGTAATTAATCTGACAGTTATGCCTGAAGACTGTAATCAGAACCACCTCCGGCACTCGTACAGTACAGCACACAAGGCCAATAGACAATGTAAAATATAACCAACATGAGTATCTCCTACATACCTCTAGGATACACACAACATCTCAACCACTTTCATTGTCCTTAGAGAACGGGTCCAAGCAGCTGCTGACTTGGATCAGAATATGCTGAGTGAAGTACAGAATCTCAGTAAGTCACTGCACACAAACACAACCACATACTGAATGGAGCATGGAGTAAATACATGCTGTTGTATCCAAACACAGTACTGCCTGCATTACTGACAAATCTACTACTATTGTATCCAAACAGAGTACTGCCTGCATTACTGACAAATCTACTGCTGTTGTATCCAAACAGAGTACTGCCTGCATTACTGACAAATCTACTACTATTGTATCCAAACAGAGTACTGCCTGCATTACTGACAAATCTACTGCTGTTGTATCCAAACACAGTACTGCCTGCATTACTGACACATTTACTGCTGTTGTATCCAAACAGAGTACTGCCTGCATTACTGACAAATCTACTGCTGTTGTATCCAAACACAGTACTGCCTGCATTACTGACAAATCTACTGCTGTTGTATCCAAACACAGTACTGCCTGCATTACTGACAAATTTACTGCTGTTGTATCCAAACAGGCATTACTGACAAATATACTGCTGTTGTATCCAAACACAGTACTGCCTGCATTACTGACAAATCTACTGCTGTTGTATCCAAACACAGTACTGCCTGCATTACTGACAAATCTACTGCTGTTGTATCCAAACAGGCATTACTGACAAATCTACTGCTGTTGTATCCAAACACAGTACTGCCTGCATTACTGACAAATCTACTACTATTGTATCCAAACAGAGTACTGCCTGCATTACTGACAAATCTACTGCTGTTGTATCCAAACACAGTACTGCCTGCATTACTGACAAATTTACTGCTGTTGTATCCAAACAGGCATTACTGACAAATCTACTGCTGTTGTATCCAAACACAGTACTGCCTGCATTACTGACAAATCTACTACTATTGTATCCAAACAGAGTACTGCCTGCATTACTGACAAATCTACTGCTGTTGTATCCAAACACAGTACTGCCTGCATTACTGACAAATTTACTGCTGTTGTATCCAAACAGGCAATACTGACAAATCTACTGCTGTTGTATCCAAACAGGCATTACTGACACATCTACTGCTGTTGTATCCAAACACAGTACTGCCTGCATTACTGACAAATTTACTGATGTTGTATCCAAACACAGTACTGCCTGCATTACTGACAAATCTACTACTATTGTATCCAAACAGAGTACTGCCTGCATTACTGACAAATCTACTACTATTGTATCCAAACACAGTACTGCCTGCATTACTGACAAATCTACTACTATTGTATCCAAACACAGTACTGCCTGCATTACTGACAAATCTACTGCTGTTGTATCCAAACACAGTACTGCCTGCATTACTGACAAATTTACTGCTGTTGTATCCAAACAGGCATTACTGACAAATCTACTGCTGTTGTATCCAAACACAGTACTGCCTGCATTACTGACAAATCTACTGCTGTTGTATCCAAACACAGTACTGCCTGCATTACTGACAAATCTACTACTATTGTATCCAAACAGAGTACTGCCTGCATTACTGACAAATCTACTGCTGTTGTATCCAAACACAGTACTGCCTGCATTACTGACACATTTACTGCTGTTGTATCCAAACAGGCATTACTGACAAATCTACTGCTGTTGTATCCAAACACAGTACTGCCTGCATTACTGACAAATCTACTACTATTGTATCCAAACAGAGTACTGCCTGCATTACTGACAAATCTACTGCTGTTGTATCCAAACACAGTACTGCCTGCATTACTGACAAATTTACTGCTGTTGTATCCAAACAGGCATTACTGACACATCTACTGCTGTTGTATCCAAACACAGTACTGCCTGCATTACTGACAAATTTACTGATGTTGTATCCAAACACAGTACTGTCTGCATTACTGACAAATCTACTGATATTGTATCCAAACACAGTACTGTCTGCATTACTGACACATTTACTGATGTTTTATCCAAACACAGTACTGCCTGCATTACTGACACATTTACTGATGTTGTATCCAAACACAGTACTGTCTGCATTACTGACAAATCTACTGATGTTGTAACCAAACAGAGTACTGCATTACTGACAAGTCTACTGCTGTGACAAATGCACTGCTGTTGTATACAACAGAGCAGGTTTCATTCATCACAGCCTCACAGACTCACAGGTCCACTGAAGTCATACACAAACAGACTATGTTGCATTGCAGACAGATCTATTGCTGTTGCAAGCAAACAGAACACAATTGAATTCCTAACATGCAGACACAGCCAGAGACAGCACATGGTAGAACTTAGTGAAACAGATGATCTAATTGATAAATACTCAAACAAATGCTGTGGAAGTCGTGATAGTGCGGTGGTAGCGCGTTCGCTTCAGGTGTGAAAGGTCATGAGTTTGAGCCCTGCTGGAGCCGTTACGATTGTGCCCTTAGGCTAGGCATTTAAATTCCACATTTCCTCTTCTCTCTCCCTCGTGGCAATGGATTTCATCAGGAATGAGGTCTCGAGAGTGATTAATATAAGTTGTAAGAACTTGTTCCGCAATCGAGCTAAAATTAATTTGTATACACTAACAAATGATGTGCGATCTGCTAACATTTGCTTGTTATGCAAGAATTAAGAAATCAATCCCCCCCCTCCCCCCTCCAGCCAAGTCTTCAATTAGAACTAATGGTAAATTTTGTTTATTATGCTAATTAAATACCTAGGACTGTGCTGCAAACAGACAGGAGTTCCTTGGACTCATTACAGCCAAATAGTATAAATACACAATTCTTTATAACAAACATGCATTAATAAAACAGATGGTAGAAAAGGTTAGAGGTGTTATTGAACCTGGCTCATATCATTTCTGCTTTAATGAGGCACATATGTTCGAAATATCAATATCGTGCATAGGGCGACTTGCAACCCGGGTTCGATCCTCGGGTCTGGAAGTATGCGAGATGGTACGGCCGCATTGCCAAATCAGACAGCCGCATCGCCAAATCAGACAGGTGGGTTTTCTAATCAAGTTTCTTCCCACACAAACGGACACATAAAATTATACGCTTCCATCCGCGCCAACGATAGTGATTAAAATAAGTTTTTTAATTGTTTCGCAATCTTTATATAACAAGTGACTTATCAGAGATACAAATTTATTTTAGCTCGATTGCCGCATGCGAAACAATTCTTTCAACTTATATTAATCACTCTCGAGACCTCATTCCTAATGGAATCCATTGCCATGACGGAGAGAGAAGAGGCAATGTGGAATTCAAATGCCTTGCCTAAGGGCACAATCTTAATGGCTCCAGTGGGGCTCGAACTCCGGACCTTTCACACCTGAAGCGAATGCGCATCCACTGCGCTATCACGACTTCCACTATAATATTATAGTTATAGCAGAGTTAAAGAACTTCTTCCACAGATACATCAACCTTGTCATCAAACTTAACCAGTTGGCAATGGAGAGGCAGAGACTGACGATATGATAGATGCAGACGCGGATAAAGCCCCTCCTTAGTCTTCAACTCTTTAAGGCAGAGACTGACGATATGATAGATGCAGACGCGGATAAAGATAAAGCCCCACCTTAGTCTTCAACTTCTTTGCATCATGGCGGTGAAAATAACATTCAAACATCTCATGCAATTTCATTCTCATGGAATAATAAATGTCATATTTCGAAAGTTTTCAGTAGCAAATAAGAAAACCACTTTAATGAATTGTTGTGTGCTACAATTATTTGAACTATTTATAGCCTTTGTTTTACCCAACCTGTACATCACATAAGCTTTGCTCGGTCGGTCGAGCTAAAATCGGTAGGGGATGGGGTGTTATGATGGGGGTACATCTCTAAAAATATCTAAATTTGAACATCTAAGACGTATATTAAAATGTGTAAGAGTCCACCCTTGGCGTTCTAGGATTCAGAATTTTCCTGGGGCAACATGCCCCCATAACCCTCTAGCAATAGGTGAAATATTACGCATAGAATCTAAAATAATTTACCTCTCTGAAGCAGTCAGGTATATCCTTGTTTTGAAATTAATTTTTTTTTTAATGCTTTATTTATTTTACAACAAGTAATCACTCTCGTTGGCGCGGATGAAAGCGTAAATGTGGTCATTCATGTGGGAGGAAATCGGAATACCCGGAGAAAACCCACCTGTCTGATCTGGCGACCACCGTACCATCTCACATATTTCCCGGTCCGAGGATTACATTGGTGAGAAGCGAGCGCGCTAACCACTGCGCTAATCGGACAGCCATAATTGAAATGAATTATAATTTTGTGTTACAGGTAACATAAAGGCACTTATAAGTAAAAGCAAAGTAACGTATAAAAAATACAACTTATTACATGAATCACAGCTTGTATTCCCAATAATGACCTTCCTGGTCAGATTCCTGGCTAACACAAACATGAAATCCCTTGGTACTACACAATATGCAATTCCGCTAAATGTCAACAACTGAGAAATTTTTACAAGATGTAGAGAATGTGTTGACTAAATGACCTAGATGCTACCTCCACCAATGTGTGATCCAACCTACCAGGCTAGATGCTACCTCCACCAATGTGTGATCCAACCTACCAGGCTAGATGCCCCCCACCAATGTGTGATCCAACCTACCAGGCTAGATGCTCCCCCTACCAATGTGTGATCCAACCTACCAGGCTAGATGCCCCCCCACCAATGTGTGATCCAACCTACCAGGCTAGATGCCCCCCCCCACCAATGTGTGATCCAACCTACCAGGCTAGATGCTCCCCCCACCAATGTGTGATCCAACCTACCAGGCTAGATGCCCCCCCACCAATGTGTGATCCAACCTACCAGGCTAGATGCCCCCCCCCCACCAATGTGTGATCCAACCTACCAGGCTAGATGCCCCCCACCAATGTGTGATCCAACCTACCAGGCTAGATGCCCCCCACCAATGTGTGATCCAACCTACCAGGCTAGATGCCCCCCATCCCCACCAATGTGTGATCCAACCTACCAGGCTAGATGCTCCCCCACCAATGTGTGATCCAACCTACCAGGCTAGATGCCCCCCACACCAATGTGTGATCTAACCTACCAGGCTAGATGCTCCCCCACCAATGTGTGATCCAACTTACCAGACTAGATGCCCCCCCCCACCAATGTGTGATCCAACCTACCAGGCTAGATACACCCCACCAATGTGTGATCCAACCTACCAGGCTAGATGCCCCACCACCAATGTGTGATCTAACCTACCAGGCTAGATGCCCCCCACCAATGTGTGATCCAACCTACCAGGCTAGATGCCCCCCCCCCCACCAATGTGTGATCCAACCTACCAGGCTAGATGCCCCCCTACCAATGTGTGATCCAACCTACCAGGCTAGAGCCCACCACCAATGTGTGATCCAACCTACCAGGCTAGATGCCCCCCACCAATGTGTGATCCAACCTACCAGGCTAGATGCTACCCCACCAATGTGTGATCCAACCTACCAGGCTAGATGCTCCCCCTACCAATGTGATCCAACCTACCAGGCTAGATGCTCCCCACCAATGTGTGATCCAACCTACCAGGCTAGATGCTCCCAAACCAATGTGTGATCCAGTCTACCAGGCTAGATGCTCCCACCAATGTGTGATCCAACCTACCAGGCTAGATGCAATGTGTGATCCAACCTACCAGGCTAGATGCTCCCCCACCAATGTGTGATCCAACCTGCCAGGCTAGATGCCCCCCCCCCACCAATGTGTGATCCCTACCAGGCTAGATGCTCCCCCACCAATGTGTGATCCAACCTACCAGGCTAGATGCTCCCCCACCAATGTGTGATCCAGTCTACCAGGCTAGATGCTCCCACCAATGTGTGATCCAACCTACCAGGCTAGATGCCCCCCACCAATGTGTGATCCAACCTACCAGGCTAGATGCTCCCCCACCAATGTGTGATCCAACCTGCCAGGCTAGATGCCCCCCCCACCAATGTGTGATCCAACCTACCAGGCTAGATGCTCCCCCACCAATGTGTGATCCAACCTACCAGGCTAGATGCCCCCCTACCAATGTGTGATCCAACCTACCAGGCTAGATGCTCCCCACCAATGTGTGATCCAACCTACCAGGCTAGATGCCCCCCCACCATGTGTGATCCAACCTACCAGGCTAGACCCCCCCCACAATGTGTGATCCAACCTACCAGGCTAGATGCCCCCCACCAATGTGTGATCCAACCTACCAGGCTAGATGCCCCACCACCAATGTGTGATCCAACCTATCAGGCTAGATGCCCCTCCCCAATGTGTGATCCAACCTACCAGGCTAGATGCTACCCCACCAATGTGTGATCCAACCTACCAGGCTAGATGCTCCCCTACCAATGTGTGATCCAACCTGCCAGGCTAGATGCCCCCCCACCAATGTGTGATCCAACCTACCAGGCTAGATGCTCCCCCACCAATGTGTGATCCAACCTACCAGGCTAGATGCCCCCCCCACCAATGTGTGATCCAACCTACCAGGCTAGATGCTCCCCCTGTGTGTTGGTGTTGTGTGTTGGTGTGTCACCAATGTGTGATCCAACCTACCAGGCTAGATGCCCCCACCAATGTGTGATCCAACCTACCAGGCTAGATGCTCCCCCACCAATGTGTGATCCAACCTACCAGGCTAGATGCCCCCCCACCAATGTGTGATCCAACCTACCAGGCTAGATGCCCCCCCCCCACCAATGTGTGATCTAACCTACCAGGCTAGATGCCCCCCCCCACCAATGTGTGATCCAACCTACAGGCTAGATGCCCCCCGACCAATGTGTGATCTAACCTACCAGGCTAGATGCCCCCCACCAATGTGTGATCCAACCTACCAGGCTAGTGCCCCCACCAATGTGTGATCTAACCTACCAGGCTAGATGCTCCCCACCAATGTGTGATCCAACCTACCAGGCTAGATGCCCCCTACCAATGTGTGATCCAACCTACCAGGCTAGATGCCCCCCCACCAATGTGTGATCCAACCTACCAGGCTAGATGCCACCCCACCAATGTGTGATCCAACCTACCAGGCTAGATGCTCCCCACCAATGTGTGATCCAACCTACCAGGCTAGATGCCCCCCCCCCACCAATGTGTGATACAGTCTACCAGGCTAGATGCCCCCCCACCAATGTGTGATCCAACCTACCAGGCTAGATGCCACCCCACCATGTGTGATCCAACCTACCAGGCTAGATGCTCCCCCTACCAATGTGTGATCCAACCTACCAGGCTAGATGCCCCCACCAATGTGTGATCCAACCTACCAGGCTAGATGCCCCCCCACCAATGTGTGATCCAACCTACCAGGCTAGATGCCCCCCCCCCAATGTGTGATCCAACCTACCAGGCTAGATGCCCCCCCCCACCAATGTGTGATCCAACCTACCAGGCTAGATGCCCCCTACCAATGTGTGATCCAACCTACCAGGCTAGATGCTCCCCCCACCAATGTGTGATCCAACCTACCAGGCTAGATGCTCCCCCACCAATGTGTGATCCAACCTACCCAGGCATTGTACATCAGATCAAAGCATGAACACAAACTATATACAGCAAACTTGTTGTCATACAGCGACCAATCAGAATCCTCTGAGGTTGTAGTACAAGTGTGTACATACAATAAAATATGTGACGGCTGTATGAAACTGAATACAAATTATGTGATAACTATAATTTATATAATAATTATACAATTTGCAACAAACACAGACGGATCTGTAGTCCAGTGTTAACAAGCTGGACTGGTAATCCAGGGATCGCTGGTTCGATCCCCCATCTGACCCTAATAAAATTAACAGTTTTTCAGATGGGACGTTAAACAGAGGTCTCGTGTCGGTGCTTTACACCGTGCACGTAAAAGAACCAGAAGAGACTCTGGAATGGGTCTCTGTCTGTATCGCTGCACTATCCTCCAAAATCTAAAATGACTAATCACTTCAGGAGGTGTCGCTCATATGGGCAACCGGTAGCGACGATAAATAAATAAACGTAAAACATACACATGCAACAAACACAGCAAAATAATAACTGAGCATAGGAGGAACCGCCCGCCCACCCTGCCAAAATCTGATTTTCATCAAAATCAAATGACCCCCCCCCCCCCCCCCCACCCCGAAAATCAAATAATTAATTCATTTCCCCTAATATTCTCTGTGATCTCAGACACATCTTAATCATCATACTGCCTACATATTATCAACATGCACTGACACAGCAGTGGGAGTAACTGCAACAATGAATGCAGATAAGACGAATGGAATCAATAAATCCCTTCATTCAGTCTCACCTTATCTACAAGCATGAAGTCTGTCCCAACCAATAAACCTTCCATCAATGCTGGTTCTACACTAACATATCACCCTCACAACCTCTAGCTGCTCCTAATGAAGGTTAGATATGCTGATAAGCATCTCTCACTATTTACACATTCTCCTATTGTTATAATAAGCTTTGAGCAGAAAGGTCCAGCCTTGAATACAATTAGTGGATGATGAATCTTACTGATATATGTAACTATATCAGCTTCTATATCAGCTTCTATATCTGTGCTCCTGGTGTTTTGTTTGTGTTCTTTCTCGCAAACAAAAGCACTCTATAACATATGGCAACTGATCTTATCAGGGTATTATGATTTCCAGGATCAGAACATTTTAACCCTTAAAATCCTGCATAAATTGCAATTAGGAATGTGCAAACAACATAGATCAACATAGATCAAGATCAGCCGATCTGTGTTGTTTGCTATTCATGTTTGTTTCTTTCTTCGGGTTTTACGCCTGCATCATTTTGGGCTATATCACCTTAGGGCAGTTTAATAAGAACACCTTTCCTGGGCAGGTTCCAGCGGTTAACCAGTACTTAGTGCACCAACGTCCGTAAGAACCTGTTTGCTATTAGGCCAAGTATTTTAGCTCCACTATCCGAATAGCAAACAGCACAGTGCCGGATTATGTGCCGTCTGATCTTAAACTTTATTTATTTTACAACGATTCCAAAGCAAGTTTTAACAACTTATATTAATCTCTCTCGTTGGCGTGAATGAAAGCGTAAATGTGGTCATTCGTGTGGGAGGAAACCGGAGCACTCGTAGAAAACCCGCCTGTCCAATCTGGTGACCACCGTACCATCTCACATACTTCCCGGCCTGAGGATCGAACCCAGGTTGCATTGGTGAGAAGCGAGCGCGCTAATCGGACAGCCATCTGATCTGATTCTATGCTGCTTGCAACTTTACTTGTGATTAGCATTATATGGGTTAAACAATAAACACACATCTGTGATATTTGAACAGTTGCCCTTGGATACCGAATTTACTAATGGTACTATAATATGTTGGTATTTCCACAAGGCTGAATGAACCCTGTGCACAACCTGGAACAGACCCTCCTCCTCCACAGAATTTAAATGCCTTGCCTAAGGGCACAATTGTAACGGCTCCAGCGGGGCTCGAACTTTTTGTATCATAGTGAAAACATTTCAGCGGGGCTCGAACTTTTTGTATCATAGTGAAAACATTTCCAAGAAATTAAACCTGTCTCAAGTGAACAGAACAACATCCTTAAATTGGATGCTTCACATGATTAGCATGCCCTTCAAAGACAGATATACTGCAATTAGACAGACACAGAGCCTAATCATGGTCTGGTGGTGGTGGGGGGGGGGGGGGTTCTGCATTATTATAATAATTATAAATATAGAACAAAAACATCAAAACAAATGTTAATGTGTACCAAGTAATACATCCTTGTGCTTCCTGTGCTTATACACACACTTGCACCCACTAAGCCTGTTCATTAGTACAAATTAAGCCAGGGGCCAAGGTCTGACAAGGAGGTGACTCAGCTTGGTTAAATGTCAAATTAACACAATCATTGCCTTGTATATAAATCAGGAAAGGGCAGTCCTGCCATTATCCAGAGACTAGTATAACCAGTAGCAATTTCGAACGTCTAAGGTGTAATTTTAAAACATTGAATTTTCCTAGAACTTGACGAGTACAAATATAGAATACAAGACGAATCTATAGAAAAAACACGTACTTCAATTCTTACACAAACTACAAAACAGAAGTGAAATTTCACCCCATGCTACATTTGCATAAAATAAGTAGAAAATGATTCTTATTATGCAATATAGTAAAGAGTTAACACGCTGCACTGGTAATCCAGGGATCGCAGGTTCGATCCCCCGTCTGACCCTAATAAAATTAACAGTCTTTCAGATGGGACTTTAAGCCGAGGTATTGTGTAGTGTTTTACACCGTGCACGTAAAAGAACCAGAGGAGATTCTGGAATGGGTCTATGTCTGTATCATTGCACTATCCTCCAAAATGACTAATCTCTTCAGGAGGTTTCGCTCAAATAGGCAACCGGTAGCGCCGATAAATAAACGTAAAACACACTAGGACTGGCTATAAAAGTTTCTAGGAAATTGCAGAATCTCTAAAGTTGGCTGAATTGGATGGAATATGTACATATTACCGTTACAATGACTGCTAAACGATGTTATAAATATAATAATTGACATTCTAATATACGTAATTTCCCAGCACTTAAAAACAATAATTAGTCAATAAATTATATACGACGTCATTTTGCCATATCACCGTTTCACAATACGTGGCACACCCAAATTATACGGCGGTGCTGAGTCTATCACCTATATACACACTTTCAATACCTTGGAGCACGTAAATCAATCGACAATCAAATACATTTTCCATCAATAGTCTCAGACAGCACATAGGCTGTACAGTCATTGGGGAATCATTTTTAACAAATCATATTACACACATATTTACACCCAGCGTAAAATCACCACAAGTCCCCACCACACACTCACAAACAAAAACCAAATTCCAAATCCAGCATTAATCACAGACAAAACGCCCTCCTTTTTGGTCGAACGATTCTTAATGCTCAATTTCTAGAACATGGCAGTTCACCAGTTTAATATTCCACAACTCAATAATTCTGACTAATGATATTGCTACTAGATGGTTTTCACACCCACTACCATTAAATATGCCAGCACAATTCTGTAAATCCTGCTTCATCACTTTAAAACGCTATAAAATCGCAACCACTTATCTGACTGTAAACCGAAATTTATCCCTTAAAATGCTATAAAATCACAACCATGTTACATTACTGGGATACACACAAGCTTTCAATGTGAAAGCAGGAATTTCCGAAAACAGGTAGCACCCTCTGGAAGGGGACATTTGTTTATCATTCAATTCAACTATACAGTGGGTCTACACTGCCATTTAGAAGTGGTTAATTTAGATTAGTCGGAAAATAATTATATGCAAAGAGTGAGATATAGCGGCAAATATGTACGGAAACTCTTTGCGTGTATTGATCACACATCCTCAGGGTTCCCTCTGTCTGAGTTTATGTCTGTGCCATTTCTATCGCCAATTGAAAAAAAATGGAGCCAATTTGAAAAACTTGGACCCAACTAAGAGCCATATAGTTCACAGATTTGAATCCATGTGCCAAATATTTTTCGCCAATTCACAAATTTTATAGCCAGAATTTGTTTTTTGTGACAATTGGCGCCATTGGCGACCGACAGCGGGAATCCTAATCCAGGATACACAAAAACATCATGATGTTTCCCCACCCATGGGTTTTTCAGCTGGTCTATACAAATTTGTTATACAAAACAAAATTAATGCTGTATACAACATCTATTTATTAGTCAGGGCCGTCGCTGGGGCTATTTTGATGATACGCACGGCCAAATATGCTTGCTTGTCGAGTGAGCATAGCGAGCGAGTACACTGGGGGGGGGGGTCTCATCAGGATCTGCACTTTTTGCCAGTGATATGACTATTTTAAGACATAATTACCCATTTTGATAAATGAACTTGTCCAAATGTGATTTTCTGATTCATTTATTGGTTATGAATATCATGGACCAGTCCATGTGAGTTCTTGGTGTTGAAAGGTTAACCCTTTCCTTCATAGAGTATAAGTTAATATACTATTATATCTCCATACAAACGACAGCCATTTAGCTATTATGCAGTGGATAAGTAGTCACCATATCTATCCACCTCCATAGATATTACTGGGACTACATAGAGATTTAGGTTAATATACTAATATATCTCCATACAAACGACAGCCATTTAGCTATTATGCAGCGGATAAGTAGTCACCATATCTATCCCACCTCCATAGATATTACTGGGACTTCATAGAGATATAAGTTAATATACTATTATATCTCCATACAAACGACAGCCATTTAGCTATTATGCAGCGGATAAGTAGTCGCCATATCTATCCCACCTCCATAGACAGGGCCGTCGCTGGAGCTATTTTGATGATACGCATGGCCAAATATGCTTGTTCCTCGAGTGAGCATAGCGAGTGAGTACGCTAGGGGGGTCCGTGGACATGCCCCCCCCCCCCGAGATTTTTGAAATGAGGAAGCAATTTCCTGCATTTCAATGCATTTTGTAACATACAATTGTAGGACTAAAGTTCTTACGACAATCGGTATAAATTAAGGCTAGATGTATACTATACATGATCTATCGCCCTTATCAATTAAACAAGCACGTAAAATAGCACAAACTAAATTTCGAGATACACCATATTTGCAATGGGCTCAATTATTCCACCATTCCACACATTACGGCGTCTATGTTAACCCCCCCCCGGTTTTAATGCATTTTAGGAGTTTTCATTTTTTTCATTTTCTGAGACCAATGATATGCACGTGCGTACTTGCGTATGCCTAGCGACGGGCCTGTTAGTCAAATTATGACTTTGTGGCGAATAATTAGAACAGAATTATACATTGCAATAGGACATTACATTCTGCTGAGATTCTCTTTTATTTAAGGCCTAAATTAAAATATTGTTTGTTTGATCTTTACCTACCCAACATTTCAGACATGGGTACGGTAGGTAAGTAGGTAGGTGGTAGGTAAATTATTTTATTTTATCAGAGATTAAAAAATAACGTTTTAATGATTTTTAGCAGACTCGTATATAACACCTTTATTTGGTGATACGTTTTGCAGGAGAAGAATGTGCATATAAGCATCTGATCTTTTTTCTATTAATAAATTCTGTACAATTTATATTGCAATATTAAAATACTGTTAAACTATTGCTGATTTGTTCATTCATGTCCGGGTGAAAAACATTACTCGCGTTTGCCGACTGAGATGTTGACAGTCACTGTGTCAGTGTTAATTGGTTTGTCTGCCAGTACATCCAACAAGACAGCTTTCCATGTGATTGTGCTAGAGAACTTTCGGATATTGTTTGAAATAAGCGTACATATTATGCCATGTTCTTCTGTTCGCGTGACGGAAACGCACAAAATTATGCTGTCTTCAGCAGACATTTTCCGATCACAAACTGTACTATACAGACGCTTATTAAACGCATAGTCGCCAGTTCACACAAAAGCGTTCCGATGATTCGGATATCGTAAATGGTTCCAATTGGCGAAAAAGAACCGAAATGGGCGAAAAAGAACCGAATTGACAAATATGGAACGCAAAGGAAAATAAAAAAAAATATTATTTTGAAATTGGAATAAAAACTTTTGAGTCGGCGGGAAAATACTGAGGCGGGCGGTAAAGATCAAACAAACACTATTTTAATTTAGGCCTAATTGATTTTATATCGCTTTAAAATGCTTATAAAACAGCCATTCATTTCACTGGAATCGTTCTTTCTCCAGAATACTGTGTCTTGGCACAACTGCGCAAACCATCAGTAATCTACACACAGGAACACATTTAAACATAACAAGCAGCTTAACCCACTGACTTAACTCTAATCATGATCAATCAGGATACCATACTGTAAATTATTGTACTTTTCCACAGAAAAAACGTAGATGATATGCCACAAACTTATGGAATTCCTGATCATTACAGATGTGTATTGGGGAGAATTCCCGCTTGTGTATATATGACCTCGCTAACAGATGTGCACTGATAGATTCCTGCATGCATGACCTCACTAACAGATGTGCACTGGTAGATTCCTGCACATATGACCTCACTAACAGATGTGCACTGGTATATTCCTGCACACATGATCTCACTAACAGATGTGCACTGGTATATTCCTGCATACATGATCTCACTAACAGATGTGCACTGGTATATTCCTGCATACATGACCTCACTAACAGATGTGCACTGGTATCTTCCTGCATACATGACCTCACTAACAGATGTGCACTGGGAGATTCCTGCATGCATGATCTCACTAACAGATGTGCACTGATAGATTCCTGCACATATGACCTCACTAACAGATGTGCACTGGTATATTCCTGCACACATGATCTCACTAACAGATGTGCACTGATATATTCCTGCACACATGATCTCACTAACAGATGTGCACTGATAGATTCCTGCATACATGACCTCACTAACATATGTGCACTGGTAGATTCCTGCATATATGACCTCACAAACAGATGTGCACTAGTAGATTAATGCATATTATGACCTCACCAACAAATCTGCACTGGGAGATTCTGGCATACAATCAAACCTGTGTTAGTGGTCACCTCAATTAAGCAGCCAACCTGTATTAAGCAGCCACTTCCATATTCCCAATATGTTGTTTTAGTATACATTTGACCTCTATTAAGCAGCCATCTGTACTAAGCAACCACTTTCTGTGATTCCCTTGGCTGGCTGCTTATGACAGGTTTGACTGTACGTGTATATGACCTTTCTGTGCACTGAGAAATTCAAAATTCACGCACATATTATGACCTAAGCTTATTCTATTTAACAAATTTACTTTTGACTAACTGCTCTCAAGACCACATTCCATGATGTCTTCCTAGGCTCCAACTCACAATCTCTTGGGTATGAGTCAGGCAATGTGTTCATTACACCACATAAGCTCTCGGAATCTTTCAATCCTGTACATGCAAACAAACATAAACACCTTGAACAAGATACTGAAGTGTGTATGAGTGACTCACATGGACTCTTTCAATCCTGTACATGCAAACAAACATAAACACCTTGAACAAGATACTGAAGTGTGTAGGAGTGACTCACATGGAATCGCTGGTCAATATCACTGAGCACATTTCATAAGAGGTTGTGGTGGGATGATGCTTACAAAATTGCCAACAATCCTACAATTGTATGGCTATGAGAAGTTGTTTGAAGGTCTTCCTTTAACCCATTCAACCCCAAGTAACTGACATGGACTGGTGCATGATATTTTTAGACCAATAAATTAATAAGAAAATTACTTTTGGACCAGTTCATTGATCAAAATGGGTAATTTTATCTCAAAATAGTAATAATTATTACTGGCAAAAAGTGCAGATCCTGATGAGATGGCTCATCACGAGCCGGCTCATCTGGATCTACATTTTTTGTAAGTCTATTTAGAGGCCTGCAGTGTTGAAAGGGTAAATACGACCTAGGTAAGTCATATCTGACCCTGCATAGACTTGAAAGGTTTCATGGATCCAAATAAGTTCTTACAACTTGAATTAATCACTCTCGACACCTCATTCCTGATGGAATCCATCGCCACGAGGGAGAGAGAAATTTAGATGCCTTGCCTAAGGGCACAATCCAGTGGGGCTCGACAGGGCTTCAGTGGGGCTCGAACTCCGGACCGTTCGCACCTGAAGAGAACGCGCACATCCACAGCGCTATCACGACATCCAGGGATCATTCCTATTAAGTTATTATCCAATTAACTCAGATGTTAGAGCTACACCATTTATACAGTGTTGAAAGGTGCACAGATGGACACATTTGAATCGAAGAATGCAGTATGACAGGTGATCACAATAGTTCAACATCGAACAGGTCTGACCAGCTACAAAATTTATACTGCAATTTGTATAAATTTATTTTTCTGCCAAAATGAAAGTACAGAACTTATTCAAACATAGGCGTTCCGATTAGCGCAGTGGTTAGCGCGCTCGCTTCTCACCAATGCAACGCGGGTTCGCCCTCGGAACGGGAAGCATGTGAGATGGTACTGTGGTCGCCAGATCGGACAGGTGGGTTTCCCCCCACGCGAATGACCATATTTACGCTTTCATCCGTGCCAATCAGAGTGATTAATATAAGTTGCTAAAACTTGCTTAGCAATCGTTGTAAAATAAATATAGTTTAAATCAAACATAGATCAATTCTGGTCTAACTTGATGATTAAACTTAGCTGAACAGAAGAAATTTGTTCAACTTTACCTGTATCACTAGTCAGAATATTTCCAAATATTTCCAATTGCCCTTTCTCCAAATGCAATCCATACATACATATATACACAACAGCCCAAGAAACAGTTTAAAATTCAGTTACCTAATTCAAAGCTGTTGTACATGTACATGTACATTCCTCATCTTCAATTGCATGTCACCATAGGCACACACTACACACTATACAACATAATGTCTTGCATGCCAATCAATCACTTTGATGATGGTAAGAACTCGTAAAAATGTGGAAGGAAAAACAAACACAAACAAGCATAGTAGAGATAACAACTCATTTCCTTTAGCACTTATATTCATATAGCTCATGTATCCACACAGCTGATTGATAAAACTACTAAATACCACATTAATTAACTTATTCAAACTTCAAAAACGGAAACTTAGGAGGAATTCTACAGGGATCAGTTTAGAGGGCGAAGTGGGCGAAATTGTCGCCCTAGGGACCCTGACTTCGCCCTCTGGGGGCCCCACAAAAAAATATATATATGTTTTGGTTTTTACGATTTTCAAACAAAATTTTGTCTAGTAAGATACACTGGCCCATTATAAAGCACTCCTATTCAAATGTTGTATTTAATGGTTGTACTGTGCATTTTAACCCTATTTTGCAGAAGTATATTAAAGAACACCATTTAAGGAAGCGATCACGCGCTTTCTCACTTCTCCCAAAAATTCTGACCTAGAATGAACCCTGTTATTATAGTTACAAACACCGAGTGTACACTGAACGACATTAAAAACGCACCACTTATAGGCGTGTGATCAGGGCTCATGCTGGACCCAAATTTTTGAGAGAAGTGAGAAAGTGCCCAATTACGTCTTCTAATGGTATTATTTAATAAGTACAATATTTGTATAAATGGCCAGTGTTATCTTACTGGACAATAATCTTGTCCGAAAATTGTTATTATATTTTTTTATTATGATTTTTTTGCCCCCAGGGTAACATGTCACCCTCTAGAATGAGCCCTGGTGATTTTTGCAAGTTTGTAATTGTCAGAATTTCATCAAATTTGGCAGACTATAATTGACCACTGCTCTGAACATCCCTATAAAATTTTGTTTCAATACACTTTACAGTAGACATGTCATGATAGATCCCGGTTATATATACCCATGACAAAAGTGATGCGTTTTTTAATTTGTGCAGTATGTGGTTCATCAGTAAGTTACTGCCTTAATCTATCACACAACTTCTGATGATCACACAACATACAGATTGTCCATGGACAAACAACAGTGTTCCTGGTTTCCAGATTGTCCCTGGACAAACAACAGTGTTTCTGGTTTCCAGATTGTACCTGGACAAACAACAGTGTTTCTGGTTTCCAGATTGTACCTGGACAAACAACAGTGTTTCTGGTTTCCAGATTGTCCCTGGACAAACAACAGTGTTTCTGGTTTCCTGGACAAACAACAGTGTTTCTGGTTTCCAGATTGTCCCTGGACAAGCAACGGTGTTTCTGGTTTCCAGATTGTACCTGGACAAACAACAGTGTTTCTGGTTTCCAGATTGTACCTGGACAAACAACAGTGTTTCTGGTTTCCAGATTGTCCCTGGACAAACAACAGTGTTTCTGGTTTCCTGGACAAACAACAGTGTTTCTGGTTTCCAGATTGTCCCTGGACAAGCAACGGTGTTTCTGGTTTCCAGATTGTACCTGGACAAACAACAGTGTTTCTGGTTTCCAGATTGTACCTGGACAAACAACAGTGTTTCTGGTTTCCAGATTGTCCCTGGACAAACAACAGTGTTTCTGGTTTCCAGATTGTCCCTGGACAAACAAGTGTTTCTGGTTTCCAGATTGTCCCTGAACAAACAGTGTTCCTGGTTTCCAGATTGTCCCTGAACAAACAACAGTGTTTCTGGTTTCCAGATTGTCCCTGGACAAACAACAGTGTTTCTGGTTTCCAGATTGTATACCTGGACAAGCACCAGTGTTTCTGGTTTACAGATTGTATACCTGGACAAACAACAGTGTTTCTGGTTTCCAGATTGTCCCTGGACAAACAACAGTGTTTCTGGTTTCCAGATTGTACCTGGACAAACAACAGTGTTTCTGGTTTCCAGATTGTCTCTGGACAAACAACAGTGTTTCTGGTTTCCTGGACAAACAACAGTGTTTCTGGTTTCCTGGACAAACAACAGTGTTTCTGGTTTCCTGGACAAACAAGTGTTTCTGGTTTCCAGATTGTCCCTGGACAAACAACAGTGTTTCTGGTTTCCAGATCAGCCCTGAAATTTCAACACCAGTAATCTGACACAAAACCTATATATGGTAAAAATGATGAACAAGACTGTTGAAAGTTGAATGTGGCCAGTGATGTTTAACTATTCGAAGTTCTAGAGAGACAAAGCTCTGATGCTATAATATTATGTCCATAACAACACTTGTATTTCAGAGTAAAGACCAGCTTTAAGATGCTGTCAAGAATTTAACCACAGCAAATATACGAGTGTCCTGAGGCCTGGGTGGTGTGTATTTTGCTGGTAAACATTGGATAGAGCAAGGGGAAGACTTCATGCTTGTCAAGTAGCCAGGAAATGACTGCACTTTACATTTAAGTATAGGATATAAGCCGAAAACGATCCATTATGTAAAATATTGGACTATGCGATGAGGCGCTATAGTGCCCAAGACAGTACCAATATTTCACATATTGGATCTGTTTGAGGCTTATATCTTACTTAAAACACACACACTTATATAACAAGATCCTACTAATTAAAATTATTAATTTCCTACATATACGTAGGATTTAATATAATACTCTGGCCTTTTGGCACAAGTCCAATATTAATAAGTATGGACTATTTGATGTGGTTTGTTTTTTTAAATTACGGTCAAACCTGTGCTAAAGGCGACCTATGAATAAAGGCCGCATATTAAAAACCTGTCTCTAAAGACCACCATTTTGCTCTCCCGTCGAGCCATTTTCAATGCATTTTAACCCTCTATTGAGAGGCCACCTGCCAACAAAGACCACTTTTTTACTTTCCCGAGGGTGGCCTTTATAGACAGGTTTGACTGTATATACAAATGTTGCCGGCGTGGCGCCATCAGCCGAAAAATGACTGCTTAGTCATGCTTTGCACTATAAAGAGGGCGAGACAAATATGAACTTCTCAAACTAATAGTAGTGACGAATAAATCTTACATTTTATTGGCTGCAAATGTGTATCAATCAATCACAATAAACGCAATGAATAAACACACAGCAGCAACGAGTTGAAAGATTAATTGTGTCCAATCTCAAACTAAATTGGATGCACATATCAATTGTACCCGCAAAATAACTTTGCAATTACTTTCTAAGGACAAGCATGCCCAATTCCAATATACAGTATGTACCTATCAATAACTGCCAGTCTGTCTGTCCGTCATCTATAGCAGGCGCCATTAAGGTCCTGTCTATAGTACTCTTCTCAGATCCCAAGCTCATTTAATTTGATTGGTTGAGCCCAAGATTTTCGCTCCGGTAGACCAATCAGAAACGATTTTTGAGAATGGAGAAATGTTTTATACCCTTCATCTTTCATATCTCAAAGTCAGCAGACTGATCTGTAGTCCAGTGGTAACACGCTGGACTGGTAAGCCAGGGATCGCAGGATCGATCCCTCGTCTGACCCTAATAAATTGAACAGTCTTTCAGATGGGACATTAAACTGAGGTCTCATGTCGGTGCTGTACACCATGCACGTAAAAGAACCAGAGGAGATTTTGGAATGGGTTTCTCTCTGTATCATTGCACTATCCTGCAAAAATCTAAAATGACTAATCTCTTCAGGAGGCGTCGCTCATGTGGGCAACCGGTAGCAACGATAAATAAACGTAAAACACACACTCTCAAAGTCAAGTGATTTGATTGGTTTGAGTCTGAAATTGTGCTCAGACCATTCAAAAATCTCGAAATTCACTTTGTAGAATGGAGTTATAAAAGCTTTATAACCTCTACTAGACCAGGCAGGCAAAAAAAAGTTCTTTCAAATTATTCTACTTTACTAATTACCTTGTATTCCCGGCCATAAGAAGACCTTTTTCTCATCCAGAAATGCAATGAAAGTACTAGGTCGATTTATGGACGAGTAACAAGCAAATTTGGAATTTTATTTATTTATGTACGTTTGTTTGTTATATTTAGCTTAACCCTTTCAACCCCACAGGCCTCTAAATAGGCTTATGAAAAGTGTAGATCCAGATGAGCCGGCTCGTAACGAGCCGTCTCATCAGGATCTGCACTTTTTTTTGCCAGTAATAATTATTACTATTTTTAGATAAAATTACCCATTTTGATAAATGAACTGGTCCAAAGGTAATTTTCTTATTAATTTATTGGTCTAAAAATAGCATGCACCAGTCCATGTCAGTTACTTGGGGTTGAAAAGGTTAAACAGTATTTATTTGTTCTATTACATATTTATGTATACATATACAAATGATTTAATAAAATAATTTGCTTAGACAATTATGTACATTATAAACTACAGAAAAACTGATAAACTTCATAAATTATTGCATCAGTGTATTTTGTTATGCTTTGTGATGGAATAGTCTCAAAATATCTCAAATTTAACTCAGTTTCATTCATTGTCGTAACGAATGTTATAAGCCCACAAAGTACCCTCGACTTGGAGGATCTAGCTTAAGATCAGCATTTTCAAGTCAAAATTTGACCCTCGACTTATGGCTGTGATCAACTTATAGCAGGGAATATATGGTAGTGTGTTACCCTTAATACCGATCGATGGCTGCCAGGGCCATGTGGGATTACAGATGGCTGCCAGGGCCATGTGGTATTACAGATGGCTGCCAGGGCCATGTGGGATTACAGATGGCTGCCAGGGCCATGTGGGATTACAGATGGCTGCCAGGGCCATGTGGGATTACAGATGGCTGCCATGTGGGATTACAGATGGCTGCCAGGGCCATGTGGGATTACAGATGGCTGCCAGGGCCATGTGGGATTACAGGTGGCTGCCAGGGCCATGTGGGATTACAGATGGCTGCCAGGGCCATGTGGGATTACAGATGGCTGCCATGTGGGATTACAGATGGCTGCCAGGGCCATGTGGGATTACAGATGGCTGCCAGGGCCATGTGGGATTACAGATGGCTGCCAGGGCCATGTGGGATTACAGATGGCTGCAGGGCCATGTGGGATTACAGATGGCTGCCAGGGCCATGTGGGATTACAGATGGCTGCAGGCCATGTGGATTACAGTGGCTGCAGGCATGTGGGATTAAGGTGGCTGCCAGGGCCATGTGGGATTACAGATGGCTGCCGGGCCATGTGGGGTTACAGATGGCTGCCAGGGCCATGTGGGATTACAGATGGCTGCCAGGGCCATGTGGGATTACAGATGGCTGCCAGGGCCATGTGGGATTACAGGTGGCTGCCAGGGCCATGTGGGATTACAGATGGCTGCCAGGGCCATGTGGGATTACAGATGGCTGCCATGTGGGATTACAGATGGCTGCCATGTGGGATTACAGATGGGTCATGTGGGATTACAGATGGGTCATGTGGGATTACAGATGGGTCATGTGGGATTACAGATGGGTCATGTGGGATTACAGATGGGTCATGTGGGATTACTTTTCACATACTAGTCATTCCTAGGTCACCGTAACTTGGAACTAATTACTTGAGGGGAGAAATCAGAAATAGAGTTTGTTCAGGTTTTACGCTTTCATCAGCACCACTTTGGGCTATATCACCGGCGGGCAGTTTACCTAACAACACCTTTCCCGGGCAGGCTCCAGCGGTTAACCAGTATTTGTGCACCAACCTCCGTAAGAAACTGCCAACTTCTTCATATAAAAGAGACACAGCCTGAGCGAGGCTTGGACCCTTGACAATCAATGATGATAAGTCACAGTGGTATACAAGTCAGCGACAACAACCACTCGAGGAGAACGGAAATAGACTATCAAAATTGATCCAGCAATGTTTTAACCATTGTTCATTTCATCACCTTAGTTTTATATCCATCCAATCCACATCAGAGTCAACAATCAGGTTCAATCGAATAATGATTGGAGAGAAATTAAAAAACAATGGCGGCCATCTTGCAATTTGGGCGACCATCTTGCAATTTGGGCGACCATCTTGCAATTTGGATCAGATCGCATCAATATTTACTCCACTGTGAACTAATAGTTGCCCTGAAAGCTCCATACAAAGATTCATCAAAACTGACAGAAGGGTTGTTTCAAATGAAAAGATACAGCCCTTTTAAAAAATTTAAAACTTACCTATTCATCAAAATAATTTTTCATGACAGTACAGTCAAACCCGCCTTAACCCATTCAACACCAAGTAACTCACATGGATTGGTACATGATATTCATAAACCAATAAATGAATCAGAAAATCACATTTGGACAAGTTCATTTATCAAAATGGGTAATTATGTCTAAAAATAGTCATATCACTGGCAAAAAGTGCAGATCCTGATGAGACGGCTCGTCACGAGCCGGCTCATCTGGATCTACACTTTTTGTAAGCCTATTTAGAGGTCTGTGGTGTTGAAAGGGTTAAGCAGCCAACAAAGGGAATCACAGAAAGTGGCTGCTTAGCACAGGTGGCTGCTTAATAGAGGTCAAATGTATAACAAAACAACATATTGGGAATCTGGAAATTGGCTGCTTAATGCAGGTTGGCTGCTTAATAGAGGTAACCACTAACACAGGTTTGACTGAAATGGCAACTGAATTAGTTATTTCATTGGTTCAGGACTCTGGCTGGTATTATCAGTCATTTCAAAATACATATTCTTCAAAAGATGTACTCAAAAGATGTACGATAAATTGGAGAGAACATTCAATGAATATTTGAGGGAGAGGCCAAGCTTGGTACCAACACTCTGGTTGATTACAGCAGGCTGGCGAACATGAATATTTTAAAACTATTGCCTAGAAAAGATGATATATCACATCTGTATATCTCCTCACCTCTAGACAATTGGTTACCAAGGCAACCAGCTATTGTTAATGCTGATTTCTCCGTAAGTAATGATGTCCTTAATCATCAAGGAAATTCATAATTCCTTGTCCGCCAGCTAACATGCATATCATATTTAATGAAAGCGTGGAACATCTTTACAGGCAGACACATACAGTTACATCTCCCGATAGACTGCCACTGAAATAATTACAAATTACAAAATAGATCATTCTCAAATGTGTTCAATCTCAGTCTTGCAATGTCATAACATTACATTTAACCCATAACCTGCCGAATAAATTGGACGGAATGTGCAAAACAACATAGATCCTAATCAGCCGTCTCATCAGGATCTAGGTTGTTTGCTATTCAGACAAGTGTTTAGGCTCCACTATCCGAATAGCAAACAGCATAGAGCCTGATCAGACGGCATGTTGGTTTGTACCGCCTGATCTGGCTCTATGCTGTTGGCAAAAGCGACTTTTGTCGTTATAGACAGGCTAAGGGTTAAACAAATGTACGATAAATTTAAATCTGAACACCACTTGTAGATTAGAAAGAGCTAATCAAGAGTGTCTTAACCCTTTCAACACCACAGACCTCTATTTATAGGCTTACAAAAAGTGTAGATCCAGATGAGCCGGCTCGTGACGAGCCGTCTCATCAGGATCTGCACTTTTTGCAAGTAGTATTACTAATTTTAGACAAAATTACCCATCTTGATAAATGAACTGGTCCGAATGTAATTCTTATTCATTTATTGGTTATGAATATCATGGACCAGTCCATGTGAGTTACTTGGTGTTGAAAGAGTTTAACCCATTTGATTCTGGATACCGTTCAAACAGTATTTGCAAAGAACATAGAGCCAGATCAGCTGCCACAGAACGTGCCGTCTGATCAGGCTCTATGCTGTTTGCTGTTCAGATGATCTTGCTAAGACACTTGGCTATGTAGCAAACAACATAGATCCTGATTAGCATGCAGCATCATGCTGCAGCTGATCTGGATCTATGTTGTTTGCAAAAACCGTAACCTTTCAACACCACAGACCTCTAAATAGGCTTACAAAAAGTGTAGATCCAGATGAGCCGGCTCGTGACGAGCCGTCTCATCAGTATCTGCACTTTTTGCCAGTGATATGACTATTTTTAGACATAATTACCCATTTTGATAAATGAACTTGTCCAAATGTGATTTTCTGATTCATTTATTGGTTTATGAATATCATGGACCAGTCCATGTGAGTTACTTGGTGTTGAATGGGTTAAATGTATCCAGAATGAAATGGGTTAATGTGAAGGTATAAAGCTTTTAAAATCATATCAACGATTGGTTAGTCTGTGTGCTGATAACACCTGAGTAAGGAGATGTATATTTTATTGACAATAAGGTTTTTGATTAAAAATCAGACAATTCGAGACCCGACAATTTGACAGTTTCCTTGAAATTGAGCAAAAGTTGCCAGACATGTCTGATATTCTTAACAGCTTTGTTCCATAGAACCAAAATTTGTCTGATCCGAGGACGCTTTACACATATGATGCATAATAAATTATATATCACGTAAAAACAAAATGGTGCGTGTTAATCTATTGATAATTGATCATTCTGAGTGCTTACTAGTATTACCAATTTTTGCGGTGAAAGGAAATATGTACGCTGGAATAATATGGGAACTTGATGCAATGAAAGTCGCTTCTGGAAAACGTGACCGGCTCATAGATTCCCGCCATATCTGGGGGTTTGGGGGGTTTAACCCATTTGATTCTGGATACCCTTTTGCAAAGAACATAGAGCCAGATCAGCTGCCACGGAACATGCCGTCTTATCAGGCTCTATGCTGTTTGCTATTCAGATATCTTGCTAAGACACTTGGCTATGTAGTAAACAACATAGATCTTGATCAACACGCAGCAAACAGCATGCATAGACCCTGATCAACTGGCATGTTCTGTACAATCTGATCTGGCTCTATGCTGTTTGCACAAACGAATATACTCGCTTCCAGCACAGTAAGGGTTAAAGACAAAATAGATGGCCTCCTTGCCAGAGATAGGTCAGGTCAATTCCAGCAAAATGTGCATGAATTGAAATTAACTGTAGGAAAATTAAATACAGCAATATGAAACAGACTGATGACGTAGAACAATGGTGATAACATGGTCACCTAACACAATTATAAATTGCATGTTTGGTCAGTGCAAGTGGCGGTTTACTGAGGAATTGTGGGTTTGAGCCCTGCCACAATCACAGTGGTGGTTTACTGAAGAATTGTGGGTTTGAGACCCGCCACAACCACAGTGGTGGTTTACTGAAGAATTGTGGGTTTGAGACCCGCCACAACCACAGTGGTGGTTTACTGAAGAATTGTGGGTTTGAGCCCCGCCACAACCACAGTGGTGGTTTACTGAGGAATTGTGGGTTTGAGCCCCGCCACAACCACAGTGGTGGTTTACTGAGGAATTGTGGGT
>CM026390.1:8893720-8909973 GCA_014843695.1 Archivesica marissinica | reverse complement strand
ATACTGAGGGACAGATGATGTATGATACACTATACTGAGGGACAGATGATGTACGATACACTATACTGAGAGACAGATGATGTATGATACACTATACTGAGGGACAGATGATGTATGATACACTATACTGAGAGACAGATGATGTATGATACACTATACTGAGGGACAGACGATGTATGATACACTATACTGAGAGACAGATGATGTACGATACACTATACTGAGAGACAGATGATGTATGATACACTATACTGAGGGACAGATGATGTATGATACACTATACTGAGAGACAGATGATGTATGATACACTATACTGAGGGACAGATGATGTATGATACACTATACTGAGGGACAGATGATGTATGATACACTATACTGAGAGACGTAGATACACTATACTGAGAGAAGATGATGTATGATACACTATACTGAGGGACAGATGATGTATGATACACTATACTGAGAGACAGATGATGTATGATACACTATACTGAGAACGTATGATACACTATACTGAGGGACAGATGATGTATGATACACTATACTGAGGGACAGATGATGTACGATACACTATACTGAGAGACAGATGATGTATGATACACTATACTGAGGGACAGATGATGTACGATACACTATACTGAGAGACAGATGATGTATGATACACTATACTGAGAGACAGACGATGTAGATACTATACTGAGAGAAGATGATGTATGATACACTATACTGAGAGACAGATGATGTATGATACATTATACTGAGGGACAGATGATGTATGATACACTATACTGAGAGACAGATGATGTATGATACACTATACTGAGGGACAGATGATGTATGATACACTATACTGAGGGACAGATGATGTATGATACACTATACTGAGGGACAGATGATGTATGATACACTATACTGAGGGACAGATGATGTATGATACACTATACTGAGAGACAGATGATGTATGATACACTATACTGAGGGACAGATGATGTATGATACACTATACTGAGGGACAGATGATGTATGATACACTATACTGAGGGACAGATGATGTATGATACACTATACTGAGAGACAGATGATGTATGATACACTATACTGAGAGACAGATGATGTATGATACACTATACTGAGGGACAGATGATGTATGATACACTATACTGAGGGACAGATGATGTATGATACACTATACTGAGAGACAGATGATGTATGATACACTATACTGAGGGACAGATGATGTATGATACACTATACTGAGAGTAGATACACATACTGAGGGACAGATGATGTATGATACACTATACTGAGGGACAGATGATGTATGATACACTATACTGAGAGACAGATGATGTATGATACACTATACTGAGGGACAGATGATGTATGATACACTATACTGAGGGACAGATGATGTATGATACACACTATACTGAGGGACAGACGATGTATGATACACTATACTGAGGGACAGATGATGTATGATACACTATACTGAAGGACAGATGATGTACGATACACTATACTGAGGGACAGATGATGTATGATACACTATACTGAAGGACAGATGATGTACGATACACTATACTGAGGGACAGATGATGTATGATACACTATACTGAGAGACAGATGATGTATGATACACTATACTGAGGGACAGATGATGTATGATACACTATACTGAGAGACAGATGATGTACGATACACTATACTGAGGGACAGATGATGTATGATACACTATACGAGAGACAGATGATGTACGATACACTATACTGAGGGACAGATGATGTATGATACACTATACTGAGGGACAGATGATGTATGATACACTATACTGAGAGACATATGATACACTATACTGAGAGACAGATGATGTATGATACACTATACTGAGAGACAGATGATGTATGATACACTATACTGAGAGACGTATGATACACTATACTGAGGGACGGATGATGTACGATACACTATACTGAGAGACAGATGATGTATGATACACTATACTGAGAGACAGATGATGTATGATACACTATACTGAGGGACCGATGATGTATGATACACTATACTGAGAGACAGATGATGTTCGATACACTATACTGAGAGACGTATGATACACTATACTGAGGGACAGATGATGTATGATACACTATACTGAGAGACAGATGATGTATGATACACTATACTGAGGGACAGATGATGTATGATACACTATACTGAGAGACAGATGATGTATGATACACTATACTGAGAGACAGATGATGTATGATACACTATACTGAGAGACAGATGATGTATGATACACTATACTGAGAGACAGATGATGTATGATACACTATACTGAGAGACAGATGATGTATGATACACTATACTGAGAGACAGATGATGTATGATACACTATACTGAGAGACAGATGATGTATGATACACTATACTGAGGGACAGATGATGTATGATACACTATACTGAGGGACAGATGATGTATGATACACTATACTGAGAGACAGATGATGTATGATACACTATACTGAGGGACAGATGATGTATGATACACTATACTGAGGGACAGATGATGTATGATACACTATACTGAGGGACAGATGATGTATGATACACTATACTGAGGACAGATGATGTACGATACACTATACTGAGAGACAGATGATGTATGATACACTATACTGAGGACATGATACACTATACTGAGGACAGATGATGTATGATACACTATACTGAGAGACAGATGATGTATGATACACTATACTGAGAGACAGATGATGTACGATACACTATACTGAGAGACAGATGATGTATGATACACTATACTGAGGGACAGATGATGTATGATACACTATACTGAGGGACAGATGATGTATGATACACTATACTGAGAGACAGATGATGTATGATACACTATACTGAGAGGGACAGATGATGTATGATACACTATACTGAGGGACAGATGATGTATGATACACTATACTGAGGGACAGATGATGTATGATACACTATACTGAGGACAGATGATGTATGATACACTATACTGAGGGACAGATGATGTATGATACACTATACTGAGGGACAGATGATGTATGATACACTATACTGAGAGACAGATGATGTATGATACACTATACTGAGGGACAGATGATGTATGATACACTATACTGAGGGACAGATGATGTATGATACACTATACTGAGGGACAGATGATGTATGATACACTATACTGAGGGACAGATGATGTATGATACACTATACTGAGAGACAGATGATGTATGATACACTATACTGAGGGACAGATGATGTACGATACACTATACTGAGAGACAGATGATGTATGATACACTATACTGAGAGACAGATGATGTATGATACACTATACTGAGGGACAGATGATGTATGATACACTATACTGAGAGACAGATGATGTATGATACACTATACTGAGGGACAGATGATGTACGATACACTATACTGAGAGACAGATGATGTATGATACACTATACTGAGAGACAGATGATGTATGATACACTATACTGAGGGACAGATGATGTATGATACACTATACTGAGAGACAGATGATGTATGATACACTATACTGAGGGACAGATGATGTACGATACACTATACTGAGAGACAGATGATGTATGATACACTATACTGAGAGACAGATGATGTATGATACACTATACTGAGAGACAGACGATGTATGATACACTATACTGAGAGACAGATGATGTATGATACACTATACTGAGAGACAGATGATGTATGATACACTATACTGAGGGACAGATGATGTATGATACACTATACTGAGGGACAGATGATGTATGATACACTATACTGAGGGACAGACGATGTATGATACACTATACTGAGAGACAGATGATGTACGATACACTATACTGAGAGACAGATGATGTATGATACACTATACTGAGAGGCAGATGATGTATGATACACTATACTGAGGGACAGATGATGTATGATACACTATACTGAGGGACAGATGATGTATGATACACTATACTGAGGGACAGATGATGTATGATACACTATACTGAGAGACAGATGATGTATGATACACTATACTGAGGGACAGATGATGTATGATACACTATACTGAGAGACAGATGATGTATGATACACTATACTGAGGGACAGATGATGTATGATACACTATACTGAGAGACAGATGATGTACGATACACTATACTGAGGGACAGATGATGTATGATACACTATACTGAGGGACAGATGATGTATGATACACTATACTGAGGGACAGATGATGTATGATACACTATACTGAGGGACAGATGATGTATGATACACTATACTGAGGGACAGATGATGTATGATACACTATACTGAGAGACAGATGATGTATGATACACTATACTGAGAGACGTATGATACACTATACTGAGAGACAGATGATGTATGATACACTATACTGAGGGACAGATGATGTATGATACACTATACTGAGGGACAGATGATGTATGATACACTATACTGAGGGACAGATGATGTATGATACACTATACTGAGGGACAGATGATGTATGATACACTATACTGAGAGACAGATGATGTATGATACACTATACTGAGGGACAGATGATGTATGATACACTATACTGAGAGACGTATGATACACTATACTGAGGGACAGATGATGTATGATACACTATACTGAGAGACAGATGATGTATGATACACTATACTGAGAGACAGATGATGTATGATACACTATACTGAGAGACAGATGATGTATGATACACTATACTGAGGGACAGATGATGTATGATACACTATACTGAGAGACAGATGATGTATGATACACTATACTGAGGACAGATGATGTATGATACACTATACTGAGGGACAGATGATGTACGATACACTATACTGAGAGACAGATGATGTATGATACACTATACTGAGAGACAGATGATGTATGATACACTATACTGAGGGACAGATGATGTACGATACACTATACTGAGAGACAGATGATGTATGATACACTATACTGAGGGACAGATGATGTATGATACACTATACTGAGAGACAGATGATGTATGATACACTATACTGAGAGACAGATGATGTATGATACACTATACTGAGAGACAGATGATGTATGATACACTATACTGAGGGACAGATGATGTATGATACACTATACTGAGAGACAGATGATGTATGATACACTATACTGAGAGACAGATGATGTATGATACACTATACTGAGGGACAGATGATGTATGATACACTATACTGAGGACAGATGATGTATGATACACTATACTGAGACAGATGATGTATGATACACTATACTGAGGGACAGATGATGTATGATACACTATACTGAGGGACAGATGATGTATGATACACTATACTGAGAGACGTATGATACACTATACTGAGGGACAGATGATGTATGATACACTATACTGAGAGACAGATGATGTATGATACACACTATACTGAGAGACAGATGATGTATGATACACTATACTGAGGGACAGATGATGTATGATACACACTATACTGAGGGACAGATGATGTATGATACACTATACCGAGAGACAGATGATGTACGATACACTATACTGAGGGACAGATGATGTATGATACACTATACTGAGGGACAGATGATGTATGATACACTATACTGAGAGACATATGATACACTATACTGAGAGACAGATGATGTATGATACACTATACTGAGAGACAGATGATGTATGATACACTATACTGAGAGACGTATGATACACTATACTGAGGGACGGATGATGTACGATACACTATACTGAGAGACAGATGATGTATGATACACTATACTGAGAGACAGATGATGTATGATACACTATACTGAGGGACCGATGATGTATGATACACTATACTGAGAGACAGATGATGTTCGATACACTATACTGAGAGACGTATGATACACTATACTGAGGGACCGATAATGTATGATACACTATACTGAGAGACAGATGATGTTCGATACACTATACTGAGAGACGTATGATACACTATACTGAGAGACAGATGATGTATGATACACTATACTGAGAGACAGATGATGTATGATACACTATACTGAGAGACAGATGATGTATGATACACTATACTGAGGGACAGATGATGTATGATACACTATACTGAGAGACAGATGATGTATGATACACTATACTGAGGGACAGATGATGTATGATACACTATACTGAGGGACAGATGATGTATGATACACTATACTGAGAGACGTATGATACACTATACTGAGGGACAGATGATGTATGATACACTATACTGAGAGACAGATGATGTATGATACACTATACTGAGAGACAGATGATGTATGATACACTATACTGAGGGACAGATGATGTACGATACACTATACTGAGAGAGAGATGATGTATGATACACTATATTGAGGGACAGATGATGTACGATACACTATACTGAGAGACAGATGATGTATGATACACTATACTGAGAGACAGACGATGTATGATACACTATACTGAGAGACAGATGATGTATGATACACTATACTGAGAGACAGAGATGTATGATACACTATACTGAGAGACAGATGATGTATGATACACTATACTGAGAGACAGATGATGTATGATACACTATACTGAGGGACAGATGATGTATGATACACTATACTGAGAGACAGATGATGTATGATACACTATACTGAGGGACAGATGATGTATGATACACTATACTGAGGGACAGATGATGTATGATACACTATGCTGAGGGATAGACGATGTATGATACACTATACTGAGAGACAGATGATGTATGATACACTATACTGAGAGACAGATGATGTATGATACACTATACTGAGAGACAGATGATGTATGATACACTATACTGAGAGACAGATGATGTATGATACACTATACTGAGAGACAGATGATGTACGATACACTATACTGAGGGACAGATGATGTATGATACACTATAATTTATCATTGGTGATTGAGCGTAGTATTGGAAAACAACGCACACATTATAATGTGAGGACGATACACGAATACTAATGACAATACGATAGTGTGAGCTTTACTGTGGAAACTGTTAAATCAAATATGAAATACGAACTAACAATATATGACCAAATAAGTTCGCTTCATTAGTTTATCCTTTAGACATCCTCCCGTGCTTCTGGATTGTACATTTATCGAGAGACGAACATCTTATCCAATATTTGTCATCTTAATCTGGACAGGTGCTTACATACCCTAATCACAGACACTGGCTTGTATTAGCGCATCTGTATTTCGTGGAAGGTATTTAACAACACCCAGTGACTATTAACCTGTTGATCATCTGTTCAGTGATCTATAATGTTCTGATGGGGGCTCCTTTCATGATTGGAGAGGATCTACATTTTGAACGGCGCACGCTCGTGGAACTAATCGCTGAACTGTTGTTGTAATGGAGCACGCCGAGTGGTGAACGGATTTATATACAGTTATGATTGGTTAATAGGGACACACCTACAGGGTGAAACGGAATTCATATGCCCCCAAAGTCTATATATAGGGGAACCAAACTCATTCGAGAGCTTCCAAAATATCCGTTCACCGATTTAACAATGAAGACATAAATCTGCTAATGATTCTATATAAATGGGAAATTCGTAAATCCATTCTGTCAATAAATTGAATAATATTAAAAGAAGTGTTGAAATGTTCATCAATGTTTTTCCGTCCTCGTATACAAAGGCCGTAGGTAACAATATTATTGACTCATGATATCATTACATCATGGCTAAATATAGATAGATTCGAATTAAGTGTTTGGCATGTTTGTTTGATTTATGTTATATCTGTGCAGGTCATGTGGTAAATGAATTGCTTATTGCCTAATACATGGGAATAGACACAAACATCACTATTCTATCTGCAACAGAATTGTCTGTTTTACATTTATGTATCGTCGCTACCGGTTGCCCATATGAGCAACGCCTCCTGAAGAGATTAGTCTTTGATTAGATTTTTGGAGGATAGTGCAATGATACAGACAGAGACCCATTCCAGAGTCTCCTCTGGTTCTTATACGTGTACAGTGTAAAGCACCGACACGAGACCTCAGCTTAATGTCCCATCTGAAAGACTGTTAATTTTATTAGGGTCAGACGGGTGGATCGAACCTGTGATCCCTGGATTACCAGTCCAGCGTGTTACAACTGGACTACAGATTCCGATATATGAGCTCTATAAGAAAAGTATATAATAAATATGACGTCACACTAATTTGCATAAAAAACTATTAATTATGGACCAACAAATTGGAACCAACTTTTTTTTAGCTTCCTTTCACATGGTAGATTACATCCATGCATATTAGACAAAATAAACATTCAATTTCCACGTAACCTATTATTCCTTCATAGGGCCTCGTACTATTAGGGAATTTTGAAATGCCCACTTGGTAGATCCTCCGAAAGAGTTATTGAATTTATGTAAATTAGAAAGCAGTAAAGTCGATGTTATTTGCCAATCTGTAAACTTATTATACACCACATTCAACTCATTTGACCAACAATTAAACTCTTTGAATGCTAGCGGCAAATGAAATCACTTTTGTGAACAGCATAGAGCCAGATCAGAATGTCACATCTGATCAGGCTGTTTGCTATTCGGATAGTGGAGTGAAAACACTTGGCTGAATAGCAAACAACATAGATCCTGATCAGACGTAGCATTACGCCCCGGCTGATCTGGATCTATGTTGTTTGCAAATGTGATTTTATTTACTCTGCAGGCAAAGGGTTAAACTCCCCCTCATCGTGTCTGTCACAGTTCTTCACACATTAACTGAACAACGTGAATATTAAATCTATGCACATTGGGGGTGAAAAATAACAGTGAAATTTGCCACAACCACACAATTCTAATGAAATTCCATGACATATTAATTTTAAACTGTATTTATTTTACAACGATTGCAAAGCAAGTTCTAACAACTTATATTAATCACTCTCGTTGGCGCGGATGAAAGCGTATATGTGGTAATTTGCATGGGAGGAAACCGGAGTACCAGGAGAAAACCCACTTGTCTGATCTGGCAACCACCGTACCATTTCACATACTTCCCGGTCCGAGGATCGAACCCAGGTTGCAGATTAAGGAAAACACATTAATGAAATGTTGTTTTGTTGTTTTTACTATTTTGGTATTTAATGTATTCTCTATGAATGTCAATCATTGTTTTAACCCTTTCCCTCATAGAAGCACCTCTCGACGCCATTACCAATACTACATACATTGACAATGTAGTAGCCTAACCAATGTTCATAAACCCTTTCCCTCATAGAAGCACCTCTCGACGCCATTACCAATACTACGTACATTGACAATGTAGTTGCAAAACCAATGTTTATAATAAAGGCCACAATCTCATTTAGTCCCAGTAATATCTATGGAGGTGGGATAGATATGGCGACTACTTATCGACTGCATGATAGCTAAATGGCTGTCATTTGTATGGAGATATAGTAGTATATAAACCTAAATATCTATGAAGGAAAGGGTTAAATGGCTGTCGTTTGTATGGAGATATAATAGTATATTAACCTGAATCTCTATGAAGGAAAGGGTTAAATGGCTGTCGTTTGTATGGAGATCTAACAGTATATTAACCTAAATCTCTAAGAAGGAAAGGGTTAAATGGCTGTCGTTTGTATGGAAATATAATAGTATATTAACCTAAATCTCAGGAAAGTGTTAAATGGCTGTTGTTTGTATGGATATATAACAGTATATTAACCTAAATCTCTATGAAGGAAAGGGTTAAATGGCTGTCGTTTGTATGGATATATAACAGTATATTAACCTAAATCTCTATGAAGGAAAGGGTTAAATGGCTGTCGTTTGTATGGAGATATAATAGTATATAAACCTAAATCTCTATGAAGGAAAGGGTTAAATGGCTGTCATTTGTATAGAGATATAATAGTATATTAACCTAAATGTCTATGAAGGAAAGGGTTAAATGGCTGTCGTTTGTATGGAGATATAACAGTATATTAACCTAAATCTCTATGAAGGAAAGGGTTAAATGGCTGTCGTTTGTATGGAGATATAACAGTATATTAACCTAAATCTCAGGAAAGTGTTAAATGGCTGTCGTTTGTATGGAGATATAATAGTATATTAACCTAAATCTCTATGAAGGAAAGTGTTAATGGCTGTCGTTTGTATGGAGATATAATAGTATATTAACCTAAATCTCTATGAAGGAAAGTGTTAAATGGCTGTCGTTTGTATGGAGTTATAATAGTATTAGGGATGTCAACGAGTAGTGATTTTGGTACTCGAGTACTCGGAAAGGTATTCGATCGAGTACTCGAGTACTCGGTTACCGTTACCGTGGATTATGCTTCTTGTCTCGTCAATCAGAGGTGAGGCCTTCTGCTGGATGCTTCAGCCTCAGATGAGTATGCAGGTTGGTAGTGCCACCAGTAAATGTCAGACTGGCATCGCACAACTTGCAAGAAACAATCTTGTTAAGTCTTTCAAAGTACTACAGATTTAGGTGGAGGCATTCTCACAATTCACTTATATTACTATTATATTCTATAGATCTCTTCACAGCGTTAACGTTAATGACAAACGTTACGATATTTATTATTTAACAACTATATCGGTATTGCCCTGCTATGGGTAGCTGCTTAAAGTTCTAAATTGAGTAATCAATTAAGTGTCAATTATATCATCAAAACAAGTTCCGACCACCAGACAAAAGCTGTCATTCACACGACAGACAATCGGACGACCCGCCTCAGTACTGACGACAATGATAAAACAATTTGCATCAAACTTACGCTTCCCAATTAAGTTGAATCAACACTTTAATTATTCGGTCACTGTAGCCGGCTCTGTGTGATATACAGGTATTGTTAATCACCATGACACACTGTATATTGCACAGCGGAAGTTTCGCTAATCCCACTAATCACGATTTGTTCACAGGCAAATCCGTATTTGCGCAAAATAAAGATTTGTTGATTTTATATTTTTTAACCGAGTACTCGATTATCTGAAAAGTATTCGATACTCGGACGTTCGATCGAGTACTCGATCGAGTACTCGTTGACATCCCTAAATAGTATATTAACTTAAATCTCAGGAAAGTGTTACATGGCTGTCGTTTGTATGGAGATAAAATAGTATATTAACCTAAATCTCTATGAAGGAAAGGGTTAAATGGCTGTCGTTTGTATGGAGATATAATAGTATATTAACCTAAATCTCTATGAAGGAATGGGTTAAATGGCTGTCATTTGTATGGAGATATAATAGTATATTAACTTAAATCTCTATGAAGGAACGGGTTAAATGGCTGTTGTTTGTATGGAGATATAACAGTATATTAACCTAAATGTCTATGAAGGAAAGGGTTAAATGGCTGTCGTCTGTATGGAGATATAATAGCATATTAACCTAAATCTCAGGAAAGTGTTAAATGGCTGTCGTTTGTATGGAGATAAAATAGTATATTAACCTAAATGTCTATGAAGGAAAGGGTTAAATGGCTGTCGTTTGTATGGAGATATAACAGTATATTAACCTAAATCTCTATGAAGGAACGGGTTAAATGGCTGTCATTTGTATGGAGATATTAACCTAAATCTCTATGAAGGAAAGTGTTAAGGGATATTGTATTTATTTTGAAAACAAAATAGGATATTCACGACTGGTGACATGTCCAATATTCCTTTGTTTTGTCCATGTTTATGTTTTCTATGATAAACATCTTTTACCTTTTTATCTTATTTCATTCCATCAAAGCACTGTTATGTCTGCCTGTGGTCAAAACAAATTGTGGCCAATGAAAACATTTCACAGCGTAATGCCGTTGGTCACCCATGTCACAATGATACTGTCTAATTGCTCTGCTCATATCATTGACACAGTTTAACTGCGATAGAGTTTCATGGATTAGATTGTACCGTACGTGCATTTTGTTTCTTGGAATATGAAAGTACAATTACTCGGAAAAGGTGCGGTTTGCAAATAGAATTGTGTACGGTCGATATAGTTGTTATTCTTGGATAAATGATTACAGATTTCTCAAAATTATATCCAGCAATCTTCCGATGTGTGACAGTTTATATATATATATTATGGTGAAATACTCTATTCTACAAGCCCAATTAAAACATATAAATCATAATACTGAAAGTATAATGAATTTGTTTGCAAATTGTTGTTGTTGTAACTGATGGTATTTCTCTCTCAATAAAACAATAATACGCATGTACATAAGAATAATTACCGGGTGTTAGGCACCACTGTACGGGGCAATATTGTGTGGATACGCATGTACATAAGAATAATTACCGGGTGTTAGGCACCACTGTACGGGGTGATATTGTGTGGATACGCATGTACATAAGAATAATTACCAGGTGTTAGGCACCACTGTACGGGGTGATATTGTGTGGATACGCATGTACATAAGAATAATTACCGGGTGTTAGGCACCACTGTACGGGGTGATATTGTGTGGATACGCATGTACATAAGAATAATTACCGGGTGTTAGGCACCACTGTACGGGGTGATATTGTGTGGATACGCATGTACATAAGAATAATTACCGGGTGTTAGGCACCACTGTACGGGGTGATATTGTGTGGATACGCATGTACATAAGAATAATGACCAGGTGTTAGGCACCACTGTACGGGGTGATATTGTGTGGATACGCATGTACATAAGAATAATTACCAGGGTGTTAGGCACCACTGTACGGGGTGATATTGTGTGGATACGCATGTACATAAGAATAATTACCAGGGTGTTAGGCACCACTGTACGGGTGATATTGTGTGGATACGCATGTAAATAAGAATAATGACCAGGTGTTAGGCACCACTGTACGGGGCGATATTGTGTGGAGGATTCGCGGGTATTCATTGAAAGTGTCGTCAGTGACGATACAGGTGGCTGATCCACAACAATGTTAGCGTCCCATAACGTGGGCAACAACTGTCACATCACGCACAGACCCGGAGATATGCGATGTTTGCAAAATCACGTTGGTAAGTAGTGCATAAAAAAATGGGACAATCGCACGCAGTACAATCTTGCTTTTCTGAACAGGAATGTATCTTTAACCCATTTCATTCTGGATACCGTTCAAACAGTATTGGCAAAGAACATAGAGCCAGATCGGCCGCCACGGAACATGCCGTCTGATCAGACTATATGCTGTTTGCTATTCAGATGATCTTGCTAAAACACTTAGCTATGTAGCAAACAACATAGATCCTGATCAGCACGCAGCGTCACGCTGCGGCTGATCTGGATCTATGTTGTTTGCAAAAGCCTTTAAATGTATCCAGAATGAAATGGGTTAATATCATACATAATAATCTCCTGAAAAGCAGAGTAACATAATCTGTAGAGAACTGCTATCATAAATGGGTATACAGTCAAACCTGTGTTAGTGGTCACCTCCATTAAACAGCCAATCTATATTAAGCAGCCAGTTTCTAGATTCCCAATATGTTGTTTCATTATACATGTGACCTCTATTAAGCAGCCACCTGGGCTAAGCAGCCACTTTCTGTGATTCCCTTGGCTGGCTGCTTAACCCATTTCATTCTGGATACATTTACAGGCTTTTGCAAACAACATAGATCCAGATCAGCCGCAGCGTAACGCTGTGGGCTGATCAGGATCTATGTTGTTTGCTACATAGCCAAGTGTCTTAGCAAGATCATCTGAATAGCCAACAGCGTAGAGCCTGATCAGACAGCACATTCCATGGCGGTTCATCTGGCTCTATGTTCTTTTTAAATACTGTTTGACCGGTATCCAGAATGAAATGGGTTAAGACAGGTTTTACTGTAGACATCATGAACAATCCAAACAATAGTACATGTGTACATGTAATTATCCTGGAGACTTGAAGGTTTCTAACACTGCTGGCATACTTGTTGGCTGCTTAACACAGGTTTGACTGTATTGATTATATTGGTATAACATAGTGTAACAGGAAATCTATATATATCTACAGAACCAAAGAAAGAACATTCAGGGTTCTGAAAAGAATTTATTATTTAGTTATATATAAATGATATATATGTATATATTATATATATATATATAGCATAATTATATTTTTAACTATTCTACAGAAATTAGAACACTCTCCACAGACCAGTCCCCTTCAAGCAGATTACTTCACATGTATGGAAAATCAAACCAGGTCACAATATATCCCTGCTCATATACAACTGATATTCCACTCTGGTCAATACTGAGATACATAAACCACAGGCATTTGAAGTCTCAAGAATAAATATTTTAAAAACAACTAAATTTTTTTTATATAACCCACCTACAGTACCAATAGAACCATTCAGAACATCTCACGTTAGCTGGATTATTCTTAATCCAAAATAAAGAAACAAATCTAAAGATCGACTATACTACATTGTATTATACAGTACAATATTTTTGGAAATATTCTTTATAAAACTGATGATGAAACTTCAAGCTCCTGTGCATAAACAATAAGTAAAAATTTACCTTCAAGTAATTTAACGCGTGCATACACAGAAAAATTGGATCCAACACCAGGAACAGGACTGCTCTTCAGGGTTAGGCTAATATCGGCATACGTTCTAGCCGTGACACAGTCAAAGTGAAACAACACCGCCTGAAAAGAATAAAATAAAAGTGTATATATATATTTCACTCACATGCTGCAGGAATGGTCAAGTTAGTCCACCTCTGTGGTCAAGTGGTTACGGTTGCTGATTTTGTATATCACTGTAATCTACTGATGTCACAGATTCTAGCCCCGCTCAGACAGTTTCTGATTTATATGAAAACGTTGATGCATCAAGTACTAGCTAACCGCTGAAGCCTGCTCTGGAGAGGGTTGTTAGGTAAACTGCCCATTGCTCAAATGGGCAACAGGTAACAACGATAAATAAACATGATAAAAAAAAAAACTGGTAAATTATTGCCATTTCTTCAAAGTTCATCACTTGTTCGGCATGAATACAGAAATATTTAAGATTCATTGCAGGCGATACAAGCTCACTTATGATATACAAAATTTTAGGCATTTACATGTATAAATTACAATGAAATAATTGTTTCACCAATACATGTGCTTTTTTGCCTCCGAGAACTGAAAATTTGAATGCGATCTTCCCATTTCTACAGGTAGGGGAGTTTCCAATGGGTAGGGGAGTTTCCAATGGGTAGGGGAGTTTCCAATGGGTAGGGGAGTTTCCAATGGGTATGGGAGTTTCCAATGGGTAGGGGAGTTTCCCAATATCCTATAAGAGACCTCTTGACCATAATCTATCCCCATGACCAATAACAGAACACTAGACCTCAAGCTAACACCATGTCCAGTAACAGATCACTATACATAGAGCTAACACCATGTCCAATAGCAGATCACTAGACATAGAACTAACACCATGTCCAATAACAGATCACTAGACCTAGAGCTAACACCATGCCAAATAACAGATCACTAGACCTCAAGCTAACACCATGTCCAGTAACAGATCACTATACATAGAGTTAACACCATGTCCAGTAACAGATCACTAGACCTAGAGCTAACACCATGTCCAGTAACAGATCACTAGACCTAGAGCTAACACCATGTCCAGTAACAGATCACTATACATAGAGCTAACACCATGTCCAATAACAGATTACTAGACCTAGAGCTAACCCCATGTCCAGTAACAGATCACTAGACCTAGAGCTAACACCATGTCCAGTAACAGATCACTATACATAGAGCTAACACCATGTCCAATAACAGATCACTAGACCTCAAGCTAACACCATGTCCAGTAACAGATCACTATACATAGAGCTAACACCATGTCCAGTAACAGATCACTAGACCTAGAGCTAACACCATGTCCAGTAACAGATCACTAGACCTCAAGCTAACACCCTGTCCAGTAACAGATCACTATACATAGAGCTAACACCATGTCCAGTAACAGATCACTATACATAGAGCTAACACCATGTCCAATAACAGATCACTAGACCTAGAGCTAACACCACGTCCAGTAACAGATCACTATACATAGAGCTAACACCATGTCCAATAACAGATCACTATACCTAGAGCTAACACCATGTCCAATAACAGATCACTAGACCTAGAGCTAACACCATGTCCAATAACAGATCACTAGACC
>CM026390.1:8868027-8892720 GCA_014843695.1 Archivesica marissinica | reverse complement strand
CCATGCATGGTGAGACACCCATAGGGCTGTCAGCACTTGTAGTGAATCATGCATGGCGAGACACCCATGGGGCAGTCAGCACTCGTAGTGAACCATGCATGGTGAGACACCCATGGGGCAGTCAGCACTTGTAGTGAAGCGTGCATGGTGAGATACTCATGGGGCAGTCAGCACTTGTAGTGAAGCATGCATGGTGAGACACTCGTGGGGCAGTCAGCACTTGTAGTGAAGCGTGCATGGCGAGACACCCATGGGGCAGTCAGCACTTGTAGTGAATCATGCATGGCGAGACACCCATGGGGCGGTCAGCACTTGTAGTGAACCGTGCATGGTGAGACACTCATGGGGCAGTGAGCACTTGTAGTGAACCGTGCATAGCGAGACACCCATGGGGCGGTCAGCACTTGTAGTGAACCGTGCATGGCGAGTCATTTATGGGGCAGTCAGCACTTGTAGTGAACCGTGCATGGCGATACACTCATGGGGCAGTCAGCACTTGTAGTGAAGCGTGCATGGCGAGACACCCATGGGGCAGTCAGCACTCGTAGTGAATCATGCATGGCGAGACACCCATGGGGCGGTCAGCACTTGTAGTGAACCGTGCATGGTGAGACACTCGTGGGGCAGTGAGCACTTGTAGTGAACCGTGCATAGCGAGACACCCATGGGGCGGTCAGCACTTGTAGTGAACCGTGCATGGCGAGGCATTTATGGGGCAGTCAGCACTTGTAGTGAACCGTGCATGGCGATACACTCATGGGGCAGTCAGCACTTGTAGTGAAGCGTGCATGGCGAGACACCCATGGGGCAGTCAGCACTCGTAGTGAACCATGCATGGCGAGACACCCATGGGGCGGTCAGCACTCATAGTGAACCATGCATGGTGAGATGCCCATGGGGCGGTCAGCACTCGTAGTGAACCATGCATGGCGATGCCCATGGGGCGTCAGCACGCATAGTGAACCATGTATGGTGAGATGCCCATGGGGCAGTCAGCACTCATAGTGAACCATGTATGGTGAGATGCCCATGGGGCGGTCAGCACTCGTAGTGAACCATGCATGGTTAGACATCCATGGGACAGTCGGCACTCATAGTGAATCATGCATGGTGAGACATCCATGGGACAGTCAGCACTCGTAGTGAACCGTGCATGGCGAGACACCCAATTGGGCGGTCTGCACTCATAGTGAACCATGTATGGTGAGACACCCATGGGGCAGTCAGCACTCATAGTGAGCCATGCATGGCAATGCCCACAGGGCAGTCAGCACTCATAGTGAACCATGCATGGTGAGATGCCCATGGGGCAGTCAGCACTCATAGTGAACCATGTATGGTGAGATGCCCATGGGGCAGTCAGCACTCATAGTGAACCATGTATGGTGAGATGCCCATGGGGCGGTCAGCACTCATAATGAACCATGTATGGTGAGATGCCCATGGGGCGGTCAGCACTCATAATGAACCATGTATGGTGAGATGCCCATGGGGCGGTCAGCACTCATAGTGAACCATGCATGTTGAGATGCCCATGGGGCGGTCAGCACTCGTAGTGAATCATGCATGTTGAGATACCCATGGGGCGGTCTGCACTCATAGTGAACTGTACATGGTGAGATGCCCATGTGGCGGCCAACACTCATAGTGAACTCTCTAAGTGGATTAATTGTCATCCAATCTTAATCCAAGTTAATAATGTCACGATCAAGTTTGATCGATGTATCATATTGCATAATAACCACATAATTTCACACACAAACTGACATATTGTCACGGTCAAGTTTGATAGACATATTTTATTGCCAAAATAACACACAATTTCACACACTGTTCAGTGACATAATGTCAAGGTCAAGTTTGATGGACAAATCTAATTCCAAAATAACGCACAATTTCACACACTGTTCAATGGCATAATGTCAAGGTTGAGGTTGATAGACATATCTAATTGTCAAAATAACACATAATTCCACACACTGTTCAGTGACATAATGTCAAGGTCAAGTTTGATAGACCTATCTAATTGCCAAAAAACACACAATTTCACACATTGTTCAATGGCATAATGTCAAGGTCAAGTTTGATAAACCTATCTAATTGCCAAAATAACACACAATTTCCATGGTTACAGTAAAACAGTTTTTCATTGAAGCGTAACTGTATCACTATTGAATACTCTTGTTGAAATGGGGCCACAGTAATCAAATACTAGATCTCTTTTAGTTTTCTACAAATTTATTTTAGCTTGATTGCGAAACAAGTTCTCACAACTTATATTAATCACTCTCGAGACTTCATTCCTGATGGAATCCATTGCCACAAGGGAGAGAGAAGAGGCAACATGGAATTTAAATACCTTGCCTAAGGGCACTGTCATGTCCACCCAGGCCAAGATGGAGAGGCATACTTGGTGTCACTCAGACATGGGGTAATCGTAATCGGTAATCGCAATCGATTGCAATCGATTACAAGTTGTCAAGTAATCGCAATCGTAATTGATTACAATTACAATTTTGCCAACGTAATTGTAATTGTAATCAATTACATTTGAAAAGTAATCGTAATCACTGATTACTTTTATGATTACATTGTAATTTAGGTTTTGGGATATTAAGCAGCTGGGGGTACGGACAATTGCCCCTTAGAACAATTGCCCCTAGGACAATATCCCCTTCATATAAGTTAATCATAGGACAATAGCCCCTTTGTATAAGGTAAGGAGGGGTTTCATTCCATATTTGGGGAGGGTGCTTCATTTAAATTTTAGAGGGGGTCAGGGGTAATATTAGAAATTTATTAAAGTGGAAAGGGTAGAAGTGGGGTTTTTTACAGCAAGGGTGAGGTTAGGAGTGGTAAACTGTGGTCTTTTTTCTCAAGTGAAAGACATTTTTTTTATTTTGAATAAAAACTGAACTAATATACATACTTCAAAGGTAATTATATCTCAAATAAACTTATCCAACATCTTAATTATGGGTCATCAATAATTCACTTCAAAAGTGAATAAACATTCACACCATTTTGAAACAGGTACTTTAATTAATTACTTCAAAGATAAATAAACACTCCCTAGTTTCCTTGTGAACATTCATTAAATAACTTGAAAGGTGAATAAACTTTACACCTTTTAGAAACAACAACAACAACAACAACAATATTTATTCAACATTAAGCAAAATTACAGTGCTTCTAGTCTATTATAAATAGGTATATAAATATAACTTGTAATGTAATGACAACATGAAACATGAGTCCACAGTGAAGATTATCATAATTATCTTAAAGAGAAGCTTAGTTTGTTTTAGTATTCATTAGTATTATAGTTCAAGGAATATTATTGATTTGATCTAACTCTTTTCGGACTTTACTGGCAAAATATATGTATTTTGATAAGTTTGAGATTTCCTTTTTATTTCTTGACATCATAAGTTTATCAAATTTATTAAAGTTGGCCAACTGCAATAATACGGCTTTATGTATTTTTTTCGTATATCGGTGTACACTGTGCATATTAAGAGAAAGTGATACTCATTTTCGATTGTTCTTAAGTTACAAAATTTGCATATTCTCTCATTTCGTGGTACATTAAGATACCTTCCTCTTTCAATTTCTAAATTATGTGATGAAAGTCTAAATCTGCTCAGGGCTATACTAAATTTTTTGTCCATACTATTATCAAGGTGTGTTTCTAAATTAAATGTATGTTTGAATCTACAGTATGTTGATAGTCTCCTTGAGTTGTTTATGTCTGCGTACCAAGTTTGGTAATATTGGTCAAAGATTCTTTGTTTTATAATATGCAGTTTAATTTCATAAGTTTGTTGGTGAAGCCATAAATTAGACATTCCCAGATTTTCCAAAATCGATTTTATTTTATTTGGTATGCCCAATTAGAACCATTATACGTCACATTATTATTCGCATCGTTTTTTAGCATTATATAAATTCGTTTAATGAGTGCATTATCATTCATGTTTAAAATTTTAATCCAATATCTTATCATATATACTTGTCTATTTATTTTCAAAGGGACTCTTCCAAGATCGCCATATAAACCACTTAAATTTGTGGATTTTTTTACAATAAGAAGTTTTCTGCAAAACTTTGTATGAATTAATTCTATATCTTTTCCTGGGTTTAACCCCCAAATTTCCGAACAGTAATTTAGGACAGATGCAACAAGAGTATCAAACAGTTTAGATTTCTCAAATGTCCTAAATTCATATTGATTAAAAATAGAAAAAAGTCGGTACATGGCCTTTGATGCATGTTCAGCTATGCATTTTTGCGTTCTGTGCCAATTGCCATTTTTAAAGAAGTATATACCTAGGTATTTAATAGAGGAGACATTTTCAATTTGTTGATTGTAGAGATAAAAATTGTGAGTAGTATGTCTTCCTCTCTCGAATATCATAACCTTCGTTTTATTAGTATTGATTTTCAGACCAAATGTATTACAATAAATGTCTACGTCATTCCACATAGATTGCAATGATGTCGGTGATGTAGAGAACAGTACTTGATCGTCTGCATACAAAACAATAAAAAGCTGTAGTTCATCTAATGAAAATATTCCATTTAAATTTGAGTTTATATTATTCATTATGTCATTCACGAACATCATGAATAAAAGACTTGAGCTCGGATCACCTTGTTTCACGCCGAGATGTGAATCAATGCAGCTGGAATGAATTTTTCCATTATGTTTTATGGCAGATCGTACAGTACTATACATAGATTTTACAGCTGTTATCATTTTTGTGCTGACTTGTTTAGCAAGTAATTTTTGCCATAGAAACGCACGATTTATTTTTACAAAACATTTTTCGTAGTCGATAAACACAGAATAGAGTTTTTGACCTGTGTGTATTACTTTGGATATTATAGAGTGTAGTATAAACACACAATCGACCGTGCTTTTTCCCTTTTGGAAACCAAATTGAAAGTCTGATAATTTTTCGTACTTTTCTGACCATACTGTTAGTCTATTAAGAAGAATTTGGGAATATACTTTGGCTAGTATATTATTTAAAGTAATGCCTCGATAATTCTTTGCTTCTTTTGGGTCACCGCCTTTAAATATAGGTATAATATACCCCATACCCCAACTTTCTGGATATTCACCGGTATTAAATATGCTGTTAAAAAGAGATACTAGGTGAGTTGAAATAATGCTATAAGATGCTTTAATAATTTCAGCCGATAATTTGTCGGGTCCCGAAGCTTTACAGCTATTTTGTTTATACACTGCTTTATGTATTTCAAATTCTGTTATAGGACAATCTAATTCATCGTTTAATACGTTTTGCATATTAATAATATCATTGTTTACATCAATGTTTGGCTCTTCGCCATATAACGTGTTGAAATGCTCATGTAAATCATCAACTTTAATTTCATCATCCTTAGTATATGATTTTTTATAGCATTTTTTAACAGATTTCCAGAATTTACGCGGCTGACACTTTGCAATATTTTCTAGTCTATGTCCTTCTTGTATTTTATATTTTTGTTTTGCACGATTTTTGGTTCTATTGTATTTCGTACGCATCTTGGTAAAACTCGTTCTATTTTCTTCCGTTTTATGTTTTAAGAATATAGTTCGCGCCTTCTTGAATTCATGCTTGGCAGTATAACATTCTTCGTTGAACCACTTAGAATTTTTGGTAGTAAAAGCTTTTTGTTTTTTGAATGTTTGCTGTTTACCAAAAATTGTAAATGCATTATTTTGTAAGACATCCGTTAATTGTTTTACACGAGTATCAATCGATAAATCGGTGTTATTCGCCATATTTTTATTAATCATATCACGCGATAATGAAATTTTAAAAATATTTACTTTTTCTTCATCCCATATTATTTTTTGTCCCATATCTGCGTTTTCAGATTCTACCGTTTCCTGTTCATGAGTATGTGTACAATTTTTCTTGAAACAAAATTGATGCATGATCAGATAAGGCAGTGTGTCCTAAAATATTAAATTGAGAAATTGTGTTCACGATATTTTTGTCAATCAGTAAATAATCCGTTACGCTAAGACCACGTGATGAACAGAATGTAAAATTACCTAGTTCGCCGTCACTATGTAGCCGCCCATTTGCTATTATGTGATTGGTAGATTTACACAAAGATATTAATCTACGCCCATTTGCGTCGACCACGTGGTCTTGATTGTGCCGTATTGGGAAATCGTACTCCGTGATAAATTGAGAATCATATACATCATTATCAAGATACCTGTCATATTCTATCAGATCAGACAATAGGCCTGTCCGTGAATTTAAATCTCCTAACTAGAAACAACTATATTAGTTCTTTTAACTTTGCACCTTTTTTAGAAACAATTACAAGTGAGATTGTAATAATATATATCAAAAAGAAAGTTTGAATTTATACTTAGAAAATGAGAAGGTAAGGGTAATTATTTTTAAGAAGTGCTATTTGCACAAAGGCTTCAAAGGTACATAAACATTCCCCATGAAAAAATACCACCCTAGCACTTAGGGATGGATTATGGAGCAAATCTAGCGAGCACAATGTCAACTCTAGGGAGCACATTGTCAATGATAAATGCTGGAGCAAATTGTAAGTTATCATCGCCGGTCGATCTCCTCACGACGTGCACGTCGTGACCGGTGCACATTCCGCAGCAGCAGCGTAGGATTCTGGGATCTTCTGGTTGTCGATCTTGCGAAGGGGGAATCTCTCCAAGTATGTGGATCCACGGCTATGGCACATCAGGACAGATCTGCCATCTCTTCCAGGTGGTGTTCTAGCTGAACACTGGATTTTCGATCTTTCGTTTAGAAGAGATGGCGGACCTGAGGGAGCGGCAACGGTCGTGGATCCACGCTCCCCCAATCTATACTGTATCTGGACTTGCTTGCGACAATCGACGACCAGATGTCTAACTGTCAGATCCGTATTAATGCTGCTGCGGGGTGACCAACAGTGAGGAGGGTGGCCCTACAAAGGACCACGTACAGACCAGGCCTTGTCAACCTGGACGGCACAGAAAGAAGTAACCACCTGATGACGTCTTCATAAGCCACACAGAATACAGAACCTTCAGAGAATACCGAACTAATCAACGTAGAAGAACAGGAATAATCATCATAGAAGCATAGGAATAATCATCACAGAACAAGTATAATCATCATCGAATAACCACCACAGAAGAATCACCTTAGGATAAGAAGAATCACCTTAGACAAGAAGAATCACCTTAGGACATAACCATCTTAGAAAATACAGTCGCCCAAATGCATTTATGCGGTGGCGACTATAAACAAAAAAAGAAGAAGAAGTTATCATCAGTTTCATCAAGTTGTCAGAGCAGTGAACATTCAGTTGATATTTTTGATAGTTAATCAGTTAGCAAATTATAAATGCCATTATGGCAACCAAACCAAGTTCAGTGGTGTTTGATCACTTTGAAATGCCAGCAAATACCTCTGGCAAATATAAAGCCAAATGCAAGCATTGTTATGTTTTTATCTCTGGGACTAGCAAGACAACATCAAACCTGTTGACTCATCTCAAGGTAAATAAATATATTTCCTTCGTTATAACAACAAGTTAGTTGAAACACTGAGAGCATCTGTTGATAAACGACTCACTGTATTTGAGGAACGTGAAGCGTTCATAATAGCTTCATGCCTAGACACTAGGTTTAAGTTAGACTGGTGTGCGACTCCAGAGGAATGCTCTTCCCAGAGGAGGAACCTTCTCTTCACAGCACTGGCAGATGTATCCACAAGAATTGTAGCCAATGATGCTGAAGATGTGCCTCAAGAGCCTCCCCGCAAGCGCAGTAAATTATTCAGTTTTATGGACTCGCGAGTTCAGGCTGTGACTCCTGTGAACAATTCTAGTGTTGAGATAGAGATCCAGGATTACCTCTCTCAGCCATGCTTGCCAGAGGAGTGTGATCCTCTGGAGTACTGGAAAGTTCAGGAGTCTGTATTTCCCACATTGGCAAAGTTAGCCAGACATTATTTGGGCATCACAGCAACTTCAGCACCTGTGGAAAGACTTTTTAGTATTGCGGGCAAAATATTCAGACCGGAGAGATGTAATTTGGGTGACATTAGGTTTCAGGAACTTATGTTTATAAGATGTAACTCGCAGTGAACATTACAAACTGTCAAGCACAGTTTAATATAATCATGTTTTAATTTAATCATGTTTTAATGCAATACCCACATAGCTTGTCCTCAGTAATAACAATAATAATCAATGCATTTTCTGCAGTAAGCCTTTGTACTTAGTAGTTTTAACTTCTTATACCAATATTATTTTGAATTAAATGATGTATGTGTGTATATATGGAATACTTTTTTGAATAAATACCTTTTATATATTGTATAATACAGCTTTTGTGTTATCTTATTACAATTTTAAGGAATTGGGTGCATGGGTACATCAATGTAATCATGATTGCAATCATGATTACATTGCAATGTAATTGTAATTGTAATCAATTACTTGGAAAATATTTGTAATCGTAATTGTAATCGTAATCATAGCAACAGCAAGTAATCGTAATTGATTACATTTTGCATGTAATCGCCCCATGTCTGGTGTCACTTAGCAGCTATGATACCAGGCTACATAGGTATACCCGGTCTTATGGGGTCACATCGCCTACTTTGCTCGCTATTCAGTACCAAAGAGGCCCGGAACCGTAATTCTGTTAAACTTATATATATGTTGCAACCATCTGGACAGGTATGACGTAATGTGTTTATGTCATAGAAACAAATATGCAAATAACGAGACCGCGTGTATTATTGCAATGACCACCATCGCAACATCCAGTCTGCTACGAAGCAATTGTAGAATTCAATTGTAATTGTAGAATTCAATTGCTATCGCCCACTGAAAGCGCGCACAGACTGCACGTTGACCATTGTAGACCATCTTAATGTTATTCAAATTATATTAGACATTTTTATCTTTTTCTGTAATTGTGAATAATTAATACGAGACATATGTTGCTCATATATTTAGGAACTACAAAGACCTCTCGGATGTTCTGTTCGTGGTCTGTCGTTGTTGTTGCGTTTGGTTCATTACGAGGACAGCTTCCGTTTCATTACAACATCTGAGAAAATAATTGTGTCTAAATCGGTAAGGTAGCCTACGAAACACCGGTGGTGAAGAAACTGGAGTAGCCAGAGAAAACCCACCTGTCCGATCTGGCGACCATCGTATCATCTCGCATAATTCCCGAGATCCGAGGATCGAACCCGGGTTGCATTCACAACAATTGACCTTTCTGCAAACGCTACTTAGGCACGCCCCCCATAGTTACAGGTGCTCGCTGTAACCACGCGAGACAAGCTATCTAACAAAATGGCGTCTAACGCAGACCTGCATCGAGTTAATCTAGATAAAATTCCGTCGAATTTCTCGGTTTTATTTCACCCAGATAAGAATATCTCGTTGAAAGCAAGGGTTTTAGGTGAATTCAGGTGATTTCGTATAATTCCCTGTTCGTCTAATGGTAGTTTCGTATACTAGTGCATTCGTATAATCACAGGTTCGTATTTTATATATATATAGTACTGCACTATACAGGCCCATTATAATAATGCTATTATTAGCTATTTAGGTAAGTAGACACAATTATGAATGGGACTATGTAGCCGTGTGTTTGCCATACCAGGAGTGATTATCTATCTAAATAAATCATTCCGCATTTTCGATGATTCCAACGGTGGCACTTATCACAGCTAAGAGCATGCATACGGCTGGAAACGTGACGAGAGCAAAAAACGCATGGAAAAATAGACACCATGGTTGTAATGAAATTGATGTGAAGAGCATGATATTTATACATGATTCAAGGGCTTGGACATATGGCACGGCTCAGCTCTAAAGCTGATAAAACATGGGCATACAAGCCAGCATCACAAATGTTTGAGCCGACCAATCAAGGTGTGAAGAATAATATATATTCTCCAGTAATTGATTAATTTGTCAACAGCCCATCTCATAATAGACGTAGGTGTGAAGGTTATTTCTCTAAAGAACAGATATACGGATGAGGACGTGTTAAGTGTTCGTGGTAAATGCTTGCGCAGTCAACGGAAGAGTGAACAACCACATCGTGTCAACTTTGACATCAAAAGAAATGAAATATGCCACCGTCTTGAGAGACTCGACCCTATGCCTCCTAGAAGACTCGAACATTAGGCCCAAAAACTGAACACCAGTACGTTCACTGAGCTAATATGGGAATCCCACAGCTCTGCACATGCATGTGTACTATTACTACTATCTGATCCCTAGTCCACCATCCACGACAATATGTATGAACCACATGTATAATCACCACTATACTCACATATCTCTTGTGAACGGTAGATCTATTAATGCAGAATATATTTTTTCGAAATATTTTATTATGCATAAATAAATTAATTTCAACTTACTTGTGTGCAAATATATCTGTTTGCATTAATTTTGGATGTATTCAGCTGGTCGTTTGGTCGTTCACACAACTTAATCCACCTTAGACATGTTTTCCAGATTTGTCTTAGGTTTTGAAAATGGCACGAATTTAACGTCACCTATCAATCGATCTGGATATCTACATCACTGTCACACAGCCCGTAACTACATCTTTTCACCATTGTCAATGACAGACAGTATTAATTAATTTTAAATATTTTTCAAAAAATAATTTCAGATCACGATCACTCGTTATCAGATTTGATTAAAATGTTACTACATAACTCATTTATCTAACAGAACGATAAAACAATGACTCGGTGTAGTAATCAATTATATAATTATGTGCACACATTTTATAATTGACCAATTAGCACAATCAGTGCTAAATTCCGATGTGAAATACTTTGATCTTGATAGCAGTGGCCCCTATCGGGTATTATAACTCGGCGGTCTCTGTGATGTACCGTTAGTGGGTAAGTTGTTGATTGCTCCCAATAAACAGTGTGACACGCTTAAATTTGATTGCTGTGTTTGTGAGAAAAGAATGACTATATGGGGTCAGTCGGTGTTTTTATAGATGCATTGTTTTTAAAGCAGCTGTCTGGTATTTTGTGGTTCATATACACACTTTTAGATTTGTCCAAGGATTTTGAAATGGGTTGAATTTAACGTCGATCACCAGGATATCGACTAATTTTGTACTATAACTAACCCACACACCAAAGCTACACATTTTCAACATCATTAAAACAATTTTAAACCCGTATTTTCGATCAAATTCACGCCTTTTCAAATTTGTCTACTCGTTACTAGTGTGTCTAATATGCATTGTTTGTCTAACAAGATGGCGGCGATAAACCGTTGCCGGGGGTGTGCGCGAATGGTGCGATGCGATTGGCTAACGCCAGCTGTCAATCAAAATCGGCAGAAAGGTCAATTTAAGTACCAACCATATTAATATTAAAAATGTCAATATCTGTATGTTTGATTTTAACACATAATTATACAAATCAAATGTAATCAAAATATAGACTATAAGTGAAAACTGCGTATTGGAATTATATACTAGAGGACATAGAAAACGCACACTTCGGGGATACGTGTGAATTTACATGAAAAACAATAACTATATAAATACATAGTTTTAAACATTTTGGTATATTTGTAGTTGTTCAATTTGTGTTTTGTAATAAAGATGTGATATTTCGTTTTCATGTAATACTATTCATATAATGTTGGGTGTGCGTTTTCTATGTCCTCTAGTATACACAATTTCAACTTCACGATTTCACAAATTCATGAGAGACTGAAATCGTGAAATTATGAATTCATGTAGTTTTAGTCGTGAATTATGAAGTTGAAATCGTGAATGTGTGAAGTTGAAATCGTGAAGTATGAAGTTGAAATCGTGAATGTGTGAAGTTGAAATCTTGAATGTGTGAAGTTGAAATCGTGAATGTGTGAAGTTGAAATCATGAATGTGTGAAGTTGAAATCATGAATGTGTGAAGTTGAAATCGTGAATGTATGAAGTTGAAATCGTGAATGTGTGAAGTTGAAATCATGAATGTGTGAAGTTGAAATCGTGAATGTGTGATGTTGAAATCGTGAATGTGTGAAGTTGAAATCGTGAATGTGTGAAGTTGAAATAGTGAATATGTGAAGTTGAAATCGTGAATGTGTGAAGTTGAAATCGTGAATGTATGAAGTTGAAATCGTGAATGTGTGAAGTTGAAATAGTGAATATGTGAAGTTGAAATCGTGAATGTGTGAAGTTGAAATCGTGAATTATGAAGTTGAAATCGTGAATGTGTGAAGTTGAAATCGTGAATATGTGAAGTTGAAATCGTGAATGTGTGAAGTTGAAATCGTGAATTGTGAAGTTGAAATCGTGAATGTGTGAAGTTGAAATCGTGAATTGTGAAGTTGAAATCGTGAATGTGTGAAGTTGAAATCGTGAATGTGTGAAGTTGAAATCGTGAATGTGTGAAGTTGAAATCGTGAATTGTGAAGTTGAAATCGTGAATGTGTGAAGTTGAAATCGTGAATTATGAAGTTGAAATCGTGAATGTGTGAAGTAAATGAAATCGTGAATGTGTGAAGTTGAAATCGTGAATTATGAAGTTGAAATCGTGAATGTGTGAAGTTGAAATCGTGAATTGTGAAGTTGAAATCGTGAATTATGAAGTTGAAATCGTGAATTGTGAAGTTGAAATCGTGAATGTGTGAAGTTGAAATCGTGAATGTGTGAAGTTGAAATCGTGAATGTGTGAAGTTGAAATCGTGAATTATGAAGTTGAAATCGTGAATTGTGAAGTTGAAATCGTGAATGATGAAGTTGAAATCGTGAATGTGTGAAGTTGAAATCGTGAATTGTGAAGTTGAAATTATGAAGTTGAAATCGTGAATATGTGAAGTTGAAATCGTGAATGTATGAAGTTGAAATCGTGAATGTATGAAGTTGAAATCGTGAATATGTGAAGTATAAATCGTGAATTATGAAGTTGAAATTGTGAATATGTGAAGTTGAAATCGTGAATGTGTGAAGTTGAAATCGTGAATATGTGAAGTTGAAATCATGAATGTGTGAAGTTGAAATCGTGAATGTGTGAAGTTGAAATCGTGAATGTGCTAAGTTGAAATCGTGAATGTGTGAAGTTGAAATCGTGAATGTGTGAAGTTGAAATCGTGAATGTGTGAAGTTGAAATCGTGAATTATGAAATTGAAATCATGAATTATGAAGTTGAAATCGTGAATGTATGAAGTTGAAATCGTGAATGTGTGAAGTTGAAATCGTGAATATGTGAAGTTGAAATCGTGAATGTGTGAAGTTGAAATCGTGAATGTGTGAAGTTGAAATCGTGAATTCATGAAGTTGAAATCATGAATTATGAAGTTGAATTCGTGAATTCATAAAGTTGAAATCGTGAATTATGAAGTTGAAATCGTGAATGTGTGAAGTTGAAATCGTGAATTATGAAGTTGAAATCGTGAATGTGTGAAGTTGAAATCATGAATGTGTGAAGTTGAAATCGTGAATGTGTGAAGTTGAAATCGTGAATGTATGAAGTTGAAATCGTGAATGTGTGAAGTTGAAATCGTGAATATGTGAAGTTGAAATCGTGAATGTGTGAAGTTGAAATCGTGAATGTGTGAAGTTGAAATCATGAATCATGAAGTTGAAATCATGAATTATGAAGTTGAATCGTGAATTATGAAGTTGAAATCGTGAATTATGAAGTTGAAATCGTGAATGTGTGAAGTTGAAATCATGAATGTGTGAAGTTGAAATCGTGAATATGAAGTTGAAATCATGAATGTGTGAAGTTGAAATCGTGAATGTGTGAAGTTGAAATCGTGAATGTGTGAAGTTGAAATCGTGAATGTGTGAAGTTGAAATCGTGAATTATGAAGTTGAAATCATGAATTATGAAGTTGAAATCGTGAATATGTGAAGTTGAAATCGTGAATTATGAAGTTGAAATCGTGAATGTGTGAAGTTGAAATCGTGAATGTGTGAAGTTGAAATCGTGAATATGTGAAGTTGAAATCGTGAATTATGAAGTTGAAATCGTGAATGTGTGAAGTTGAAATCGTGAATGTGTGAAGTTGAAATCATGAATGTGTGAAGTTGAAATCATGAATTATGAAGTTGAAATCGTGAATATGTGAAGTTGAAATCGTGAATGTATGAAGTTGAAATCGTGAATGTATGAAGTTGAAATCGTGAATATGTGAAGTATAAATCGTGAATTATGAAGTTGAAATTGTGAATATGTGAAGTTGAAATCGTGAATGTGTGAAGTTGAAATCGTGAATGTGTGAAGTTGAAATCGTGAATGTGTTAAGTTGAAATCGTGAATGTGTGAAGTTGAAATCGTGAATGTGTGAAGTTGAAATCGTGAATGTGTGAAGTTGAAATCGTGAATTATGAAGTTGAAATCATGAATTATGAAGTTGAAATCGTGAATTAAGTTGAAATCGTGAATTATGAAGTTGAAATCGTGAATGTGTGAAGTTGAAATCGTGAATGTGTGAAGTTGAAATCGTGAATTGTGAAGTTGAAATCGTGAATGTGTGAAGTTGAAATCGTGAATTTGAAGTTGAAATCATGAATGTATGAAGTTGAAATCGTGAATTATGAAGTTGAAATCGTGAATGTGTGAAGTTGAAATCGTGAATGTGTGAAGTTGAAATCGTGAATGTGTGAAGTTGAAATCGTGAATGTGTGAAGTTGAAATCATGAATTATGAAGTTGAAATCGTGAATGTGTGAAGTTGAAATCGTGAATTATGAAGTTGAAATCGTGAATGTGTGAAGTTGAAATCGTGAATGTGTGAAGTTGAAATCGTGAATGTGTGAAGTTGAAATCGTGAATGTGTGAAGTTGAAATCGTGAATGTGAAGTTGAAATCGTGAATTGTGAAGTTGAAATCGTGAATGTGTGAAGTTGAAATCGTGAATGTGTGAAGTTGAAATCGTGAATGTGTGAAGTTGAAATCGTGAATGTGTGAAGTTGAAATCGTGAATGTGTGAAGTTGAAATCATGAATGTGTGAAGTTGAAATCGTGAATTATGAAGTTGAAATCGTGAATATGTGAAGTTGAAATCGTGAATGTATGAAGTTGAAATCGTGAATGTGTGAAGTTGAAATCGTGAATGTGTGAAGTTGAAATCGTGAATTGTGAAGTTGAAATCGTGAATTTGAAGTTAAATCGTGAATGTGAGTTGAAATCTGAATTGTGAAGTTGAAATCGTGAATGTGTGAAGTTGAAATCGTGAATGTGTGAAGTTGAAATCGTGAATGTGTGAAGTTGAAATCGTGAATGTGTGAAGTTGAAATCGTGAATGTGTGAAGTTGAAATCATGAATGTGTGAAGTTGAAATCGTGAATTATGAAGTTGAAATCGTGAATTGTGAAGTTGAAATCGTGAATGTGTGAAGTTGAAATCGTGAATGTATGAAGTTGAAATCGTGAATGTATGAAGTTGAAATCGTGAATTATGAAGTTGAAATCGTGAATTGTGAAGTTGAAATCGTGAATGTGTGAAGTTGAAATCGTGAATGTGTGAAGTTGAAATCGTGAATGTGTGAATTTGAAATCATGAATGTGTGAAGTTGAAATCATGAATTATGAAGTTGAAATCGTGAATATGTGAAGTTGAAATCGTGAATGTATGAAGTTGAAATCGTGAATGTATGAAGTTGAAATCGTGAATGTGTGAAGTTGAAATCGTGAATGTGTGAAGTTGAAATCGTGAATGTTTGAAGTTAAAATCGTGAATGTGTGAAGTTGAAATCATGAATATGTGAAGTTGAAATCATGATTTATGAAGTTGAAATCGTGAATATGTGAAGTTGAAATCGTGAATGTGTGAAGTTGAAATCGTGAATGTGTGAAGTTGAAATCGTGAATGTGTGAAGTTGAAATCGTGAATGGGTGAAGTTGAAATCATGAATGTGTGAAGTTGAAATCATGAATTATGAAGTTGAAATCGTGAATATGTGAAGTTGAAATCGTGAATGTATGAAGTTGAAATCGTGAATGTATGAAGTTGAAATCGTGAATATGTGAAGTTGAAATCGTGAATGTGTGAAGTTGAAATCGTGAATTATGAAGTTGAAATCGTGAATGTGTGAAGTTGAAATCGTGAATATGTGAAGTTGAAATCGTGAATTATGAAGTTGAAATCGTGAATGTGTGAAGTTGAAATCGTGTGAAGTTGAAATCGTGAATGTGTGAAGTTGAAATCGTGAATGTGTGAAGTTGAAATCGTGAATGGTGAAGTTGAAATCATGAATGTGTGAAGTTGAAATCAGAATATGTGAAGTTGAAATCGTGAATGTGTGAAGTTGAAATCGTGAATTATGAAGTTGAAATCGTGAATGTGTGAAGTTGAAATCGTGAATATGTGAAGTTGAAATCGTGAATGTGTGAAGTTGAAATCGTGAATTATGAAGTTGAAATCATGAATTGTGAAGTTTAAATCGTGAATGTGTGAAGTTGAAATCGTGAATGTGTGAAGTTGAAATCGTGAATTATGAAGTTGAAATCGTGAATGTGTGAAGTTGAAATCGTGAATTATGAAGTTGAAATCGTGAATGTGTGAAGTTGAAATCATGAATTTGTGAAGTTGAAATCGTGAATTATGAAGTTGAAATCGTGAATTCATGAAGTTGAAATCATGAATTATGAAGTTGAATTCGTGAATTCATGAAGTTGAAATCGTGAATTATGAAGTTGAAATCGTGAATGTGTGATGTTGAAATCATGAATGTGTGAAGTTGAAATCGTGAATGTGTGAAGTTGAAATCGTGAATTATGAAGTTGAAATCGTGAATGTGTGAAGTATAAATCGTGAATGAGTGATGTTGAAATCATGAATGTGTGAAGTTGAAATCGTGAATGTGTGAAGTTGAAATTATGAAGTTGAAATCGTGAATATGTGAAGTTGAAATCGTGAATGTATGAAGTTGAAATCGTGAATGTATGAAGTTGAAATCGTGAATATGTGAAGTATAAATCGTGAATTATGAAGTTGAAATTGTGAATATGTGAAGTTGAAATCGTGAATGTGTGAAGTTGAAATCGTGAATATGTGAAGTTGAAATCATGAATGTGTGAAGTTGAAATCGTGAATGTGTGAAGTTGAAATCGTGAATGTGCTAAGTTGAAATCGTGAATGTGTGAAGTTGAAATCGTGAATGTGTGAAGTTGAAATCGTGAATGTGTGAAGTTGAAATCGTGAATTATGAAATTGAAATCATGAATTATGAAGTTGAAATCGTGAATGTATGAAGTTGAAATCGTGAATGTGTGAAGTTGAAATCGTGAATATGTGAAGTTGAAATCGTGAATGTGTGAAGTTGAAATCGTGAATGTGTGAAGTGAAATCGTGAATATGAAGTTGAAATCGTGAATTCATGAAGTTGAAATCATGAATTATGAAGTTGAATTCGTGAATTCATAAAGTTGAAATCGTGAATTATGAAGTTGAAATCGTGAATGTGTGAAGTTGAAATCGTGAATTGTGAAGTTGAAATCGTGAATGTGTGAAGTTGAAATCGTGAATGTGTGAAGTTGAAATCGTGAATGTATGAAGTTGAAATCGTGAATGTGTGAAGTTGAAATCGTGAATTATGAAGTTGAAATCATGAATGTGTGAAGTTGAAATCGTGAATGTGTGAAGTTGAAATCATGAATGTGTGAAGTTGAAATCGTGAATGTGTGATGTTGAAATCATGAATTATGAAGTTGAAATCGTGGATATGTGAAGTTGAAATCGTGAATTATGAAGTTGAAATCGTGAATGTGTGAAGCTGAAATCGTGAATTATGAAGTTGAAATCGTGAATGTGTGAAGTTGAAATCGTGAATTATGAAGTTGAAATCGTGAATGTGTGAAGTTGAAATCGTGAATGTGTGAAGTTGAAATCGTGAATTATGAAGTTGAAATCATGAATTATGAAGTTGAAATCGTGAATATGTGAAGTTGAAATCGTGAATTATGAAGTTGAAATCGTGAATGTGTGAAGTTGAAATCGTGAATGTGTGAAGTTGAAATCATGAATATGTGAAGTTGAAATCGTGAATTATGAAGTTGAAATCGTGAATGTGTGAAGTTGAAATCGTGAATGTGTGAAGTTGAAATCATGAATGTGTGAAGTTGAAATCATGAATTATGAAGTTGAAATCGTGAATATGTGAAGTTGAAATCGTGAATGTATGAAGTTGAAATCGTGAATGTATGAAGTTGAAATCGTGAATATGTGAAGTATAAATCGTGAATTATGAAGTTGAAATTGTGAATATGTGAAGTTGAAATCGTGAATGTGTGAAGTTGAAATCGTGAATGTGTGAAGTTGAAATCGTGAATGTGCTAAGTTGAAATCGTGAATGTGTGAAGTTGAAATCGTGAATGTGTGAAGTTGAAATCGTGAATGTGTGAAGTTGAAATCGTGAATTATGAAATTGAAATCATGAATTATGAAGTTGAATTCGTGAATTCATGAAGTTGAAATCGTGAATTATGAAGTTGAAATCGTGAATGTGTGAAGTTGAAATCGTGAATGTGTGAAGTTGAAATCGTGAATTATGAAGTTGAAATCGTGAATGTGTGAAGTTGAAATCGTGAATGATGAAGTTGAAATCGTGAATGTGTGAAGTTGAAATCGTGAATGTGTGAAGTTGAAATCGTGAATGTGTGAAGTTGAAATCGTGAATGTGTGAAGTTGAAATCGTGAATGTGTGAAGTTGAAATCGTGAATTATGAAGTTGAAATCATGAATTATGAAGTTGAAATCGTGAATTCATGAAGTTGAAATCGTGAATTATGAAGTTGAAATCGTGAATGTGTGAAGTTGAAATCATGAATGTGTGAAGTTGAAATCATGAATGAGTGTGAAGTTGAAATCGTGAATGTATGAAGTTGAAATCGTGAATGTGAAGTTGAAATCGTGAATGTGTGAAGTTGAAATCATGAATGTGTGAAGTTGAAATCGTGAATGTATGAAGTTGAAATCGTGAATGTGTGAAGTTGAAATCGTGAATGTGTGAAGTTGAAATCGTGAATGTGTGAAGTTGAAATCATGAATGTGTGAAGTTGAAATCATGAATTATGAAGTTGAAATCGTGAATATGTGAAGTTGAAATCGTGAATGTATGACGTTGAAATCGTGAATGTGTGAAGTTGAAATCGTGAATGTGTGAAGTTGAAATCGTGAATGTGTGAAGTTGAAATCGTGAATGTTTGAAGTTAAATCGTGAATGTTGAAGTTGAAATCATGAATTGTGAAGTTGAAATCATGATTTATGAAGTTGAAATCGTGAATATGTGAAGTTGAAATCGTGAATGTGTGAAGTTGAAATCGTGAATGTGTGAAGTTGAAATCGTGAATGTGTGAAGTTGAAATCGTGAATGGGTGAAGTTGAAATCATGAATGTGTGAAGTTGAAATCGTGAATTATGAAGTTGAAATCGTGAATATGTGAAGTTGAAATCGTGAATGTATGAAGTTGAAATCGTGAATGTATGAAGTTGAAATCGTGAATTATGAAGTTGAAATCATGAATTGTGAAGTTGAAATCGTGAATGTGTGAAGTTGAAATCGTGAATGTGTGAAGTTGAAATCGTGAATGTGTGAATTTGAAATCATGAATGTGTGAAGTTGAAATCATGAATTATGAAGTTGAAATCGTGAATATGTGAAGTTGAAATCGTGAATGTATGAAGTTGAAATCGTGAATGTATGAAGTTGAAATCGTGAATGTGTGAAGTTGAAATCGTGAATGTGTGAAGTTGAAATCGTGAATGTTTGAAGTTAAAATCGTGAATGTGTGAAGTTGAAATCATGAATATGTGAAGTTGAAATCATGATTTATGAAGTTGAAATCGTGAATATGTGAAGTTGAAATCGTGAATGTGTGAAGTTGAAATCGTGAATGTGTGAAGTTGAAATCGTGAATGTGTGAAGTTGAAATCGTGAATGGGTGAAGTTGAAATCATGAATGTGTGAAGTTGAAATCATGAATTATGAAGTTGAAATCGTGAATATGTGAAGTTGAAATCGTGAATGTATGAAGTTGAAATCGTGAATGTATGAAGTTGAAATCGTGAATATGTGAAGTTGAAATCGTGAATGTGTGAAGTTGAAATCGTGAATTATGAAGTTGAAATCGTGAATGTGTGAAGTTGAAATCGTGAATATGTGAAGTTGAAATCGTGAATTATGAAGTTGAAATCGTGAATTGTGAAGTTGAAATCGTGAATTGAAATTATGAAGTTGAAATCGTGAATGTGTGAAGTTGAAATCGTGAATGTGTGAAGTTGAAATCGTGAATGTGTGAAGTTGAAATCGTGAATGTGTGAAGTTGAAATCATGAATATGTGAAGTTGAAATCGTGAATGTGTGAAGTTGAAATCGTGAATTATGAAGTTGAAATCGTGAATGTGTGAAGTTGAAATCGTGAATATGTGAAGTTGAAATCGTGAATGTGTGAAGTTGAAATCGTGAATTATGAAGTTTAAATCATGAATTGTGAAGTTTAAATCGTGAATGTGTGAAGTTGAAATCGTGAATGTGTGAAGTTGAAATCGTGAATTATGAAGTTGAAATCGTGAATGTGTGAAGTTGAAATCGTGAATTATGAAGTTGAAATCGTGAATGTGTGAAGTTGAAATCATAATCATGAATTTGTGAAGTTGAAATCGTGAATTATGAAGTTGAAATCGTGAATTCATGAAGTTGAAATCATGAATTATGAAGTTGAATTCGTGAATTCATGAAGTTGAAATCGTGAATTATGAAGTTGAAATCGTGAATGTGTGATGTTGAAATCATGAATGTGTGAAGTTGAAATCGTGAATGTGTGAAGTTGAAATCGTGAATTATGAAGTTGAAATCGTGAATGTGTGAAGTATAAATCGTGAATGAGTGATGTTGAAATCATGAATGTGTGAAGTTGAAATCGTGAATGTGTGAAGTTGAAATTATGAAGTTGAAATCGTGAATATGTGAAGTTGAAATCGTGAATGTATGAAGTTGAAATCGTGAATGTATGAAGTTGAAATCGTGAATATGTGAAGTATAAATCGTGAATTATGAAGTTGAAATTGTGAATATGTGAAGTTGAAATCGTGAATGTGTGAAGTTGAAATCGTGAATATGTGAAGTTGAAATCATGAATGTGTGAAGTTGAAATCGTGAATGTGTGAAGTTGAAATCGTGAATGTGCTAAGTTGAAATCGTGAATGTGTGAAGTTGAAATCGTGAATGTGTGAAGTTGAAATCGTGAATGTGTGAAGTTGAAATCGTGAATTATGAAATTGAAATCATGAATTATGAAGTTGAAATCGTGAATGTATGAAGTTGAAATCGTGAATGTGTGAAGTTGAAATCGTGAATATGTGAAGTTGAAATCGTGAATGTGTGAAGTTGAAATCGTGAATGTGTGAAGTTGAAATCGTGAATTCATGAAGTTGAAATCATGAATTATGAAGTTGAATTCGTGAATTCATAAAGTTGAAATCGTGAATTATGAAGTTGAAATCGTGAATGTGTGAAGTTGAAATCGTGAATTATGAAGTTGAAATCGTGAATGTGTGAAGTTGAAATCATGAATGTGTGAAGTTGAAATCGTGAATGTGTGAAGTTGAAATCGTGAATGTATGAAGTTGAAATCGTGAATGTGTGAAGTTGAAATCGTGAATTATGAAGTTGAAATCATGAATGTGTGAAGTTGAAATCGTGAATGTGTGAAGTTGAAATCATGAATGTGTGAAGTTGAAATCGTGAATGTGTGATGTTGAAATCATGAATTATGAAGTTGAAATCGTGGATATGTGAAGTTGAAATCGTGAATTATGAAGTTGAAATCGTGAATGTGTGAAGCTGAAATCGTGAATTATGAAGTTGAAATCGTGAATGTGTGAAGTTGAAATCGTGAATTATGAAGTTGAAATCGTGAATGTGTGAAGTTGAAATCGTGAATGTGTGAAGTTGAAATCGTGAATTATGAAGTTGAAATCATGAATTATGAAGTTGAAATCGTGAATATGTGAAGTTGAAATCGTGAATTATGAGGTTGAAATCGTGAATGTGTGAAGTTGAAATCGTGAATGTGTGAAGTTGAAATCATGAATATGTGAAGTTGAAATCGTGAATTATGAAGTTGAAATCGTGAATGTGTGAAGTTGAAATCGTGAATGTGTGAAGTTGAAATCATGAATGTGTGAAGTTGAAATCATGAATTATGAAGTTGAAATCGTGAATATGTGAAGTTGAAATCGTGAATGTATGAAGTTGAAATCGTGAATGTATGAAGTTGAAATCGTGAATATGTGAAGTATAAATCGTGAATTATGAAGTTGAAATTGTGAATATGTGAAGTTGAAATCGTGAATGTGTGAAGTTGAAATCGTGAATGTGTGAAGTTGAAATCGTGAATGTGCTAAGTTGAAATCGTGAATGTGTGAAGTTGAAATCGTGAATGTGTGAAGTTGAAATCGTGAATGTGTGAAGTTGAAATCGTGAATTCATGAAGTTGAAATCATGAATTATGAAGTTGAATTCGTGAATTCATAAAGTTGAAATCGTGAATTATGAAGTTGAAATCGTGAATGTGTGAAGTTGAAATCGTGAATTATGAAGTTGAAATCGTGAATGTGTGAAGTTGAAATCATGAATGTGTGAAGTTGAAATCGTGAATGTGTGAAGTTGAAATCGTGAATGTATGAAGTTGAAATCGTGAATGTGTGAAGTTGAAATCGTGAATATGTGAAGTTGAAATCGTGAATGTGTGAAGTTGAAATCGTGAATGTGTGAAGTTGAAATCATGAATTCATGAAGTTGAAATCATGAATTATGAAGTTGAATTCGTGAATTCATGAAGTTGAAATCGTGAATTATGAAGTTGAAATCGTGAATGTGTGATGTTGAAATCATGAATGTGTGAAGTTGAAATCATGAATGTGTGAAGTTGAAATCATTAATGTGTGAAGTTGAAATCGTGAATGTATGAAGTTGAAATCGTGAATATGTGAAGTTGAAATCATGAATGTGTGAAGTTGAAATCGTGAATGTGTGAAGTTGAAATCGTGAATGTGTGAAGTTGAAATCGTGACTGTGTGAAGTTGAAATCGTGAATGTGTGAATTTGAAATCATGAATGTGTGAAGTTGAAATCATGAATTATGAAGTTGAAATCGTGAATATGTGAAGTTGAAATCGTGAATGTATGACGTTGAAATCGTGAATGTATGAAGTTGAAATCGTGAATGTGTGAAGTTGAAATCGTGAATGTGTGAAGTTGAAATCGTGAATGTTTGAAGTTAAAATCGTGAATGTCTGAAGTTGAAATCATGAATATGTGAAGTTGAAATCATGATTTATGAAGTTGAAATCGTGAATATGTGAAGTTGAAATCGTGAATGTGTGAAGTTGAAATCGTGAATGTGTGAAGTTGAAATCGTGAATGTGTGAAGTTGAAATCGTGAATGGGTGAAGTTGAAATCATGAATGTGTGAAGTTGAAATCATGAATTATGAAGTTGAAATCGTGAATATGTGAAGTTGAAATCGTGAATGTATGAAGTTGAAATCGTGAATGTATGAAGTTGAAATCGTGAATTATGAAGTTGAAATCATGAATTGTGAAGTTGAAATCGTGAATGTGTGAAGTTGAAATCGTGAATGTGTGAAGTTGAAATCGTGAATGTGTGAATTTGAAATCATGAATGTGTGAAGTTGAAATCATGAATTATGAAGTTGAAATCGTGAATATGTGAAGTTGAAATCGTGAATGTATGACGTTGAAATCGTGAATGTATGAAGTTGAAATCGTGAATGTGTGAAGTTGAAATCGTGAATGTGTGAAGTTGAAATCGTGAATGTTTGAAATTAAAATCGTGAATGTGTGAAGTTGAAATCATGAATATGTGAAGTTGAAATCATGATTTATGAAGTTGAAATCGTGAATATGTGAAGTTGAAATCGTGAATGTGTGAAGTTGAAATCGTGAATGTGTGAAGTTGAAATCGTGAATGTGTGAAGTTGAAATCGTGAATGGGTGAAGTTGAAATCATGAATGTGTGAAGTTGAAATCATGAATTATGAAGTTGAAATCGTGAATATGTGAAGTTGAAATCGTGAATGTATGAAGTTGAAATCGTGAATGTATGAAGTTGAAATCCTGAATATGTGAAGTTGAAATCGTGAATGTGTGAAGTTGAAATCGTGAATTATGAAGTTGAAATCGTGAATGTGTGAAGTTGAAATCGTGAATATGTGAAGTTGAAATCGTGAATTATGAAGTTGAAATCGTGAATGTGTGAAGTTGAAATCGTGAATATGTGAAGTTGAAATTATGAAGTTGAAATCGTGAATATGTGAAGTTGAAATCGTGAATGTATGAAGTTGAAATCGTGAATGTATGAAGTTGAAATCGTGAATATGTGAAGTTGAAATCGTGAATTATGAAGTTGAAATTGTGAATATGTGAAGTTGAAATCGTGAATGTGTGAAGTTGAAATCGTGAATGTGTGAAGTTGAAATCGTGAATGTGTGAAGTTGAAATCGTGAATGTGTGAAGTTGAAATCGTGAATGTGCTAAGTTGAAATCGTGAATGTGTGAAGTTGAAATCGTGAATGTGTGAAGTTGAAATCGTGAATGTGTGAAGTTGAAATCGTGAATGTATGAAGTTGAAATCGTGAATTATGAAGTTGAAATCGTGAAT
>CM026390.1:8843802-8867027 GCA_014843695.1 Archivesica marissinica | reverse complement strand
AGTCCAGTTGCCAGATTGAGGACCTTGTTGCCATGAGAAGTGTATTGTTTTTTGATGGTTTCATACCCTCGTGGGTCTATTGAAAATATTTAGCTTGGTTGCCGGACCAGCAACTTCGGGGAAATCTGCTAATTAGCATAAATCCAAGATGGCCGCCGTGCACGGTGATGAAATATAACTTTTGAACTGGTCAACTTTGAATCATGTGTGATATATCTTTTTCAAATAATTTTTACTTGGGAAATTGATTTTTGTCATCAATTGTGTGATTCAGGGTCAAATATGAGGTCAAAAGTCAAGTTCAAGGTCATTAAGTCAAGAAAAGTAGTAAAATGCCCTGTCTCAAGCCCCAATGAACCGATTTTAAAAATCTTGGTGTCTGCCTTATTGTTCTCTATGCTCCTGAATCAAAAAATGAACATTTTAGAACAATTGGTGTTCAAGGTTATATTCAAAGGATCACGGTCAAGGTCATTTGGGCCCCCACAATCCACCCCAAGCCTTGAAACATGTTATATCTCTAGCAGAAATGAAGTGATTTTGATGGTTTTTGTGTCTATTTGTGTGTTTTTGTGTCATACACAGATATACATAACATACATACAAAAATATTTGATTAAAAGCACAGATATATATTTTCACAACAACAAAGTATATTATTTCCATGAAACATGTGAAATTTACAAAAATACAATTTAACAGATAATAGCATTAATGGTGTATGAAGTACTGCTCAATCTTCATCATCAGTGTCAAATGAAAGAAGTTCCTCGTCTCCTTCTACATCTGATTGTGCCCCTCTGTCCTCATCTTCATCTTCTCTTCTCTTGTACGGGTTGAAACAATCATCACTGCAAACACATGCACAGTAGACAGTGCATGATATTTTGCCATGGTGACAGCTACAAATTTCACTGCTGCATGCCTTCCCATGCGCCTTGCAGCCACATCGCACCACATCCATGAGATTCTGGGGTCCTGGGGGATGATCTGAGATTACTGGTGTTGGGATGCCATCTTTGATTTCCCAACCATACTTCATAATGTCAAGTTCAGGAGGAGCCTGCTGGTCAGCTGCTTTAGCAAGTATGGTCTGCATATGAGCACGCAAGATGTGCAGGAATAGATTCTGCTCAGTTGGGGGTAGCGACATGAGCTTGAGCAGCTTGCCAGATTTCCTCGTGTACATTTGGTACCTCGCCTGACTCATTGTAGTCCCCTGCTGCTGACCATAGAGTGCACAGAAAAATATCTGTCCTGCATCCATGAGCTCTGCTTGGGTGGCATCAAGCTCACCTAAAGCTGAGTACAGACCAGGGAAGTTGCCAGCTCTCAGGGTCTTCAGGGCTGACACTTTCCCCTTGCCATACAGGTATGAGGTTGTATCTGATCCAGTTAAATAGTGCATTCCCAGGATCTGCAGGCAGTTGTGGCCAAGTTCGGCACAGGTGGCATTGATGTCCCAAACTACTCCATCCCACCGCTCCATCTGGACTGTGGCCTGGATGTTGTTTTTATAAACCCAGTAGACGAGCAGCACGAACACATCTGTGTCATCTGAGAGGATGCGTATCACTCGCGTATTAGACTCGGCAGCCATGAGGAGGTATGAGATCATTGTTATATCTGCTTCATCATGGTTGAACCCTCCATTGCTACAGCTCTCCACAGTGACTCCTTCACCAAAATTGAAGGTACTTAGCACTTTCGACAGTTGCAACTTGTTGTGCTTATTCCTCATGATGGCGTCTCTACTGGGAAGCAGTGTGTTAATGGTGAGATCGTAGCTGATGGAGCCAAGGCCAGCACGTCGCATACGCTCATGATCTTTCGCAGAAACATCATGGTATTTGTCAAACACTAAGACCTTCTCACCAGGAACATAGGACATTCTGGTCTTGATGGATTCAACTATGGCTGATGCATCTCCTTCGAATGGCCAAACGATGTGGTATAGGAGTTGGCTCACATCAATAATGGTGACATCAGGTGGCAGTGGACGTAGTGATAGCACGCAGAGTTTGTGAGCTAGCGGTGCTTTGCTACCTTTCCTCAAGAGGCCATACTCATCGATAAGTGATGGGGGTACTGGGCACAGCTCGTAATAGAAGATGGGTGCCAGATCCATCTGACGCTGCTGTCCAACAGTCAACAGCCTGAGGAAAATCGTCTGTAGGTCAAATATTGTTTTGTCCCCCACTTTCACACCTTTCTTTATGTGCTCCATGGTCTTGATGTGCCTTGAAATGGTCCTATGGAATCCAGTGGGGAGGGATGCCTGGAACTCTGAAGCCATTCTCTCCCCTATGTTGACAGAATCTGCAACGTTTACCTCGGCTTCAGAGGGAGCAAATCCACCATTGGCGATGTTGTAGAGGTGTGGGGACTGATTTTCCAATGGGTGAGACATTTTGGACAGCTCAAGTGAGATTCTATGTCGGTCATCTGCATCCATCTCTCTCCTCTTCTTCCCCTCCTCCTTGTGATATGGTTCACTGCTTGTGTCACTTGTGCCAGCTTGGTCTGTTCTATATTTGACTGGGGGATCAGGGTAGATGTGCTCCATGGTGTCTGATAGGTAGGCAGTGACGGGAAAAGAATCAATCCATTCCGCAACCATCTCTGGAGAAAGTGTCATACCCTTGAGGCCACACTTGCCAATTCGAATGGCAGTTTGTTCCCCAAACTGGTCAGAGCTCACACCATTCCAGCTGCCCGTCTGGAGACGACACACAAATGCACCTGACATGAGCTCAGTCTTGGCCATGGGTGGCAGCAGGTGATGCATCTCAAAAAGGTGGTGGGTCATGTAACGGCATGGTGGTGGTGGCCAGCAACAAAGAAATAGGGGAGCATGCGCTTAAGTGTGAGCTGCTGCAGCAGGAAATCTCCCTCCCTCTCACTACGAAGCAGTTGGTGGACTAGCAGAGTAGGCTTGATGAGGTTATCGACCCAGTGTCTGCCAGTTGGGTGTTGCCGACACGTCTCAAGGTAATCGCTTAATTCTTGAAATGTCTTGGGACCAGTTGTGAGGAAGTTGTTCAGTAGAGCAGTTGAAGCCATTCGGAAGGCTCGCATGGCCTTAACACAAGACTTACCACTCATGATTCCTGATATTCCGCCAAAAGCTGAGCTGATGACAGGCTCAATACCTGACCCACACATGAGTTTGCCGATGCAGCCACAGAAGGACTGAATTGTGTGCATGATCCCAGGCCTGATAATGACGTTTTTGAAAGTGATCAACATCATTCCACTTGATTTGGCAGGCAACCATGTACAACTGCAGGTCAACTGAGATATGGGCATTGGACATCCCCATGTCAGCCAACGTCTTTTTGAGATACTCAAGCGAAGTCAGCACCGTGTCGGGATGAGAGGCTTTAGCATCAATGAGAGGTCCAAACATGTAGGTACTCGCTGGCTTTTTCTGCACTTGATTGATGCGCGCCTCTTTATTGTTGAACCCAACCCACTCCATTGTGTTCTCGTGTGTGTTGAGCATGTTAAGCCACTTCATGTCCTTCTCTTGTGCTATAACAAGACTCGCCTGCCGGGCACACACTTCTGGATAGGAGATACCAGAGGTTACCTCAACAGCCGGGGGGTTCACCTTGGTTGGCCCATTGTAGTGCAGCAGAGGAAGACTGGCCGATGAGCTGCTGCTGGTCCTAGACTGGGCTGCTTTCTTAGAGAGTCGAGGTATGATGAGGCAGCTCTTTCCAGGCTGAGCGCGGCCATACTCCAGAATACCTGCAGGATGTGGTTGCTGCAATTCATGTGAGAGGACGTGGGTGGTGCGTCGACCGTTGGGTGTAAAGATCTGGAGATCTAAGTTGTCAAACCATGCGAAGATGATGCCAACAGTTCTAGACAACCCCACAAACTCATGGAGAAGCTGTGCATTGTCACCTAGAAAACGAGCAGCTGACTTCCTGAATCTTAGGACCTCATCATACGAGGTTGTGAAGCATACTCATGAAGGAGCTTTAGAAGTTCGGAACTGCCATGCCGGTGCTGCAGTTTGACAGCGAGTCCTAATGTTGTTTGATTTCGTGTATTTGTTATATGACTCTGAATTGACTGGCTCAGACTCAGAGATTTCTTGGTTACTTCACCACTGGAGACCAGATTTGAAATCAACTTCAACAAAGTTGGGCTAGTTGCTTTGATTGTGTTGGCCTGTGTAAACTCTGCCAGGTCATAATTGGCACTGCTGTACTTGACCGACCGTGCCTCCTGCTTGATCTGCCTCACCACAGAATCAATTTTCGTCTCATCCATTTCAGCCACCTGGACTACCTTAAGACTTTTAGCAATGGACTCACGGTAACCAATAATGGTAGCACAGCCTTGTACCTGCACAACGATAACGTCTTTATTCATGCAGTCGGTCAACTTGCTAAACATGTCACGTCGGCCGAGCTTGCCACCAAAATCAGAGTACAGGGAATGGAGTTGAACACTATTCCATATTCTGGACCTGTCTGTGTTCATGCACTCAATGACTTGCTTCAGAGCATTTTCATCTGCACTACCAGTTGGCAAATCAGCATATTTGGGTATTTTCATGAAACTGTTATAGCAGCGTACATGGTACTTGCAATCAGCAGAAGGTAGGTCAGAAACACAAGCAAGATGCAACTTGACCCTTCTGGCTACATCATCATTACGCTGATCAGCCACATCAAGGATCACATCTTTCATTGTTGGGAGTGGGTTACGGTCTTTGTCAAATCGTTCTTTGGTCATACATTCTCGAACACGGTCCCATCTTTCTGGGTGTCTATCATCCATGGGCAAACATGTATCACCACAGAAGATACAATCACGTTTTAACTCAAACACACCTTTGTCAGCTGCCTGAGTATGAGACCTGGTGGTCACCCTCACCCCGTCATCTTCAGCCTTTCTTTTCTGTGACTTTTTAAACCTCTCAATTTTCTCTTTGGATGTATAAGTACAGTAGCAACCTTTATGGAAGACTATGCTTGGGGCATCACCACCACCATCAATAATGTCCTGTAGCTTAGCCCGAAGATCCCCATCTCCACGAGTTGTGGCACATGAGATGAGCTTGTTGATCCCTCCTTCGGTGAATTTCGTATCTTCTCCACCTCCGTGACACACTGGGAGAAGATACCTTGAGTCAGCCATACCTGAAATTACAAAACAGTGAATTGGCTATGAACAAATATTCCAGATTAATAAAAACGTATCTCTGAAAGAAGACGTGATAATATAACTTAATTTCTGCAAGAGATATAACATGTTTCAAGGCTTGGGGTGGATTGTGGAGGCCCAAATGACCTTGACCTTCATCCTTTGAATATTACCTTGAGCACCAATCATTCTGAAATATTCATTTATTGATTCAGGAGCATAGAAAACAATAAGGTAGACACCAAGATTATTAAAATCGGTACATTTGGGCCTGAGATAGGGCATTTTACTACTTTTCTTGACTTAAATGACCTTGAACTTGACCTTTGACCTCAGATTTCACCCTGAATCGCACAATTGATGACAAAAATCAATTTCCCAAGTAAAAATTATTTGAAAAAGATATATCACACATGATTCAAAGTTGACCAGTTCAAAAGTTATATTTCATCACCATGCACGGCGGCCATCTTGGATTTATGCTAATTAGCAGATTTCCCCGAAGTTGCTGGTCCGGCAACCAAGCTAAATATTTTCAATAGACCCACGAGGGTATGAAACCATCAAAAAACAATACACTTCTCATGGCAACAAGGTTCTCTACAGAAGGCATACAGGTGGCAACTGGACATTAATATTGTTGGAGTATAGAAGCGATGTTCTGATTTAATGAGTTTAGACGTATAATTATGTATTGACCTTTTAGCTCTCTAACAGTCAACAATTTTATACAGCAAATGGATATTTTTGGCAATTTTTTTAATTTCATTTTTTTTTTGCTTTGGAAATGTTAACCGAGGCCGCTGCCTCAGTGTGTCTCAGTGTGGCTATGGGCCTGTGTACGAGTTATTATCAAATAGACATACATTGTAATGTCCACACCATAACGTATGATATGAAGTATATTGTAATAAGTAGATGGCGGCCATCTGTCGCACTCTATAGGTTTCTCAGTGATACAATTTATGTTTGTAGTTGAATGTTTGCATTAAACGTACACTATATGTTGTTTTGAAATTGCTCAACTCCCTGTAGCGGTTTCAACGGGGAGATGGTATGGGTACCATTTTGTCGACTCTCGCACACCGTAAAATTAACTTAAATATGTGGTTCCTATTAATTTATACAATTTTAGTTCTTACAACATTATTTTAATCGCTCACAAGAACTCATTCCTGATATAATTCATCGGCATGAGGGAGAGAGAAGAGGCAATGTGGAATTTAAGTGTCATTCCTAAGGGCACGATCGTAACGGCTCCAGCTGGGCGCGACTTCCGAGTATCTCACACCTGAAGCAGAGGTGTTATCACGACTTCCACATAACCTGGGTTTGTCGAGTTTATATATACATGTAGTAGGGTGTACACACGGCACATATATACATGTAGTAGGGTGTACACACGGCATATATATACATGTAGTAGGGTGTACACACGGCATCTATATACATGTAGTAGGGTGAACACACGGCATATATATACATGTAGTAGGGTGTACACACGGCATATATATACATGTAGTAGGGTGTACACACGGCATATATATACATGTAGTAGAGTGAACACACGGTATATATGTACATGTAGTAGAGTGAACACACGGCATATATACACATGTAGTAGAGTAAACACACGGCATATATATACATGTAGTAGAGTGAACAAACGGCATATATATACATGCAGTAGAGTGAACGCACGGCATATATATACATGCAGTAGTGTGTACACAGGGCACTGACTTTATATATACATGTAGTAGGGTGTACACACGGCATATATATACATGTAGTAGAGTGTACACACGGCACTGAGTTTATATATACATGTAGTAGAGTGTACACACGGCACTGAGTTTATATATACATGTAGTAGTTTGTACACACGGCACTGAGATTATATATACATGTAGTAGAGTGTACACACGGCATATATATACATGTAGTAGAGTGTGCACACAGCACTGAGTTTATATATATATGTAGTAGAGTGTACATACGGCATATATATATACATGTAGTAGGATATACACACGAAATATATATACATGTAGTAGGGTGTACACACGGCACTGAGATTATATATACATGTAGTAGGGTGTACACACGGCACTGAATTTATATATACATGTAGTAGGGTGTACACACGGCATATATATACATGTAGTAGAGTGAACACACGGCATATATATACATGTAGTAGAGTGAACACACGGCGCATATATATACATGTAGTAGAGTGAACACACGGTATATATGTTCATGTAGTAGAGTGAACACACGGCATATATATACATGTAGTAGAGTAAACACACGGCATATATATACATGTAGTAGAGTGAACAAACGGCATATATATACATGCAGTAGCGTGTACACACGGCACTGACTTTATATATACATGTAGTAGGGTGTACACACGGCATATATATATATATATACATGTAGTAGAGTGTACACACAGCACATATATATACATGTAGTAGGGTGTACACACGGCACTGAGTTCATATATATATATGTAGTAAGGTGTACACACGGCACTGAGTTCATATATACATGTAGTAGAGTGAACACACGGCATATATATACATGTAGTAGGGTGTACACACGGCATATATATACATGTAGTAGTAGTGTGTATACACAGCACTGAGTTTATATATACATGTAGTAGGGTTTCCACACGGCACTTAGTTTATATATACATGTAGTAAGGTGTACACACGGCACTGAGTTTATATATACATGTAGTAGGGTGTACACACGGCACTGAGTTTATATATACATGTAGTAGGTATTACACACGGCACTGAGTTTATATATATATGTAGTAGAGTGTACACACGGCACTGAGTTTATATATAAATGTAGTAGGGTGTACACACGGCATATATATACATGTAGTAGAGTGTACAAACGGCATAAATATACATGTAGTAGAGTGTACACAGGGCACTGAATTTATATATACATGTAGTAGAGTATATGCACGGCATATATATACATGAAGTAGGGTGTACACACGGCACTGTGTTTATATATACATGTAGTAGGGTGTACATACGGCATAAATATACATGTAGTAGAGTGTACACACGGCACTGAGTTTATATATACATGTAGTAGGGTGCATACACGGCACTGAGTTTATATATACATGTTGTAGGGTGTACACACGGCACTGTGTTTATATATACATGTAGTAGGGAGTACACACGGCACTGAGTTTATATATACATGTAGTAGGGTGTACACACGGCACTGAGTTTATGTATACATGTAGTAGGGTGCACACGGCTTATATATATATAAACATGTAGTAGAGTGTAAACACGGCATATATATACATGTAGTAGAGTGTACACATGATATATATATACATGTAGTAGAGTGTACACACGGCATAAATATCCATGTAGTAGAGTGTACACACGGCACTGAGTTTATATATACATGTAGTAGGATGTACATACGGCATTGAGTTTATATATACATGTAGTAGGGTGTACACACGGCACTGAGTTTATATATACATGTAGTAGGGTGTACACACGGCACTGAGTTTATATATACATGTAGTAGGGTGTATACACAGCATATGTATACATGTAGTAGAGTGAACACACGGCATATATATACATGTAGTAGAGTGAACACACGGCATATATATACATGTAGTAGAGTGAACACACGGCATATATATACATGTAGTAAAGTGACCACACGGCATATATATACATGTAGTAGAGTGTACACATGGCATATATATATATGTAATAGAGTGTACAAAAGGCGTATATATACATGTAGTAGAGTGTATACTTGACATATATATACATGTAGCTGAGTGTACACACGGCATATATATACATGGAGTAGAGTGTACACACGGCATATATATACATGTAGTAGGGTGTACACACGGCACTGAGTTTATATATACATGTAGTAGAGTGTATACACGGCATATGTATACATGTAGTAGGGTGTATACACGGCACTGAGTTTATATATACATGCAGTAGGGTGTACACACGGCATATATATATATGTAGTAGAGTGAACACACGGCATATATATACATGTAGTAGAGTGAACACACGGCATATATACATGTAGTAGAGTGAACACACGGCAAATATATACATGTAGTAGAGTGAACACACGGCATATATATACATGTAGTAGAGTGAACACACGGCATATATATACATGTAGTAGAGTGAACACACGGCATATATATGCATGCAGTAGTGTGTACACAGGGCACTGACTTTATATATATATGTAGTAGGGTGTACACACGGCATATATATATACATGTAGTAGAGTGTACACACGGTATATATATATACATGTAGTAGGGTGTACACACGGCACTGAGTTCATATATATATGTAGTAGGGTGTACACACGGCACTGCGTTTATATATACATGTAGTAGGGTGTACACACGGCATATATATACATGTAGTAGGGTGTACACACGGCACTGAGTTTATGTATACATGTAGTAGGGTGCACACGGCTTATATATATATATATATATATATGTAGTAGAGTGTACACACGGCACTGAGTTTACATAGACATGTAGTAGGGTGCACACAGCATATATATATATAAACATGTAGTAGAGTGTAAACACGGCATATATATACATGTAGTAGAGTGTACATGACATATATATACATGTAGTAGAGTGTACACACGGCATAAATATCCATGTAGTAGAGTGTACACACGGCACTGAGTTTATATATACATGTAGTAGGATGTACACACGGCATTGAGTTTATATATACATGTAGTAGGGTCACACGGCACTGAGTTTATGTATACATGTAGTAGGGTGGGTTTTTTTTTTTTTTATATATATATTATATATATATAATATATATATATATATATATATATATATATATATACATGTAGTAGAGTGTACACACGGCACTGAGTTTACATAGACATGTAGTAGGGTGCACACAGCATATATATATATAAACATGTAGTAGAGTGTAAACACGGCATATATATACATGTAGTAGAGTGTACAAATGACATATATATACATGTAGTAGAGTGTACACACGGAATAAATATCCATGTAGTAGAGTGTACACACGGCACTGAGTTTATATATACATGTAGTAGGATGTACACAAGGCATTGAGTTTATATATACATGTAGTAGGGTGTACACACGGCACTGAGTTTATATATACATGTAGTAGGGTGTACACACGGCACTGAGTTTATATATACATGTAGTAGGGTGTATACACAGCATATGTATACATGTAGTAGAGTGAACACACGGCATATATATACATGTAGTAGAGTGAACACACGGCATATATATACATGTAGTAGAGTGAACACACGGCATATATATACATGTAGTAAAGTGACCACACGGCATATATATACATGTAGTAGAGTGTACACATGGCATATATATATATGTAATAGAGTGTACAAAAGGCGTATATATACATGTAGTAGAGTGTATACTTGACATATATATACATGTAGCTGAGTGTACACACGGCATATATATACATGGAGTAGAGTGTACACACGGCATATATATACATGTAGTAGGGTGTACACACGGCACTGAGTTTATATATACATGTAGTAGAGTGTATACACGGCATATGTATACATGTAGTAGGGTGTATACACGGCACTGAGTTTATATATACATGCAGTAGGGTGTACACACGGCATATATATATATATGTAGTAGAGTGAACACACGGCATATATATACATGTAGTAGAGTGAACACACGGCATATATACATGTAGTAGAGTGAACACACGGCAAATATATACATGTAGTAGAGTGAACACACGGCATATATATACATGTAGTAGAGTGAACACACGGCATATATATACATGTAGTAGAGTGAACACACGGCATATATATGCATGCAGTAGTGTGTACACAGGGCACTGACTTTATATATATATGTAGTAGGGTGTACACACGGCATATATATATACATGTAGTAGAGTGTACACACGGCATATATATATACATGTAGTAGGGTGTACACACGGCACTGAGTTCATATATATATGTAGTAGGGTGTACTCACGGCACTGAGTTCATATATACATGTAGTAGAGTGAACACACGGCATATATATACATGTAGTAGGGTGTACACACTGCATATATATACATGTAGTAGTGTGTATACACAGCACTGAGTTTATATATACATGTAGTAGGGTGTCCACACGGCACTTAGTTTATATATACATATAGTAGGTATTACACACGGCACTGAGTTTATATATACATGTAGTAGAGTGTACACACGGCACTGAGTTTATATATACATGTAGTAGGGTTTACACACGGCATTGAGTTTATATATACTTGTAGTAGGGTGTACACAATGCACTGAGTTTATATATACATGTAGTAGGGTGTACACACGGCACTGAGTTTATATATACATGTAGTAGGGTGTACACACGGCACTGAGTTTATATATACATGTAGTAGGGTGTACACACGGCACTGAGTTTATATATACATGTAGTAAGGTGTACACACGGCATATATATACATGTAGTAGAGTGTACAAACGGCATATATATATATGTAGTAGAGTGTACACAGGGCACTGAATTTATATATACATGTAGTAGAGTGTATACACGGCATATATATACATGAGGTAGGGTGTACACACGGCACTGTGTTTATATATACATGTAGTAGGGTGTACACACGGCATATATATACATGTAGTAGAGTGTACACACGGCACTGAGTTTATATATACATGTAGTAGGGTGTATACACGGCACTGAGTTTATATATACATGTTGTAGGGTGTACACACGGCACTGGGTTTATATATACATGTAGTAGGGAGTACACATGGCACTGAGTTTATATATACATGTAGTAGGATGTACACACGGCATATGTATACATGTAGTAGTGTGTATACACGGCACTGAGTTTATATATACATGTAGTAGGGTGTACACACGGCATTGAGTTTATATATACATGTAGTAGGGTGTACACACGGCACTGAGTTTATATATACATGTAGTAGGGTATACACACGGCACTGAGTTTATATATACATTTAGTAGTGTGTACACACGGCACTGAGTTTATATATACATGTAATAGAGTGTATACACAGCATATATATACATGTAGTAGAGTGAACACACGGTATATATATACATGTAGTAGTTTGTACACACGGCACTGACTTTATATATACATGTAGTAGTGTGTACACAAGGCACTGCGTTTATATATACATGTAGTAGGGTGGACACACGGCATATATATACATGTAGTAGAGTGTACACACGGCATATATATATACATGTAGTAGGGTGTACACACGGCACTGAGTTTATGTATACATGTAGTAGGGTGCACACGGCTTATATATATATATATATATATATGTAGTAGAGTGTACACACACGGCACTGAGTTTACATAGACATGTAATAGGGTGCACACAGCATATATATATATAAACATGTAGTAGAGTGTAAACACGGCATATATATACATGTAGTAGAGTGTACTCATGACATATATATACATGTAGTAGAGTGTACACACGGCATAAATATCCATGTAGTAGAGTGTACACACGGCACTGAGTTTATATATACATGTAGTAGGATGTACACACGGCATTGAGTTTATATATACATGTAGTAAGGTGTACACACGGCACTGAGTTTATATAGACATGTAGTAGGGTGTACACACGGCACTGAGTTTATATATACATGTAATAGAGTGTATACACAGCATATATATACATGTAGTAGAGTGAACACACGGCATATATATACATGTAGTAGGGTGTACACACGGCATATATATACATGTAGTAGTGTGTATACACAGCACTGAGTTTATATACATGTAGTAGGGTGTCCACACGGCACTTAGTTTATATATACATGTAGTAGAGTGTACACACGGCACTGAGTTTATATATACATGTAGTAGTGTGTACACACGGCACTGAGTTTATATATACATGTAGTAGGTATTACACACGGCACTGAGTTTATATATACTTGTAGTAGGGTGTACACAAGGCACTGAGTTTATATATACATGTAGTAGGGTGTACACATGGCACTGAGTTTATATATACATGAAGTAGGGTGTAGACACGGCACTGAGTTTATATATACATGTAGTAAGGTGTACACATGGCATATATATACATGTAGTAGAGTGTACAAACGGCATATATATACATGTAGTAGAGTGTACACACGGCACTGAATTTATATATACATGTAGTAGAGTGTATACACGGCATATATATACATGACGTAGGGTGTACACACGGCATTTTGTTTATATATACATGTAGTAGGGTGTACACACGGCATATATATACATGTAGTAGAGTGTACACACGGCACTGAGTTTATATATACATGTAGTAGGGTTTATACACGGCACTGAGTTTATATATACATGTTGTAGGGTGTACACACGGCACTGGGTTTATATATACATGTAATAGGGAGTACACACGGCATTGAGTTTATATATACATGTAGTAGGGTGTACACACGGCACTGAGTTTATATATACATGTAGTAGGGTGTACACACGGCACTGAGTTTATATATACATGCAGTAGCGTGTACACACGGCACTGATTTTATATATACATGTAGTAAGGTGTACACACGGCATATATATACATGTAGTAGAGTGTACAAACGGCATATATATACATGTAGTAGAGTGTACACAGGGCACTGAATTTATATATACATGTAGTAGAGTGTATACACGGCATATATATACATGTAGTAGGGTGTACACACGGCATATATATACATGTAATAGAGTGTACAAACGATATATATATAAATGTAGTATAGTGTATACATGACATATATATACATGTAGTTGGGTGAACTCACGGCATATATATACATGTAGTACAGTGTACACACGGCACTGAGTTTATATATACATGTAGTAGAGTGAACACACGGCATATATATACATGTAGTAGAGTGTACACACGGCACTGCGTTTATATATACATGTGGTAGGGTGGACACACGGCATATATATACCTGTAGTAGAGTGTACACACGGCATATATATATATATACATGTAGTAGGGTGTACACACGGCACTGAGTTTATATATACATGTAGTAGGTGCACACGGCTTATCTCTCTCTTCTCTCTCTCTCTTATATATATATATATATATATTTTATAATTATATATATATATATACATGTAGTAGAGTGTACACACGGCACTGAGTTTACATAGACATGTAGTAGGGTACACACAGCATATATATATATAAACATGTAGTAGAGTGTAAACACGGCATATATATACATGTAGTAGAGTGAACCACGGCATATATATAATGTAGTGTGTATACATGACTATTATACATGTAGTTGAGTGTACACACGGCATATATATACATGGAGTAGAGTGTACACACGGCATATATATACATGTAGTAGGGTGTACACACGGCACTGAGTTTATATATACATGTAGTAGGGTGTACACACGGTATATATCTACATGTAGTAGAGTGAACACACGGCATATATATACATGTAGTAGAGTGAACACACGGCATATATACATGTAGTAGAGTGAACACACGGCATATATATACATGTAGTAGAGTGAACACACGGCATATATATACATGTAGTAGAGTGAGCACACGGCATATATATACATGCAGTAGTGTGTACACACGGCATATATATATACATGTAGTAGGGTGTACACACGGCACTGAGTTCATATATATATGTAGTAGGGTGTACACACGGCACTGAGTTCATATATACATGTAGTAGAGTGAACACACGGCATATATATACATGTAGTAGGGTGTACACACGGCATATATATATACATGTAGTAGTGTGTATACACAGTACTGAGTTTATATATACATGTAGTAGGGTGTCCACACGGCACTTAGTTTATATATACATGTAGTAAGGTGTACACACGGCACTGAGTTTATATATACATGTAGTAGGGTGTCCACACGGCATTGAGTTTATATATACATGTAGTAAGGTGTACACACGGCACTGAGTTTATATATACATGTAGTAGGGTGCCCACACGGCATTGAGTTTATATATACATGTAGTAGGTATTACACACGGCACTGAGTTTATATATACATGTAGTAGAGTGTACACATGCCACTGAGTTTATATATACATAGAGTAGAGTGTACACACAGCACTGAGTTTATATATACATGTAATAGGGTGTACACACGGCACTGAGTTTATATATACATGTAGTAGGGTGTAAACAAGGCACTGAGTTTATATATACATGTAGTAGGGTGTACACACGGCATATATATACATGTAGTAGAGTGTACAAACGGCATATATATACATGTAGTAGAGTGTACACACGGCACTGAATTTATATATACATGTAGTAGAATGTACACACGGCATATATATACATGTAGTAGAGTGTACACACGGCACTGTGTTTATATATACATGTAGTAGAGTGTACACACGGCACTGAGTTTATATATACATGTAGTAGAGTGTACACACGGCACTGAGTTTATATATACATGTAGTAGGGTGTAAACAAGGCACTGAGTTTATATATACATGTAGTAGGGTGTACATACGGCACTGAGTGTATATATACATGTAGTAGGGTGTACACACGGCATATATATATACATGTAGTAGAGTGTACAAACGGCATATATATACATGTAGTAGAGTGTACAACGGTACTGAATTTATATATACATGTAGTAGAATGTACACACGGCATATATATACATTTAGTAGAGTGTACACACGGCACTGAGTTTATATATACATGTAGAAGGGTGTATACACGGCACTGTGTTTATATATACATGTTGTAGGGTGTACACACGGCACTGGGTTTATATATACATGTAGTAGTGTGTATACACGGCACTGAGTTTATATATAAATTTAGTAGTGTGTACACACGGCATTGAGTTTATATATACATGTAGTAAGGTGTACACACGGCACTGAGTTTATATATACATGTAGTAGGGTGTACACACGGCACTGAGTTTATATATACATGTAATAGAGTGTATACACAGCATATATATACATGTAGTAGGGTGTACACACGGCATATATATATACATGTAATAGAGTGTACAAACGGCATATAACTACATGTAGTAGAGTGTATACATGACATATATATACATGTAGTTGAGTGTACACACGTCATATATATACATGGAGTAGAGTGTACACACGGCATATATATACATGTAGTAGGGTGTACACACGGCATTGAGTTTATATATACATGTAGTGGAGTGTATACACGGCATATATATACATGTAGTAGGGTGTACACACGGCATATATTTATATACATGTAGTAGAGTGAACACACGGCATATATATATACATGTAGTAAGGTGTACACACGGCATATATATATACATGTAGTAGTGTGTATACACGGCAATGAGTTTATATATACATGTAGTAGGGTGTACACACGACACTGAGTTTATATATACATGTAGTAAGGTGTACACACGGCACTGAGTTTATATATACATGTAGTAGGGTGTACACACGGCACTGAGTTTATATATACATGTAGTAGGGTGTACACACGGCACTGTGTTTATATATACATGTAGTAGGGTGTACACACGGCATATATATACATGTAGTAGAGTGTACAAACGGCATATATATACATGTAGTAGATGTACACACGGCACTGAATTTATATATACATGTAGTAGAGTGTATACACGGCATATATATACATGTAGTAGATGTACACACGGCACTGAATTTATATATACATGTAGTAGTGTGTATACACGGCATATATATACATGTAGTAGGGTGTATACACGGCACTGAGTTTATATATACATGTTGTAGGGTGTACACACGGCACTGGGTTTATATATACATGTAGTAGTGTGTACACACGACATTGAGTTGATATATACATGTAGTAAGGTGTACACACGGCACTGAGTTTATATATACATGTAGTAGGGTTTACACACGGCACTGAGTTTATATATACATGTAGTAGGGTGTATACACAGCATATATATACATGTAGTAGAGTGTATACACGGCACTGACTTTATATATACATGTCGTATGGTGTACACACGGCATATATATATATAAGTAGTAGGGTGTACACACGGCACTGAGTTTATATATATATATGTAGTAGGGTGTACACACGGCACTGAATTCATATATACATGTAGTAGAGTGAACACACGGCATATACATACATGTAGTACGGTGTACACACGGCATTGAGTTTATATATACATGTTGTAGAGTTTACACACGGCATATATATATACATGTAGTAGAATGTACACACGGCATATATATATACATGTAGTAGGGTGTACACACGGCACTGAGTTTATATATATGTAGTAGGGTGTACACACGGCACTGAGTTTATATACATGTAGTAGGGTGTACACACGGCATATATATACATGTAGTAGAGTGTACACACGGCATATATATATACATGTAGTAGGGTGCAAACACGGCACTGAGTTTATATATACATGCAGTAGGGTGCACACGGCATATATATATATATATATACATGCAGTAGAGTGTACACACGGCATATATATACATGTAGTAGAGTGTACACATGACATATATATACATGTAGTAGAGTGTACACATGACATATATATACATGTAGTAGAGTGTATACGGCATATATTTACATGTAGTAAAGTGTACACACGGCATATATTTACATGTAATAGAGTGTACACACGGCATATATATCCATGTAGTAGAGTGTACACACGGCACTCAGTTTATATATACATGTAGTTGGGTGTACACACGGCATATATATACATGTAGTAGAGTGTACACACGGCATATATACATGTAGTAGTGTGTACACACGGCACTGACTTTATAAATACATGTAGTAGGGTGTATACACGGCATATATATATATACATGTAGTAGGGTGTACACACGGCACTGAATTTATATATACATGTAGTAGGGTGTACACAAGGCACTGAGTTTATATATACATGCAGTAGGGTGTACACACGGCACTGAGTTTATATATACATGTAGTAGGGTGCACACGGCATATATATACATGGAGTAGAGTGTACACACGGCATATATATACATGTAGTAGGGTGTACACACGGCATTGAGTTTATATATACATGTAGTGGAGTGTATACACGGCATATATATACATGTAGTAGGGTGTACACACGGCATATATATACATGTAGTAGAGTGAACACACGGCATATATATACATGTAGTAGAATGAACACACGGCATTTATATACATGTAGTAGAATGAACACACGGCATATATATACATGTAGTAGAGTGAACACACGGCATATATATACATGTAGTAGAGTGAACACACGGCATATATATACATGTAGTAGAGTGAACGCACGGCATATATATACATGCAGTAGTGTGTACACAGGGCACTGACTTTATATATACATGTAGTAGGGTGTACACACGGCATATATTTATATACATGTAGTAGAGTGAACACACGGCATATATATATACATGTAGTAAGGTGTACACACGGCATATATATATACATGTAGTAGTGTGTATACACGGCAATGAGTTTATATATACATGTAGTAGGGTGTACACACGACACTGAGTTTATATATACATGTAGTAAGGTGTACACACGGCACTGAGTTTATATATACATGTAGTAGGGTGTACACACGGCACTGAGTTTATATATACATGTAGTAGGGTGTACACACGGCACTGTGTTTATATATACATGTAGTAGGGTGTACACACGGCATATATATACATGTAGTAGAGTGTACAAACGGCATATATATACATGTAGTAGATGTACACACGGCACTGAATTTATATATACATGTAGTAGAGTGTATACACGGCATATATATACATGTAGTAGATGTACACACGGCACTGAATTTATATATACATGTAGTAGTGTGTATACACGGCATATATATACATGTAGTAGGGTGTATACACGGCACTGAGTTTATATATACATGTTGTAGGGTGTACACACGGCACTGGGTTTATATATACATGTAGTAGTGTGTACACACGACATTGAGTTGATATATACATGTAGTAAGGTGTACACACGGCACTGAGTTTATATATACATGTAGTAGGGTTTACACACGGCACTGAGTTTATATATACATGTAGTAGGGTGTATACACAGCATATATATACATGTAGTAGAGTGTATACACGGCACTGACTTTATATATACATGTCGTATGGTGTACACACGGCATATATATATATAAGTAGTAGGGTGTACACACGGCACTGAGTTTATATATATATATGTAGTAGGGTGTACACACGGCACTGAATTCATATATACATGTAGTAGAGTGAACACACGGCATATACATACATGTAGTACGGTGTACACACGGCATTGAGTTTATATATACATGTTGTAGAGTTTACACACGGCATATATATATACATGTAGTAGAATGTACACACGGCATATATATATACATGTAGTAGAATGTACACACGGCATATATATATACATGTAGTAGGGTGTACACACGGCACTGAGTTTATATATATGTAGTAGGGTGTACACACGGCACTGAGTTTATATACATGTAGTAGGGTGTACACACGGCATATATATACATGTAGTAGAGTGTACACACGGCATATATATATACATGTAGTAGGGTGCAAACACGGCACTGAGTTTATATATACATGCAGTAGGGTGCACACGGCATATATATATATATATATACATGCAGTAGAGTGTACACACGGCATATATATACATGTAGTAGAGTGTACACATGACATATATATACATGTAGTAGAGTGTACACATGACATATATATACATGTAGTAGAGTGTATACGGCATATATTTACATGTAGTAAAGTGTACACACGGCATATATTTACATGTAATAGAGTGTACACACGGCATATATATCCATGTAGTAGAGTGTACACACGGCACTCAGTTTATATATACATGTAGTTGGGTGTACACACGGCATATATATACATGTAGTAGAGTGTACACACGGCATATATACATGTAGTAGTGTGTACACACGGCACTGACTTTATAAATACATGTAGTAGGGTGTATACACGGCATATATATATATACATGTAGTAGGGTGTACACACGGCACTGAATTTATATATACATGTAGTAGGGTGTACACAAGGCACTGAGTTTATATATACATGCAGTAGGGTGTACACACGGCACTGAGTTTATATATACATGTAGTAGGGTGCACACGGCATATATATATATATATTATATATTATATATATATATTATATATATATATATATTATATATATATATACATGTATAGAGTGTACACGGCATATATATACATGTTGTAGAGTGTACACACGGCATATATATACATGTAATAGGGTGTATACACTGCATTGCGTTTATATATACATGTAGTAGAGTGTACACACGGCACTGAGTTTATATATACATGTAGTTGGGTGTGCACACGGCACTGAGTTTATATATACATGTAGTAGGGTTTACACACGGCACTGAGTTTATATATACATGTAATAGGGTGTATACACTGCATTGCGTTTATATATACATGTAGTAGAGTGTACACACGGCACTGAGTTTATATATACATGTAGTTGGGTGTGCACACGGCACTGAGTTTATATATACATGTAGTAGGGTTTACACACGGCACTGAGTTTATATATACATGTAATAGGGTGTATACACTGCATTGCGTTTATATATACATGTAGTAGAGTGTACACACGGCACTGAGTTTATATATACATGTAGTTGGGTGTGCACACGGCACTGAGTTTATACATACATGTAGTAGGGTGTATGCACGTCATTGAGTTTATATATACATTTAGTAGAGTGTACACACGGCACTGAGTTTATATATACATGTAGTAGGGTGTACACACGGCACTGAGTTTATATATACGTGTAGTAGATAGAGTGTGCACACGGCACTGAGGGGCCAAAGGTCGCTCTCCAGGCGATGCTTGACCCAAACGTGTACCATTCTCGCCTTAACCCCGACGTGTACAATTCACGCCTTAACCCCGACGTGTACCATTCACGCCTTAACCCCGACGTGTACCATCCATGCCTTAACCCCGACGTGTACCATTCATGCCTTAACCCTGACGTGTACCATGCATGCCTTAACCCCGACGTGTACCATTCACGCCTTAACCCCGACCTGTACCATTCATGCTTAACCCCGACGTGTACCAATCACTCATTAACCCCGACGTGTACAATTCACGCCTTAAATTTGCTTCTGTTTACGTGTGAATGGGACACATTTGTGGACTTAATAAACAGTTGTGGACTTAATAAACAGATGTGGACTTAATAAACAGGTGTGGACTTAATAAACAGTTGTGGACTTAATAAACAGGTGTGGACTTAATAAATAGTTGTGGACTTAATAAACAGGTGTGGACTTAATAAACAGATGTGGACTTAATAAACAGGTGTGGACTTAATAAACAGTTGTGGACTTAATAAACAGGTGTGGACTTAATAAACAGTTGTGGACTTAATAAGCAGTTATGGACTTAATAAACAGTTGTGGACTTAATAAACAGTTGTGGACTTAATAAGCAGTTGTGGACTTAATAAACAGATGTGGACTTAATAAACAGGTGTGGACTTAATAAGCAGTTGTGGACTTAATAAACAGTTGTGGACTTAATAAACAGGTGTGGACTTAATAAGCAGTTGTGGACTTAATAAGCAGTTGTGGACTTAATAAGCAGATGTGGACTTAATAAGCAGATGTGGACTTAATAAACAGATGTGGACTTAATAAGCAGTTGTGGACTTAATAAACAGATGTGGACTTAATAAACAGGTGTGGACTTAATAAACAGTTGTGGACTTAATAAACAGTTGTGGACTTAATAAGCAGTTGTGGACTTAATAAACAGTTGTGGACTTAATAAACAGTTGTGGACTTAATAAGCAGTTGTGGACTTAATAAGCAGTTGTGGACTTAATAAGCAGTTGTGGACTTAATAAACAGTTATGGACTTAATAAACAGTTGTGGACTTAATAAACAGTTGTGGACTTAATAAGCAGTTGTGGACTTAATAAGCAGTTATGGACGTAATAAGTAGATGTGGACTTAATATATAACTGTGGACTTAATAAGCAGCTGTGGACTTAATAAGCAGTTGTGGATTTAATAAGCAGTTGTGGACTTAATAAGCAGATGTGGACTTAATAAGCAGATGTGGACTTAATAAGCAGCTGTGGACTTAATAAGCAGATGTGGACTTAATAAGCAGATGTGGACTTAATAAGCAGCTGTGGACTTAATAAGCAGTTGTGGACTTAATAAGCAGTTGCGGACTTAATAAGCAGCTGTGGACTTAATAAGCAGCTATGGACTTAATAAGCAGTTGCGGACTTAATAAGCAGCTGTGGACTTAATAAGCAGTTGCGGACTTAATAAGCAGCTGTGGACTTAATAAGCAGCTATGGACTTAATAAGCAGTTGCGGACTTAATAAGCAGCTGTGGACTTAATAAACAGTTGTGGACTTAATAAACAGGTGTGGACTTAATAAACAGTTGTGGACTTAATAAACAGGTATGGACTTAATAAACAGTTGTGGACTTAATAAACAGGTGTGGACTTAATAAACAGGTGTGCACTTAATAAACAGGTGTGCACTTAATAAACAGGTATGCACTTAATAAACAGGTGTGGACTTAATAAACAGGTGTGGACTTAATAAACAGTTGTGGACTTAATAAACAGGTGTGGACTTAATAAACAGTTGTGGACTTAATAAACAGGTATGGACTTAATAAACAGTTGTGGACTTAATAAACAGGTGTGGACTTAATAAACAGGTGTGCACTTAATAAACA